>SJYA01000854.1:822957-967293 GCA_006410615.1 Neotragus moschatus
GGAGGGGAGAAACTAGGGGGAGGGGAGACGCTGGGGGGAGGGGAGGGGCAGGGCCTGCTACCAGCCACCAGCTTGGATGTTGTCAGAGTTTCCTGAAGCTGGAGTGGCTGACTATCTCAAACCCAGTGACTTACAGCTAGGGATATACATTCTTACAGTACCGGAGGCCAGAAGGCTGAATTTGGTTTCAAGGTGTCTGCAGAGCTGAGTCCCTCCGGAGGTCTAAGGGAGAGACCCCCTCATCTCTTCCAGGTCTTTGAGCACCGGGCTCCTTGGCTTGTGGCCCCATCCCTCCACTGGCTCCCTCGGTGGTCATGTGGCTTCCTTGTCCACGTGCTTCCGTCCGAGTCTCAGCTCCGGTGGTGACTCTGCCCATCCCTCTCCTAGTTCTTAACAGCTCCTTCCCCTTCAGGGTTACCCTTTATGATCCCACTTGGGGAGAAGGGGTCCAGGCGGGAGTGAGCTGCAGGATGCGCCTTGCCTCCGCCTTCTGTAGGTGGAGACAAGATGGTCTCTGTGCTTCTGTGTGGGGGGTGTTGGGAGGATGATGTTTTAGGTGGGAAAGACCTCCCTCGATGGAGGACCTCCTCTTCTCAGGCTGTCAGAGCTGAGGGAGGAGGGAGCAGCATGGCTCCGGGGTGCGGCTGGGCTCTTGTCAACATGCAGTGTCCTGAACAGGCTGCCCTCAGAGACTCCACCGCAGTCTGGGGATTGAGATCCTTGTAAGTCAGTTTCCCGGAAAGTGGAGGTTTGTGAGCAGGGAGTGGCTCTCAGGGTGTGAGAGAGAGGCAGGGCTGTGCAGGGGAAGATGCTGAATGCTGTGTAGTTCCAATCAAGGCCTCAGCAGGCCCTTCAAGGAGTTCTGAAAGCTGAGTGGCCCCATGGGGCGAGGGGGCCCACACTGACCAGTCAGTCACTGGGTGGAGGCTGCCTCTGGACGAGGAGGCAGGACGGCTCCTCTAGACTGAGGGCGGTGCCTGCAGAATGACTTGGCTATGAGCCCCCAGCAGCCAATGCGCTCAGCTTCCGGTGGGTGAGTCCTGCTCCGAAGGACGTCTGCCTTGCACCCAATGTCCCCTGTAGAGCTTGGCTACCTGACAGCATCACCTCCCTGCCTCCCATCCAGGGAGCACGCACGATGTTCCAACCAACCATCATGCAGGGAGAGGGTGACCTCTGCTTATGCCCAGAACCACTGCCATGATGGGACTCGACAGGCCAAGTAAGCCCCTCCTCTGGGACTGTGTGGTTGTGCAGAGCGATGAGGAAACCAGAGCTGGGTGGAGGGGGCTGCGATTAAGGAGTTGCCCTGAGTCACCAGCGAGCACTGCAGAGTCGGAGTCCACACCCTGCCCTGCCCCCTCCGCTGCTGTTCTGGCTGTACCACTCAGGCCACCCAAGTGACGATTCCAGACTTGTTTTCCCTCAGGAGTCTGGCTCCATGAATCTTGCTGCCTTCAGCTCTAAAACTCTTTGATTGTGTGTTTCTCTGGGTTGAGCTAAAGAGAAGTTGATGATAGAGCTTCCCTGGCGGCTCAGATGCCTCCAGTGCGGGAGACCTGGGTTTGATCCCCGGGTCGGGAAGATTCCTTGGAGGAGCGCATGGCAACCCACTCCAGTGTTCTCGTCTGGGAAATCCCTATGGACAGAGGAGCCTGGAGCACTACAGTCCATGAGGTCACAAAGCACTGGACACAACTGAAGTGACTAACACTTTCACTCTGTAAATATTCAATGGATGGATGGATGCAAATTAGGTGGGGTCATTTATCCAGGGAATGGGCCACCCCACAGTCATAACTGAGGATTCTTCATTTGTAGAACAAATCTGCGCATAAGTGGAGAAACTCTAGCCTGCTCCTATTCCAGAAGCTAAATAAAACACACCATACCGCACACACACGCACACCCTTACCTTAGCATGAGAAAGCTTCATTATTAGTTACTCAGTCTTCCCACTTTCAAGGAACAGTTTATCTTCGGGACCAAGGAGTATGTCAGGCGCAGGAAAATGCTCTGGGTCATGCTTACTTCAGCTGCCTACCCTGTAAACACAATCACTAATATATCCACAAGTCCATTCCTAACGCCTCTTTTCCTTGGGTTTCCAGTGTTTCAGTGGTGCTCGGGTTTCCCAGCTAGTCCCTAAGCATCTCTGTCGCCTAGAACACAGCATAGTACCAGCAGCTGACAGAGACAGATTGAGTTCCAAACCCCTGGAGGAGAGGGTATTGTCTTGGGAAAGAGAGTAGTTCCCTCTTCTTTTCAGGAAAACTTTGAAATAGCAGACACTTGCCCTTGTAGCCCCTCCAGCTTTCCTATCACTGGGCCATTTACCAGAGTGATAACTCTGGGGAGGACACTTGCCTTCTCCAAGCCTCAGTTTCCATGTATGTAAAAGAAACACAGGACAAGTGCCTGCTCCACGTATCCTTAAAAGGATACATGTGGAGTGCTTAGCCCAGTGGGGCTCAACTGGCTGAGCTGTTATTGTTATTATTACTTTGGAGTCTGCAGTTGCCCCGGCGGTGGCTGCACTTTGAGAGCAGGGGTGGGGTAAGCAGGCCAAACACACACAGCACTTGAAGTGTTAAGCTCAAAATTCCTTCTTTCTCTCCTCCTCTCCAGCTATAACCCCATTCTTTCTGGGGGAGTTGAGCACAGCATGGGGTTAGAAGGAGAGTGAGGTTCAGAGGCACCCGGACACGGAGGGTGGGGAACAGGCAGAAGCCAGCTTTTCTTCTGGGGCTGCCTGTAACCCAGGGGAATTTGGGGCTGAGGGGACTCCAGGAGCCCTGAGCAGCGAGGAGGAGAGGAGAAGGGATTTTATCATCTCTTCCTTTTGTTTCCAAACGTACACTTCCACCGATGGTTGTAGTTAGCTGTCTTCGCCCTTTCCAGTGTTCTCTAGGCAGGGGTAGGACTGAGGTGTGTTACGGGGGATAGGAGGGGTGGGGGGTGGGGGGGTTAGTTGGCGAGTTAGGTGGGCAGCTCATGGGCACCTCTGACACCCAGGGCATGGGCTTTGTCTCACTTTAGTTTGCAAAACACAGGCATCACAGAATAAGCTTAAGATAAATGCTCCCACCCTCAGGGTACAAAGGAATACTCTGGTTTACACCTAAGAAGTGGGGGGTGAAGACAGGATTTCCAAATGGGGAAATCTGATACAGAGGCCCGAGTGGAGGAGGGAACCTGGCACTCTCTCTCCTGGAGACAGAGGGAGATGGGAGGTGGGGGCAGAGAATCCACAGAGGCCTTGTTTGTCTCCCCTGGGCCTTTGGGAGCTCCAGCTGTACACTCGCTACTCACTTTGTCTCCTGGGTGCGTTAAGGTTCTTACTAACCAGTGTCCTGGGAGCAGTTTAAGAAACTTGTTACTAGGTTCTCAGAGCTGGGCCAAGGCCCCCAAACACTCACACCTCCCAAGGCACAAGTTCCTCCTGAACTCCAGTTTCAGGCTGTTTACCTGAGAAGAGGGGGCGGGGCTTCATCATCCAATCAGGCTGTGTTTGTCCACGAGTAGGGTGCCTTCATTGGCTGGGAAGCACAAAGGCATCTCCAGGGAGGTGATAACTGCCATCTCTGAAATTGTCCACAGTCTGTTGGGTCTCGCTGGGTCCCTGGGTTCAGTCAGAAGTCGGGGCTGCTAAATCCCTTTACAGGTGTCTGCCACTGTGGCTCCAAGAGCCATATTCAATGGCCAAGTGTTCGGTAGGGGAGACGGTGCTTACCCAGCTGCCAGGAGCTCTCTGTCTTTCCAAGGTGGCAGCAAGGAGTCAGCTCGTTGAGAGCCAGGTCATATTACTTATACCCAGGGGAGTGAATGTTTCCTTGTTATGCCAACAAAACCGGAGCCTCTCTACTGGGATGCGTAATGGCTTGTTTGATTGCACACAAATTTGCAGTTCTATTTAGCTTCTCCGAGGGCAGGGCTGCTGGCGTCTGGGGCTTAGGGTGCAGACCTAGTAATAAAAAGTGCCAAGCTATAGATACTCAAATAATTGGTATTCATTTCAGGTAACTCTACTGCACAGTGAACGGTTTAGAAAGATCCTTAGGTCACTTAAAATTAAAAAAAAAAATTCTGACAGCCTAGGAAATGTTAGCGTGGGTTGAACCTTACACAGGGATCTTAGTTTTTATCCTGCAGTCCTGTCTGCAGTGTGAAGCCCAGGGCTCCGGGAGGCTGGGTGGGGGATGCAGCTGGTCTATGCGATGTTCTTTCTAATTAGAAAAAGACACCCTTTTCTTGAGACACTTTATCATCCTCTGCTGGGAAAGTGCTGTTTTAAGGAATTTAGGGAGTGTTAGTCGCTCAGTACGGAGAAGGCAGTGGCACTCCACTCCAGTACTCTTGCCTGGAAAATCCCATGGATGGAGGAGCCTGGTGGGTTGCTAAGAGTCAGACAGGACTGAGTGACTTCACTTTCACTTTCATGAATGGAGAAGGAAATGGCAACCCAAAAAACCCACTGTTGCCTGGAGAATCCTAGGGATGGGGGAACCTGATGGGCTGCCATCTATGGGGTCGCACAGAGTTGGACACGACTGAAGTGACTTAGCAGCAGCAGCAGCAGCAGCAGCAGCATTCGCTTAGTCATGTCCGACTCATTGTGACCCCATGGGCTGTAGCCTGCCAGACTCATCTGTGGAATTCTCCAGGTAAGAATACCGGAATGTGTCGACATTCTTTTCTTCAGGGGATCTTCCTGACCCAGGGATCAAATGTGGGTCTCCTGCACTGCAGGCAGATTCTTTACCGTCTTGAGCCCCGAGGGAAGCCCCCCTCAGTGGCGCTGAATACTGGGGAAGCAGGATCCTTGCAGTCTGCTTTCTCCAAATCTTACTCAGGACTTCACGTCCAGTGGTACTCCTCTCTAGTCACCTAACAGTCCCATATTGCCTGTTTTCCACTGGTTCCGATTTTAGCGTTTTGTGTGTGTGTGCGTGAACACAATCCTTATTTCTTTTGTTCTGTGGCTGTTTGTGTCTGCACATCTTCTCCCCCTTGCCTCCTCCTCTGAAGAGCCCACCGTTCACCTGTAAAGCCTCTTCCCCTAAGAAGTCACCTGTCTGCGCTGGAGCTAACATTTGTAAACACTCATGTTTACTTTTGAATGACCATAACTGTTCCCTGCATGGCACAAAGAGGCACACAAAATACCCGTTCTGTTGGGAACAATGCAATTCACTCTTCACACCCTCATGAAATATTGCCCACGCCTTTTATTTGCAAAGTGCGTACCCAGCTCTTTCTCCTATTTCTGTCCACAGCTGCCCTGGGAGGAAGCTCACAGGCCTGGAGGGAGGTGACCTAGTGGCGGAGGGACTCAGTGCCCTGGCAGAGCTGAGGGCTTACTGGCCACGCCCACTCCTGGCATCCTTGCTTCCTCTCCTGGCCTCCTGCATGCATGGCCTAGAACAGACTTTTCTTGGAGATTGGGATGAATTTTGTTGTGTTTGTTTGTTTGGTAGAATAGCTGTGATTCTTAAGAGAGAGCAGCTGTGCCAGGAGAGTCTGGTTTAGGGAAGGTCAGTTTATCTCAAGAAGAGATCCTTGTAATCCAGGAACCCTGGAGGAGTTAGTTATAGGGGACCTGACCTGGCTCTGCAGAGGGGGCCCACCCACTGGGTCCCAGCAATGAGTAGATCTGAGTTGGGCTTTGAACACAAGCTTGGAGAATCCCATGGACAGAGAAACCTGGCAGGCTATAGTCCATGGGGTTGCAAAGAGTCGGACATGACTGAGTGACTTCACTCACTTCACTTATGCACACATATACATGCCTATTTATACCCACGTATACACACACACACAAGACACATACACACCTATATATACACATACATACACACATACAGTACACAAACATATACACATACACACGAATACATATATACATACGCATACGCAATACACACAAAGACACATATACACATAGACACACACATACACTATACATGCCTATAAATACACATACACATGCACACATGCACACACTTACACATATGCACGCACACACACATATACACATACGCATACACACATGTATACACACACACACACACACACACATTCCCCTTTCTGTGGTATTAGAACTGCTCTCTCAAGTCATCCAGAGGTTAAGGAGTGAGGATTTATTTTAGGGACTTTGCCAACTTTGCCAAAATCCGTGGTTTCTAGACTTTTGCTGTGTCCTCATGTAGTTGCACCCCTGTTCTGCAGCTCAGCCACCCCTCTGAAGACCAGCAAAGCTCTGCCCGATACTGACCACTGAGGAAATAAGCACCCTTTCCCTTTTCAGCAAATGCCCTCACCCATCTGAGTGCAGGGAGGCAGGAGGGGCAGGGAGCCCGCGGGCTGCTGGTGGTGGTGGGACAGTGACCCTGGCCATTCTGCCTTTGGAGGTCTAGCCTCATGGCAGAGTTCAAGGGCTGCCACTGGGTTTCATGGTTTTCCTTAAATTGTGTGTGTGTGTGTTCAGTTGCTCAGTCATGTCTGACTCTCTGCAACGCCATGAACTCGAGCCCGCCAGGCTCTTCTGTCCAGGGAATTTCCCAGGCAAGAATACTGGAGTGGGTTGTCATTTCCTCCTCCAGAGGATCTTCCCCACCCAGGGACTGAATCTGAGTCTCCCACGTCTTCTGCATTGCAGATAGATTTTTCACCGCTGAGCCACACCAGGGAAGCTTCCCTTGAATTAAGCAGATGCAAATGCATTCCTGCTGCTGCTGCTAAGTCGCTTCAGTCGTGTCAGACCCTGTGCGACCTCATAGATGACAGCCCACCAGGCTCCCCCGTCCCTGGGATTCTCCGGGCAAGAACACTGGGGTGGGTTGCCATTTCCCTCTCCAATGCAGGAAAGTGAAAAGTGAAAGTGAAGTTGCTCAGTTGTGTCCGACTCTTAGCGACCCCCTGGACTGCAGCCTACTGGTAGGCTGGCTCCTCTGTCCATGGGATTTTCCAGGCAAGAGTCCTGGAGTGGGGTGCCATTGCCTTTGCTACATCCCTAACCCAGCACATTTCCTCCCATATGCCAAGATCTGGCTCAGAAGATCCCATGAAACTGGCTGATAGATTTCCACTAAACAGGTGCTTTAGTTTAGTGGAAAACTAAAGCTTAGTTTACACATAGGCGCGTGCGTGTGTGCACGCGCACACACACACACACACAGTTTACACCTATACATACACATGTGCACTTACATACATGCACATACAAAGGCACACACATGCACACACACATGTACACACACACACACACACATTCCTGAGACTTTCCCCAGGTGGCTTTCTTTCCCTTCCTCCCTTCCTGGCAAGGATAGCAAGCTGCAGGTGCCTGATGGCATGTATTTACTGAGATGTTTTTTACTGAGGTTGTATTTGCAGTCTCACTCAGGGGCAAGACACACAGGAGACAGTGAACAGCCATGAAAGAGGACCATGTGAATGCCATCTGGAGTTAGTTAAGGGGCATGTGGTGCAACAGTTCTTATCGCAGAGCTGATGGCCCTTTGTGACTGGGAGCAGAGTGGGTGGAGCTGTTCCAGACCCAGAGCTTGGACAGACCCCAAACTGGGAACCCGGGGCTGATACCAGGCCTTTGTCCTCCCAGCCAGCTGGTCCTGCCCTGACCCCTGCTCAGATGCTGCCCAGGAGCACAGAGTGGGAGATGGGTCCTTTGGAGGGTTCTGTAGCCATCTCCCTTGGCACTGGGCACTTCAGGGACATATCCAGTTATCTTACTTCTCATGAAGGCTGTATTCTATCTCAGAGAGAGGAATCTCCAGCTTCACAGAAAGCATCCATTTAGTGGAAATCTATCAGCCAGTTTCATGGGGTCTTTTGAGCCAGATCTTGGAATGTGGGAGGGAATCCCAAGCCAGGCAGAAGTTATAAATAGAATCAGCAACCCTCCCCCACTCATCCTTGCAGGCTGAGGAATAAGAAACTGGGCCCTTCCCTGGGGGTGAATTCCTGAACCCACTGCTTTGGATCACTTCAGGTCTAGGCGCCTCCAGACCTCTCCAGGGGGCAGCAGCTGAACACCCACTTCAGGGCTGGGCTGAACAGTCCTGCACTTTATCTGTTAGTCTCCCCTTTGTTCACTCCAGACCTAGGAATGCCCCCCACCCCTGCTCCTTTGTCAACTGTTCCAGAACCAACACAAGAGCTAAGCTCCAGATCTCTCACTCCTGTTTTTTAATCTCCTCCATCCCCACCGCCCCTACCCTGTCTGCCCTTGGGGAGATGAACTTTTCTCTCCTTCTCTCTCCAACTGGCTTGGCATCTCCAGGGAGGAGGCCTGGTGCTTTTTAATGAACTGAAAATGTGATTAAGTTGGACTCCAACTAGGTCTGCACACCCACCCAGGCAGGGTGAGGTCATGGCTTGATGGACCGGGGCTGGCGCGCTCTCGCCAGCCTCTGGCACCACAGACGAGAGATGCAGGAAGAGAGAAGTAGCTAATGCTGGGCATCGGAGCCAGGGAGATGCTGGAAGTGAATTAGCTGACCCTCTTTGGTCTCCCTGCCAGAATGGTTTATCAGAGAGCTGAGGAGAAGCCATCTTTGAGCTGTTTGGCTGGTACTGACAGCAGGCAATGACAAGAGTTGCAAGCAGTTGATTGTACTCCCTGTGTTATGGCATTTAGTTTTATTTTGCGGGAAAGCTGAAGGCAGGCATTGCTATCTCAGTTAGGACTAGGTCCTGCTGTGCCTGGATAGCTAAAGTAGAAACAGCTTCCGTGGTAGAGCAGTGCAGCTCTCTCACTGAGAAGGAGTTCAGAGTGGGATGTCCAGGACTGATGCCATGGTGTTGGGTGAAGAGTCCTTTGGTCTCGTTTCCCTATTGTCCTCAGCCTCATGGCCCCAAATGGCAGCTTAAGTGTCAGACATCATGACCACATTCCAGTCATAGAATGAGAAGGGTTGAGAGAAGCACCCCTTCTTTTGGAGGCTACTTCTTGGGAATCACACACGACCTTCCTGCTTATGTTGGGGTTAGCGAGGGGAGCAAAGCTTAGTCTTATGACCACTCCCAGCTGCAAGGGAGGCTGAAAAATCAAATCTTTGTTCTTAGTGGCTCTGTGCCCAGCAGTTTTCTAAGAAAGAAAGAAGGAATAGATCCAGACAGCTTTCCATCTCTTCCACAGTCTCCCTCTTTTAAGGGTGAGGAAATAAAGGTACCAAGAGGGGAGATGATCTTCTTGAAGTCACACATTTTGTGAGCGATGGGGTCAGTCTTTCTAACACCTGTGCTATATCCACTGGGCTACACTGTTTTCTAATCTGACTGATAGGAAACAAGGTGGAGAGGGGCGGCATTGGGGTCGTGGAAAACCAGGTGAACTGTGGCTAAGTGGCAGGTGCCTGGCCCGTGGGGTGAAATCAGGGTTTGAGTTCAGCTCAGTGACTCCTTCACCTGTATAGCTGTTGGCAAACTAAATTGGCTGAGGACTGCTTTACACTCTTAAAAATAATTGAGAATCCGAAAGATTCTGCTTTTTAAAAATAATATTTATTTTTTATTTANAGGCAAGTGCCCAGGCTCCTGCCCCTACCCCAAGGGTGCCCTCAACTGCCCTGTAAGAGACCAGTAACCTCCTCCACATTTTTTTTTTTCAATGTGAACCTTTTTTAAAAGAGCTTCTCTGGTGGCTCATACAGTAAAGGATCTGCTTGCAATGCGGGAGACCTGGGTTTGATCCCTGGGTGGGGAAGATCGCTGGAGGAGGGCGTGGCAATCCACTTTACTATTCTTGCCTGGCGCATCCCCGTGGACAGAGGACCCTGGCAGGCTACAGTCCATGAGGTCGCAGAGAGTCAGACATGACTGAGTGACTAAAGCATAGCACATTTTTTTTAATGTCTTTATTGAATTTGTCACAATATTGACATTAAAAGATGCTTACTCCTTGGAAGGAAAGTTATGACCAACCTAGACAGCATATNTGGACAGAGGACCCTGGCAGGCTACAGTCCATGAGGTCGCAGAGAGTCAGACATGACTGAGTGACTAAAGCATAGCACATTTTTTTTAATGTCTTTATTGAATTTGTCACAATATTGACATTAAAAGATGCTTACTCCTTGGAAGGAAAGTTATGACCAACCTAGACAGCATATTAAAAAGCAGAGACACTACTTTGTCAACAAAGGTCCATCTAGTCAAGGTTATGGTTTTTCTAGTGGTCATGTATGGATGTGAGAGTTGGACTATAAAGAAAGCTGAGCGCTGAAGAATTGATGCTTTTGAACTGTGGTGTTGGAGAAGACTCTTGAGAGTCCCTTGGACTGTGAGGAGATCCAACCAGTCCATCCTAAAAGAGATCAGTCCTGGTGTTCATTGGAAGGACTGATGTTGAAGCTGAAACTCCAATACTTTGGCCACCCGATGTGAAGAGCTGACTCATTTGAAAAGACCCTGATGCTGGGAAAGATAGAGGGCAGGAGGATAAGGGGGCGACAGAGGATGAGATGGTAGGATGGCATCACTGACTCAGTGGACGTGGGTTTGGGTGGACTCTGGGAGTTGGTGATGGACAGGGAAGCCTGGTGTGCTGCGGTTCATGGGGTTGCAAAGAGTCGGACATGACTGAGCGACTGAACTGAACTGATTGCTTGTTTTATGTTTTGGTGTTTTGGTTGTGAGGCTTAGCGGAATTTAGTTCCCCAACCAGGGATGGAACCTGCACCTCCTGCCTTGGAAGGTGAAGTCTTAACCCCTGGACCACCAGGGAAGATCCTGAGTGGCATTTCTGATGGGCCAGGCAGTGGGACAGGATGGAAAGAATCAGACACAAACCTCAGCCTCCTTCCCCGAGTCTCAGATGCCAGTGATGATGGAGATTCTTAGACTTGTCTATTAGAAAGAAAAGTGGAGTCCTCCCCCAGCCACCCCCCACTGGAAAGACACCCACATTGTTCTGGAGGACTGTGACTGTCCCAAAGAAAAGATCAATAACAGCAGCCCTCTGTTGACCAGGGAACCCCCAAGATACTAGTGAATTGATAGTGTTGCCTTGGCAACCATTCACCCCTGTACAACCCAGGCAGATGGAGATGGGCAAAAGGACAAAGATATCCTTCTGTCCTGCTGGCGACCTGTTCACTATTCTGAAGAGATGCCTGATGGCAGTAAGGACATTGGAAGGGCTCTCTCTGGTGGCCAGGATATCAATGTCGGTGACAATGACGATGGTGAAACGGGGTCACCATTTCTAAGGCTAAGCCTCTGGCGTGCATTATTCCATCCAGTCTTCACTTTCGTCCTTTCAGACTGTTGATCAGTCGCTAAGTCACATCCAACTCTTTGTGACCCCACGGACTGTAGCACATCAGACTCCCCTGTCCTCCACTATCTCCCGGAGTTTGTCCACTGAGTTGGTGATGCCATCCAACCATCTCATCCTCTGTCACCCCCTTCTTCTCATGCCCTCAATCTTTCCCAGCATCAGGGTCTTTTCTAATGAGTCAGCTCTTATGAGTTATCAGGTGGCCAAAGTATTGGAGCTTCAGCTTTAGCATCAGTCCTTCCAATGAATATTCAGGATTGATTTCCTTTAGGATTGACTAGTTTGATCTCTTTGCTGTCCAAGGGACTCTCAAGAGTCTTCTTCAACACCGCAATTCGAAGGCATCAGTTCCTCAGCACTCAGCCTTCTGGATGGTCCAACTCTCACATCCATGCACGACTACTGGAAAACCCACAGCTCTGACTTATGTCTTTTCAGGGTCCAAGTCATAGTTTGGTGCAGTCATAGTCTGCCATAGTCTTTTCCAATAGGCGCTGTGATTATTGGCTCCACAGAGGAGGTGGGGTTAGGTAAGCAGCTAGGGTCACACACCAGCACAGGGAAGAGGCAGAAGCTGGGCCTGGGGCTGTGATGCCATACCAGGGCCAGGGCAGGGCTCTTGCTGGCATTGTCTTCAGAAACCTCAGTTTCCCCTGAAGTGCTCAGGTGGTAGAGGACAGGCGCGTGTCCTCACCTCAGCAACACAGGCCCAAGGCGGCCGTCTTTGTTCATCAGTCACCTGCTCCCTGTGTTCACCTGCGAGGCAGTGTCTGCAGCTGGAGTCTTGTTTTACTCCAGGATGCCCTTTTCCATGGAAGAATGAGCTTTGCCCTCATCCCCACCACCACACTGGGGCAAAGCTGGACTTACGCCTCTCCTTTTCCTCTGCCAGGTGAGGGTGCAGGGGAGAGCTCAGGAGGGTAGGGTCATGGAGGGAGGGAGGCTGTTCTCAGCCACAGCTCTCAGTTCGCAAGAGCTGCTAATCGTCCTTGCACAAGCCTGCTTGGTGCAGCTTTGCAATTTAGCAGTCCATGTGACTGCTGCTTTTCTCAAGTGCAGAGGGAACCATTTATGCCCAACTGCTTGGGCCAGCTGGCCTTGGATCCCTGGGTCCTCCCAGGGGCCTGTGGCGATCAGGGCCCTGGTTCTGATGGCAAACTGTGCAAATCAGGCAAAGGCAGGGCACTGTGGACAGGACACACATTTCCCTGGGACCACCACACAACCCTGGGTCTTTCCCCAGGTGGCTCTCCCAGGTGGTAAGAAGCACTGGGTCAGATTTCTATTCCTCTAGAGACCACGGGGCTAGCTCCTTGATCAGAACCAGCCTTGTCCTGATTGACTCTGTACATTTAGAGCAGATTGGAGTTCTCTCTCCTGAAAATTGGTCACTTGTTTGCTCTTTTTCACCATCCCCTTTATGAATTCGGATTTGCTCTGATTGACCCTCCAGGACTCAGCTCGCTCTTCTTGTACTTCCTTCATTTTAGCTGAAGTCCTTCCGTCAACAGCTGGCTTCCCTTCACTCTGAGAACATGCCTGTACAGGAAGGAAATCGTGTACCCTCTGGGCATCAGTTATAGCAACGATACTGCCTCATGTCAAATTGAAGACAAAGTGCGATATTGATTTTAAGATGTGCTCTGATTTCAGAAACATTAAATTGTGAAAAACAAAAACATGAGTTTAAAAATTACCAACACATGTTTTTTTTCTCATGATTTAACATCTCTGATATGGCATTAGTGGTAAAGAACCTGCTTGCCGATGCAAGTAGACCTAAGAGACGTGGGTTCGATTCCTGGGTTGGGAAGATCCCCTGGAGGAGGAAATGGCAACCCACTCTAGTATTCTTCCCTGGAGAATCCCATGGACAGTGGAGCCTGGCGGGCTGTAGTCCATAGGGTCGCACAGAGTCAGACATGACGGAAGAGACTTGGCATGTATGTTATTGAGAAAAATTACCAAAATGCAGAATGTGAAGATGCTCACAAATACAACTTACAGGGAGGGGTATTTATACTAACATGTCCAGGAGTCATTAGTGAGAACAGTTCCAAACCTGCTTGTGTTATGGGGTTTAGGTTGTCAACAAAGTGATAAAACCTAGGAACATCCCTAACCTGGCAGCACCCCTGGGACGCTCTGTAGAGTCCTGGCATGTTTTTGCTGATGGGAACTGGTCCAGTCTGGTCCATCCCAGGAACCATCTTGGAAATGTTTGCTCAGCTTCATCCCTGCCAAATGAGTTTAAGTCTCTGGGGATGAAGCCTGGAGGGTCTGCTTTGTAAACCTCATCTCTGATGGAGGAACCAAGCTCAGGGAGGGGAGGTGACCAGGTGGGTGCGGATCAGATGCCTGGCCTTCCTCACTGGGATCCTCACAGCCTCTGGTGGATTTCCAGAAGAACTTCAAGTTCTGTTCCTTTCACTCACAGAATCTCTTTACCTTTGCCCTTCAGAGGACACTGCCCCTGCAGGCCAGGCCCCTGGCATCTGCATTTCCAGGGCTCAGCTCACAAGGCTGCCCTGGCCTGGGGGCGCCCCACCAAACAGGAGTCCGACAGAGTTCCACGAACTGCGGGACTGTATCTTCTGACAGACGTGGACAAGCACCTCCTGGGTGTGAGAGAGCGGTCTTGGATTTCCGGGCGTGGCGAGTCTCCAAGCCCCGAGGTCAGGGGACACCCAGCCGTGTGGGTGGCAGCCTTCCTAGGTGGCCTTTCCTTCCCGTAGGGCCTGTGGGAGCGGTGCCAGCTTCTGAAGACGGCCTCCGTGTTTGCCCGCTGCCACGCCCTGGTGGACCCCGAGCCTTTCGTGGCCCTGTGTGAGCGGATGCTGTGCGCATGCGCCCAAGGGCTGCGCTGCCCCTGCCCTGTGCTCCTGGAGTACGCCCGCGCCTGTGCCCAGCAGGGGATGCTGCTGTACGGCTGGGCGGACCACAGCTCCTGCCGTGAGTCTGCGAGGGACCCCACCTCCCGCTGGGGTGGGCGGGGCCCGTCCTGGGTGTCCCACCCCAAGTAGCCAGTGCTGACCGAGGCCCTGGTCCCACGCGGCTCCTGCCCCCTGTTCCCGGCTCACAGGGCGAGTCCCCTCCCTAACGGCTTCAAGGAGATTGGAAAGGTCCTCCTGGCAAAGTCCCCATATCGCTTCTTCTGCCTCTGTTGTCACGCACGGCCTCCCCGCTTCCTCGTGGACTCAAAAGCTGTTCCCCAGCTCTGCCGGGGGTCTCATCTGTTCAAGACTGAAACTGACCAGGAGCAGGGCGGGGATCTCGGCATCCTGGCAGGCTTTTCTCAAGTCCCTGACAGTCATAGCCTCCCTTCTCTCCTCTGGCTGGCACTCTCCATCCCTCCCCTGCACCCAGTCGTCTAATCTCACTGGGTCCCTAGTCATCGTGATAGTCACCACTCCCAAATTATCTTGAGGAGCTAGGAGCTGCCGCAGTCACTTGCAGGCAACCTCCTCCTCCTTCCTCCGCCCTGCCCCCCGCAGGCTTCCCGTAGATCACACTGGCGCATGGTGCAGGGCAGGCAGCCTGAATGTTTGCACCACACACACGCACATGCCTTTCCGTGTGCGTGTGTGTGTGTGTGTGTTTCCAGCTTCTCAATTAGAGCTTTTCATCTTTGCTGTGGGGGTGTGAGAAGGGTGGTTGTTGACAGCTGGGTTTGCCTCTGGAAGGGGGACTGGCTGTCTTTTCAGGTCTTTGAAGGTAGGAGGGGCCGATGACCAAGGTACCTTGGAGGAGAGGTGGTTTGGGATGCTCGGTCCTTCTGGTTCTTCCACCTGAGCATCAGTCAGCGGCCAGTAGAGAGTCAAAGGAGAGCCGTCCTTATCCATGAAGGGCTGGGTCCAGTGGGAACAGAGGCTTAGGTGATGAGCTCTGAGGGCTGTCCTGCCACTCAGTGGACATAGTTAGGAATGACCATCCCTTAGCCTGGAAGATGCTGTGTGCCCATTTCTGGGTGGGGTGTCTGATTGAACCCAATCTCTTTCTTTTTTCAAAAAAAATTTTTGATGTGGATCATTTTAAAAGTCTTTATTGAATTTGTTACAATATTCCTTCTGTTTTGTTTTATTTTGGCCATGTGAGATCTTAGTTCCCTGACCAGGGATCAAACCTACACCCCCTGCATTGGAAGGCGAAGCCCTAATCACTGGACACCAAGGAAATCCCGAGCCCAAGTTCTTGAGGAAGAGGAGCTTCAGAAGAGGGATGGGATGGAAGACTCCATTTCCGGCTTGTGTGGCCTTGGGGGCCTTGCATTTTCAGCCTGGAGGCATTTGGCATCCCCCAGAGAGGGATTTAGGATAAAAGAACAGAGCAGAGAAGCAAACGAGTGGCCAGTTGTTCACAGGGATCAGGTGTCTGAGGGGGAGCATGGTGGTGCCAAGTGACCCTGCTGAGTCTTAACCAGGCCCCACAAGGTGGAAGATGCCCCTTCAGGGCAGGAGTGGTCAGTGGATCACCTGGGAGGTGACACTGACCGCTGGGGTGCCACTGAAGTGGAGATGGCCAGTGGGGCACTGAAGATAGAGGGGCCAGACAAAGGGGCCTCAAGGGCTCTGAGCACCTCTTGGCCTGTAAGATGCTGCCTGGAGGGGACTGGCTCCAGGGGGACTCCCAGGTTTTCCGTTTCAGGACCAGACTGCCCCGCGGGCATGGAGTACAAGGAGTGTGTGTCCCCATGCCACAGGACCTGCCGGAGCCTGAGTATCACCGAAATGTGCCGGGAGGAGTGTGTGGATGGCTGCAGCTGCCCTGGTAACAGACGTCCCACTTTATTTACAAACCTGAGACTTCGCCAGTGCCCTTGACTCGGGGAAGCCAGATGAAGGCTGCTTGTGTTTATTCCCCATCGCTGAATTCAGAGGCCCTTTGTTTACTTTTTTAAAAGTCTTTGTACAGAGCGGCCAGAATTAAGTTGGCATTTATTTTTAGTTTATGTTTTCCTGTTGTACCATATCCACGAAAGCGCATGTGTGTCTGGGGAGTAGGGTGATCTGGGCTCCAACAGGGACTTTGGGGGAGAGGGTGGCTCGTGGGTCTATCTGAGCTGCAGTGTTTTCTCGGTTAAGAGTCAGGGCGTGGTCTGGGAGGACAGTCTAAACTCTCTCCTGGGTTGGCCATGTGAGCTCAGCTGAAGAAGAGTCTCTTCCAGGAGAGACCTCGTGAGCTTTGGTGAAAAGTCCTGGTTAATTACTGAGAGTGAGTCCTATGTGTTTCCACTTGCTACTTGCTTATTGGAAGACTTTGAACGAAACATTTGCCTCCATGTCTTTGAGGCGAACATGTCGACAAACAATCTGGCCCCACCTCTGTGCAAGATAGACAGAAAAGAAATTCTTTGAGCTTTCTGGGAGAAGCCTTTAGCCTAGACTCACGGCTTCTTTTCTGGAAGGCCTTGAGCAAAACTCTTTCCCCCATTGCTTCATCACTACAGTGGAGATAAATAGCCTCCCCCCCCTCCTCCCCCCGGCCCACCCTCTCACTTTGCAAACTGAAATATCAGCATCATAGAATGAGTCCTTTGAGCTTTCTGCAAGAAGCCCTGAGCAGAGGACCACCCCGGGGCTTCTGTGGCTGAGAGATGAGTCCTGAGGGTGACAAGGCTGAGCCTTTGTCGTGATGCCCTTGACCCAGAGGGACAGCTCCTGGATGAAGGCCGCTGTGTGGAAAGTGCCGCGTGTCCCTGTGTGCATGCTGGAAAGCCATACCCTCCAGGCGCCTCCCTCTCGCGAGACTGCAACACCTGGTAACTGGGGCTGAGCAGTGCAGGTTTGGGGAGCTGCCAGGGGCTGGGGAGGGGCCGCTGGGCCAGCAGGGGCATTCGGGGCACCGGCAGGTGGAGCAGGACCAGGCCTGGGCTGGGGGTGGTTTGGGAAAGGCCTTGGAGGTTGACGATGGGGAGCAAGGGTTATATACAGATCTGCCTGGAGGAGGGGGGTTGGCGGGAAGCCCGCTTCACGGGCAAACAGTGTCTCTAGCCGCACCGCCAGCCATGCTTTAATAAGTGACTCTTTCTCCCTGTTGCCTTTGCTTCTCTCAAACCATTTCTTCCAGAAGCCGCTCTGGGTGTTCCCCCCCTGCCCCAAAACTCGCACACAGGGGAGGGGAACACCTCAAGACCTTGTCCCTGGCTGCCTTTCCCTCCTGGGCTGTCTTCCAGGAGTCTCCAGGGCTGCCCAGCACCGGTCAGGGCGTTACCCCTTCAGAGTCCACACTTTCTGTCTTCCACCAGCAATATGTGTGTGTGTGTGTGTGCATGTGTGTGCGTTTTGTATATGTGTGTTTATATGTGTACATGTATGTATTGTGCGTACATATGTGTGTCTGGGTGTGCACATATGTTTGTGTGTGTCTGTGCATGTATGTGTGTGCATGTGTGTGTGTTTGTGTATGTGCGTGTGCATGTGTGCGTGTGTGTTTGTGTTGAGAGGGTAGAGATTCAACTGCTTCGTGCCTGGGTGGACTTGCTTGCTCTCCCTCTTCTGTCTGTCTGTCAGGGATTGCTCCCTTGCCTCGGCGTTGTCTCCATGAGTCCTCTGCGGCTGAAGCCCCACTAGGTGCACCGTCACCTCCTGAAGCCCCCTCTGATTTGGGTAGCTTTCTGGTCCTATGTCCCTCCTTGGGGGCTGTGGGGTGGCAGTGCCCTCTCCAAATCCGTTCATGGATGCCTGCCTCTGCAGACCCACCCATGATCTGTGCTTCTCTCTCCACCAGCATCTGCCGAAACAGCCAGTGGGTCTGCAGCAATGAGGACTGTCCAGGTAGGGAGCTTCCCCCCATACCCACTGCCCTCCTCCAGGTGGAGAGGTGCAGCCTCCCTTACCAGACGGGGAGGGCCACGTAGCCAGGCAGCCTCTCCTCACCTGGACATGCAGGCTAGATGCAGCCCCCGTTCACAGCTGCAGCACCAGCTGTGCTAAACTGTTCCTTTCCGGCCAGCCAAAGGAGGCCCCCAGCAGTGAGACGAGAGACTGCAGCTGGGCAAAGCTTTCACCCTGTTTCCTGTCACCTGTTTGCTCAGAGGATTACGGTTTCAGAGCTGTGAAACCTGCAAGGTCATGGATGACTAAACAAAGATGACGCAGATTCCTTGGAAAATTAAGAGGAAGAAGGGCTTGATAATTCTTTAAAGTTGACGTGAGAAATTTCTGGAATTTTCCAGAATGCCTGAGCCAAAGACCTTGGCAGGATCCAAGGGCTTCCCAGGTGTCTCAGTAAAAGAATCTGAGGCAGGTAAAGAATCTGCGTGCAATGCAGGAGCCACAGGAGACTTGGGTTTGATCCCTGGGTTGGGAAGATCCCCTGGAGGAGGGCATGGCAACCCACTCCACAATTCTTGCCTGGAGAATCCTATGGACAGAGGAGCCTGGTGGGCTACAATCCATGGGGTCACAAAGAGTCAGACACGATTGAGCACAGCACCACAAGAGCTAGAAAAACCAGGCCACCCAGTGATTTCTCCTACTCTGTCTCCACCCTGGAAAGCCCATTTAGGAAAATTTTCAATACAATCTCTGCCTTTTACTTTCTCCTCTGTTTAGCCCCAACTCCATCTACAGCAAATTTTGTCCGCTCAGATCTCCCTCTGCCTCCTCCCCTCCAGCTGCCCCCCTCCATGACCCTGGCTCTTTTTCTGATGTGTCTCCCTTTTTGGTCAGTTACATGATGTTTTCTATTCGTTATGAGGCAGGTGGAATTTATTCTCATTTTACAAAAGAGAAAACAGGTTCAGAGAGGTCAAGTAACTCACCGAGAGTCACACAGCTGCTATAAGAGAGAGACAGATTCACAACTCACAGACTCAAACTCACAACTGCCTGACCTCTATTTCGTACTTGCCATGTGGGTTGACTTCCCCAGTGGCTCAGACAGTATGAATTTGCCTGCAGTGCAAGAGACCTGTGTTCAGTCCCTGGATTGGGAAGGTCCCCTGGAGAAGGGAATGGCAACCTACTCCAGTATTCTTGCCTGGAGAATTCCATGGACAGAGGAGCCTGGTAGGCTATAGAGTCGCAAAGAGTCAGACATGACTGAGTGACTAACACACACATACACACACACACACNGATTGGGAAGGTCCCCTGGAGAAGGGAATGGCAACCTACTCCAGTATTCTTGCCTGGAGAATTCCATGGACAGAGGAGCCTGGTAGGCTATAGAGTCGCAAAGAGTCAGACATGACTGAGTGACTAACACACACATACACACACACACACGTGTCTAGGATCCCCATGAAATCAAGCTAATTGGAAGTGGCGGGAGACGACCCAAACCTTTATTGCCCACCTGCTGCTTCCAGTGGTGGCCAGTGGCATGTCCGCTGCCTTTTGCTGACCAAGTGGCTGGGAATATTTTGGGCGAGCTCTTGGCAGAACTTGGTCTTCTCGGGAACCTGTGGGCAGGGCTTGGGTGAGTGTCACTGTGCAGCCCATCCTTTTGGCTCCTCCTTCGGCCCCCCTGGGCTCACGGCTCTCCAGCACGGCTGTGTTCCTGGTTTTCCTGTGAGGCAGCCCCATCCCTCAGTTGTACCAAGGAGATAAGCTAAATACAATATTCAGACTTCTGATTCCCGGGAAACTTAAGGATGCCCATCAGGGTAGGTCAGAGTAGGAAATCAGATTGGAGGAGTAGATTCAGGCCCCAAGGTTTTGATTTTGATTGTTTGCGGGTTCTCTCACTGACCCTTCTTTTCCTGGGCATTGTCAGAGGTAAGGCAAGTCCAATTTCTCACTCAGATGAGAGCGCTCTTGAGGAGACAGAGAGGCTGGGGGAAGCATTCCCACCCATTTCCCTGTGACGGGGCCAAGAGCTGTGACACAGGGCTGTGTCACTTTGTGGAATGATGACAGCACCTGAAAAATCCCTTTCAGAAAGGCTTTTTCGGGATTCCCCTGATGGTCCAGGTTAGGAATCTGCCTTGCGATGCAGGGGATGTGTGTTTGATCCCTGGTCGAGAAGTAAGATCCCACGTGCTGCGGAGCAACTAAGGCCGCGCATCGCAGCTGAGACTCGGTGAAGGCAAATAAACAAGTAACTTTTTTAAAAAGGCTTTCTTGTGACACCTGTGGATTTGGAATTCCAGCTTGGCTGCAGTCAGCCGGGGTGACCCTTGCCCACCCTTGCCCCTAGTCATTGCCCATTATGCTCTGACTTCCACAAAGAGTGACCCCTTATTCGTGCCCTTCTTGGGGAACAGTGCAGTGGGAAGTCATGACTTCTTTCTGCTCACAGTTCTGGCACCATGCATTCGTGTTTTCCCCACAACAGCCAATTCTCTGACTTACTGGATGCCACCTGGGTGCCCTACACTTCACTGCGTTTCTGAGTCTGACTACCTGGGGTTAGTGCAGAACCCGGAGGTGAAGGTCCGCAACCAAGCGTCCCTACTTCTGATTCCAGCCATGGTAACTGCTAGAATGGCTCACAGAACTTGGGCAAACACTACACTTACTATTACTAGTTTATTACAAAAAAATATATATGAAGGATACAAACGTTAGATGAAGAGGTACACAGGGCAAGCTCTGGAAAGGTCCTGAGCCCAGGAGCTTCTTTCCCCGTGGAACGGGGATCACCACCTCCTGAGTGTAGATAAGCTCACCAATCTGGAAGCCCTCCCAACTCTGTTGTTTATTTTATTTTTAAAAATACTGATTTATTTGGCTGTGCTGGGTCTTAGTTGTGGTGTGTGGGATCTTGTTCCCTGACCAGGAATGGAACCTGGGCCCCCTGCATTGGGAGAGTGGAGTTTTAGCCACTGGACCGCCAGGGAAGTCTCTGATTAAGGGTTTTAGTGGAGGTTTGGGGGCTACTTGCCCTCCCCCTGACTTCCAAGGGCATGGCCACACCTGGAGACCCCAAGCTGGGGTCCCGCCCCACGCCCGCTGTGCCTTTCAGTGCCGATATAGGAATGAGGTGGTAGTCAGGGGGTGATAAGCCTGGTCTTTGACAGGTGGGCAGCTGGCAACCCCTCCCTCCCCACCACCTTAGACCTTTGGGGACTCCTGACTGTGTGACAGGGCCCAGCATCAGCCCCTGGAGATGGAGCTGGCTGTAGGGCCCACTTAGGGGGAACTTGCGGTGCAGAGCAGATCCGTGCCATGGAGGATGAGTCTTTGCTGTTTGCAGGCTGGGGGTGACAGGGCCGGGAAGGAGGGCTCCCACTTTGTGGAACAGCTATGGCATGTGTCCCTGGTTGTTTGTCTGTAGAGGAGAAGGTGGAGAGGGGACGCAGAGAGGGGGGCTGGGAAGGACTCCAGATACTGCTTAGGCTTCAGTGGGGCCATTGTGGGCCCCAAGATGGGGATGCCCTGAGTGGGGCGGGGCCAGCAGGCATCACTGGAGATGATGGCAGAGCCCCCCTCCCCCCACAGATGGTCTGTGGTCCAGGGTGTGTTGGGCCTGCACCATGGGCTGATCCGGGGCCTGGGAAGGACAGAATAGTGGTTGGATCGGGGGCAAGTCGAGGGCTGGGGCTGCAGGGTGATGCTGGGGAGTCCTCGCTGCCACCCCCAGCTGTGTCAGCCTGGCTGGGGAGCTGGCTTGGGCGGTGGTGAGATAGTGGGCAAATGGCGTCCTGGGCCCCCACTGGCCCCGCTGAAGTCCCAGCAGGGGTTTGCCCATGAGGAGGCCTGAGAGCTGCCCCTCGGGTGGGCAAGGGGTGAGGACAGCATCCCGGACCCTGGACTGCTGGCCCCATCACTGCTCTGGGCTGGCTTTCTGCCCTCTTGCCCTCAGGGACTCTCCTGGTTGGAGGGAGCCCCCATGATAACAGTGCAGAGAAAGTCTTCTGACCCCAGCAGAGCAGAACCCTTGGAGGCAGTGGGAAGGGCTGGGAGCCACAGTGAACCCAGAGCCCAGAGCTGGAACTAACCCTGGCTTCTGACCCGGCGTCACCACCCAGCGTCACCACCCCCCACAGCCTAGCCCCCTGGGTGTGACTCCCTGGGTGTGACTTCACTCCCTGGGTGTGACTTCACTCCCTGAGGCTCAGGACTGACCCACTGGGCCTTGACCTCCCATGGCCAGAGGAATGGGGCCTGAGTAGAGTCCTCCTGTGGGGCCCCTTTCTAGACTGTGGTGGGGAGAAACCCAGGAAGTGCCCCTCGCTGGGACACCCCCTCTCCCCTCCCCTTGTCCCCCCAGGGGTCCTGCTGGGACACCCATTCTCCCCTCATCCCCTATCTCCCCAAGGGTCCTGCTGGACACCCCCTCTCCCCTCCCCCCATCTCCCCAGGGGTCCCGCTGAGACACCCCCTCTCCCCTCCCCCTGTCCCCCCAGGAGAGTGTCTCATCACAGGACAATCCCACTTCAAGAGCTTTGACGACAAGCACTTCACCTTCAGTGGGGTCTGCCAGTACCTGCTGGCCCAGGACTGCCAGGACCACTCCTTCTCCGTCGTCATAGAGACTGTCCAGGTGAGCCCGCCAGGCAGCCCGGGGGTGCCCACNCCCCTGTCCCCCCAGGAGAGTGTCTCATCACAGGACAATCCCACTTCAAGAGCTTTGACGACAAGCACTTCACCTTCAGTGGGGTCTGCCAGTACCTGCTGGCCCAGGACTGCCAGGACCACTCCTTCTCCGTCGTCATAGAGACTGTCCAGGTGAGCCCGCCAGGCAGCCCGGGGGTGCCCACGGGGATGAGGGCCAAGATGACTCCACGTGTACTTCTTTCTTCTGGACCACCCAGCAAAGAGGAGGACAGACAGGGCGCCCAGGGCTCCTTGAGGATCCAGGTCCCTGATTCCCTTTGGGCCTAGAGTCTTGAAGAGGGAGTGGTTCCAAGTGAGCGAAGCTGAGGCTGCCTGGTTGGGGTCTTTCCCTGAGTGCATGGGCTGGGGGCTGGGCTAGGGGTGGTGGTGACGCCCCTCTACGTGCCCCTCCTGGCAGTGTGCCGATGACCCTGATGCAGTCTGCACCCGCTCCGTCACTGTCCGCCTGCCCAGCCCGCACCACGGCCTCCTGAAGCTGAAGCACGGGGGTGGAGTCGCTCTGGATGGCCAGGACGTCCAGATTCCCCTCCTGCAAGGTGGGCGCCCTCCTGCCCTGGAGCCCCCCACTCAGCTGGCCCTCAGTGCCCCCACCACTCACTGCTGCCTCTTCTGTGAGAATGTGAAGGAGTGCTATTGTTGGAGGACAGGCTGGTGTCCTGAATTTATGCTGCAAGAAAGGAAGGTTTCCTGGAGGAGGAGGATGAGCTGAATGACAGTGGGGTGGCTGGTGGTGGGTCAGACCCCAAGACATCATGGGGCAAAGCCAGGTGACCCCGTGACCTCTGGGAAAAGCTCCCTGCTCAGTGACTTTGCCAGGCAGCAATGTACCATTGCGCACAGCATGATTCCAACCTTCACTCTCAAAGGGGCTCCCATACCCCGCCCCTCTTCTTTAGGACCACTGGCCACCCCATGGCTCAGCATTTCCATATTGCACAGAGTGGGTGAACTTGGGCCAGTGGGTCCACAGCTTGTCTGTGTGTGCTTAATGCTGTGTGTCTCCCATGAGATGCTGTGTTCCCTAGGATAAGAGGTGTGCCTCCTACGTTGTCTCCAGAGAAAACTGCAGGTTTAGCTCTGCTAAATGCTCACAGCATTGCTCAGCGGCGAGGACTGGGTCACTCAGCCTGGAAGCATGTGCCACAGCCCAGGGAATGATAAAGGGGTTAGAAGAGGTTCAGTGAAAAACCCATCCCGGCTCAGGGCACGTGCATAAGCCAAGGATGCAGGAACCTCTGCTGCCCCCTCGTGGCTGTATGGGAAATGGCAGGCTACTGGAGGGATACAGAGACACCTTTTTCTACGTGGAGCCCAGTTTGCACTGCACCCACCCTGATCCACCTTTCCTCTGAGACCTTCTGTAAGCCTCATGGCCACCCCCCAGCTGCCCCCTAATCCACTGCTTTCGTTGCCACAGTCCTTTGTGACAAAGCCCACCTCTCTCCACAACCCATATGCCTGCCGCCCTCTGCCCTGGCTTGAATCCCGACCTTGCTTGGTTCCAGGTGACCTCCGGATCCAGCACACTGTGACGGCCTCCCTGCACCTCAGCTTCGGGGAGGACCTGCAGATAGACTGGGACGGCCGCGGGAGGCTGCTGCTGAAGGTAGGCGCCCTCCTGGCAGCCGGACCACACAAAGCTCCTGTTGTGCTCTGGGAGAGCTCGAGGGCGGGAGGGGAATTCCTTTCTCCCCCAACCCGCCCTGAGCCCCCAGAGCAAGGAACAGGCCTCTCTTGTGTATGAGAGGCTGGTGATTGCTGTCTGGATGCCCCTTGTTCACCCTGGGAGTTCCTGGGTGCTAGGCTCTGGTCCTCCCAGCCTGCGTGTGTTCCCTGCAGGGCTGGGTTGGGGGCGGTGGTAGGCAGCTGGTTTACTGCTAAGGCTCCTAACTGCAATAAGGCTTGTGATCAGAGGGTGTTCCCTGGGGCACCTGCTGTGGGACTCACAGCGAAAACCTGGGTCATGTACCCACTACCTGTGAAGGATTGTTCTGGGAGCTGCCAGATCCAAACCCCCTCACCCCCACCCAGGGACTTGGCAGCCTGGGGGTCACTTCCAACTGCTCTCTGTGTGCTTAGAGTCACTCTTGGATAGGGATCTGTATATTTCACGGGGCTGGCTTCCAGATCTGTGTTTCCCTGTGAAAATTTCCCCAGAAGGTACTGTCACTGCTTTTTCATAAACAAAGTGAGCAAGACTCATGGGAGCCAGGAGATGTGCCCAGGACTGCAAGCCTGATCAGCTACCTGGGCATGGTCACCACCACTAGACCAGGGTTTCTCGCTCGGACATCTTTAGATGCCTTTGCACTCTTAAATTTTACCAAAGGTGCTGAGATCTTCTAAGGGGGTTGTATCTATTGATGTATTCTATTGCTTCCCTCGTGGCTCACAAAGTGAAGAACCGGCCTGCAATGCAAGAGACCTGGGTTCAATCCCTGGTTTGGGAAGATCCCCTGGAGAAGGAAATGACAACCTGCTCTAGTATTCTTGCCTGGGAAATCCCATGGATAGAGGAGCCCATGGATAGAACCACAGTCCATGGGGTCACAGAGTCAGACACGACTGAACAATTAACACTTTCACTTATCTGGTGATATTTACCAGATTAGAAATTAAATCAGAGACCCTTGTTAATTCGTTAAAAAATACCAATAGTGAAGTCACTACATATTGATGTAAAGATGAAAAAATCAGTTTTCCAAAACAAAGTTAAGGAGTGAGAATACCAATGTTTTATGTGTCTGCAAATTTCTTTAATGGCTGTCTTGACAGAAGACAGTTGGAATCCTGTTGACTTCTGCAGTGTTATGTATCACATAGGGCCTGAAAAACTCCCCTGCACACTCACAGAGAAGGAGAGGGAAGATAGTTTTGGCCGCATGGACCTCTTGAAAGGGCCTCCAGAACCACCGCATCCCACAGGTCCCAAGACCACACTTTGAGAACCCTTGCCCTGGAATATTACAATCCCTGGAGGGTCCCCTTTGGCGTCTGGGGGCCAGGGTTCCTCAGGCCTCGGTGTGACCCTGTGATGGGCGTCTGGGGTGTCCCTGAGGACCTCCTGGTGCCCTCCGCCCTTGTGGTGTCATATGCTTTCTCTTCAAGTCCCTGAGAGTTCCAAGTCAGCACCTTGGTTTTTTTTCTTTTGTACAAAAATAAAGCTGTGACCGCTAAGACTATAGAGCATGAAAATCTTGAGACTTCCCTAGTGGTCCCGTGGCTAAAACTCTGTGCTCCCAGTACAGGAGGCCCAGGTTCAATCCCTGGTCAGGGAACTAGATCCCACCTGCTACAGATAAGACCTGGAGCAGCCAGATAAATAAATAATAAATCGGTAAAGCGCTTCCATGGTGGTTCAGTAGTAAAAAGTAAGTAGTAAAGAATCTGCCTGCCAATGCGGGAGACGCAAGGGACGTTGGTTCGACCCCTGGGTTGGGAAGGTCCCCTCGAGTAGGAAATGGCAACCCACTCCAGTATTCTTGCCTGGAGAATCCCATGGACAGAGGAGCCTGGTGGACTACAGCCCACGGGATCACCAAGAGTTGGGTATGATTGAGTGATGGCACACACATAGAGAAATAAATAAAAAATAAAAGTTGCCTTCACCCA
The DNA here is from genome assembly GCA_006410615.1 of Neotragus moschatus. Lineage (NCBI taxonomy): Eukaryota > Metazoa > Chordata > Mammalia > Artiodactyla > Bovidae > Neotragus > Neotragus moschatus. The sequence continues at coordinate 849,373 of SJYA01000854.1, forward strand.
ACAACTTAAAGAAGAAGAAGAGCATGAAAATCTTAGAGATCTTATCAAGCCCTCAGGTACAGTTGGAAATAGAGACACACTCATTTCTGGNCGGGATCACCAAGAGTTGGGTATGATTGAGTGATGGCACACACATAGAGAAATAAATAAAAAATAAAAGTTGCCTTCACCCAACAACTTAAAGAAGAAGAAGAGCATGAAAATCTTAGAGATCTTATCAAGCCCTCAGGTACAGTTGGAAATAGAGACACACTCATTTCTGGAGCAGGACAGTGATTCACAGTCCTGTGGTTACAGAGTGAGCAGAACTCAGGTCTCCCACACCCCAGTCACCAAGGCAGGCAGCCCCGTTAATGCCCCCACTTTCTCAGGCACTTCCCTCCGCACAGGGAGGGTGCTCTTGATCTGCGAGGCGCCCCGCCACCCCGCTTCAGCAGGCCCATGGTGCCTTGTCTTGGGCGGCTGACCTCCTCCCCGAAGCTCCTCTGCCTTCTGTCTCCTCTGAGGAGAAAAGGCGGACTTGCTTCTTTGGGGAGGGGGTGCAGGGTTATCTCTGGGCCCGGGCTTGGTGGGTTTGACGAAGGAGAAGAGGCCTTCACTGGTCAAGACTACAGGCTGGTGACCCCGGCCTGGGGAACATCCTAGGTGTTTTGGTGTGTGTGAGGGAGCGCGTTTCCCTGCTGACCCCGGGTTTGTGGGGACCGTCGAGTGGAAGGCACTGGCTGGTGTCAGGACACCTGGGAATGGCGGCTGGGGATTCCCACTCCCCATCAAGGCGGTGGGATGAGGTGGGGTGAAAGGGAAGCTGCCAGTGGCTCTCTGGGTGCGATATGAATCCCGCCATCCAGGCAGCAGGGGCCGTGCCAGCTGTGAGGCAGGTCCAGCTCGGCCTTAGAGCAGAGGAGAAAGGGTTCTGACAGTTTTCACTTGGTCAGAAGTGCCCCTAAGGTTTATTCCAAACAGCAAAGAGCCGGCGCATTCTCCCCAAGTCCCCGATCCTGGACAGTGTAGGCCTGGCTTCCACGGACACGTCCACCCTCCTAACCCTTTGCTGAGCCAGCCTCTGAGACCAGCCCCAGGGATGGAAGGAGATAGTCGTAGAGAGCTGGGGATGGTGGAGAAGGCAGGCCTGGTGGGTGAACAGGGGAAGCTTGAGGGCCTGGGGGCCTGAGAACCAGGAGGGAAGAGAGACAGGTGCTGGGATGTGGGTGAGGGGACAGGCGCCTCCTCAGCCTCACCGGGGCTGGCGTCCAGAGGAGCGCCTGGCTCACTCACAAATCCGTCCAGACACTGTCCAGCCATTCACTCACTGAGCACACCACCGAGGTTGCAGCAGTGACACAAAGCAGACCCGAGTCCTGGCTTCCTTTAGTTTAAATTCTAATGGAGGGGAACGGACAATAAGCAGAACCGACAAGGAGACTGTGTCTCACGTTGGGAGGTGATACATGCAGGGGGAGGAGAGATACAGGAGAGGAGCGCCAGGGAGTGCCAGGTGGGGAGGACCAGCATGTGGAGTGGGAGGTCAGAGAAGGGCGGCTGCCTGAGTGCCAACGCTTGCTGTTTGCCAAGCAAACAAGGAAACGTTACTCCATCTTCCTTTTCCTGAATGACATGAACTGGGGTCCATTACGCATATGTATGATTCCAAAAGCCTCCCTAGATTGTTCATCCTGAGTCTTGTCGAGTTGGAGCTGGAAGCTGGAAGGGGCTCCAAGGGATGGCCCTGTAGAGCCAGCCTGTCCGGGCGTCAGAACACAGGAGGTCCTGAAGCCACAATTGAAGTCTGGGGCTTCCAGGTGGCTCTGGTGGTAAAGAACCCTCCTGCCGTTGCAGGAGACATAAGAGACTCGGGTTCAATCCCTGGGGCGGGAAGATCCCTTGGAGGAGGGCATGGCAGCTCACGCCAGTAATCCTGCCTGAAGAATCCCGTGGACGGAGGAGTCTGGCGGGCAACAGTCCATGGGGTCACAAAGCGTCAGACACGCCTGAAGCGACTTAGCACTCATGCAAATTCAGGGCCACCAGTGGGTCTAGGTTTCTGCTCCAGTTTGAACTAAGATACCCCCAAAGAGATGGGCAGATGACTCAGCTGTACCACGGACCCCTATGTCGCCCGTGGGCACCCCAGGTTCAGAAGTGTCAAGAACGAGCACATGCCAGTGGCCTGCACCCCTCCTGGTCCCCTCGCAGGCCGCCCCTGGGTCCTCACTGATCCCCACCGCCCACCTCTTTGGATCATGACCACAACCCCTGGGGTCCTCTTGGACTCATGGCCTTTTTTCCTCAAAGATGCCCAGTGACTAAGTCAAAAGCTAGACGCTAGGAAGGAGTGTATATATATGTTTTTTGTCACTCAGTGTATGTTCTGAGAAAACTTGGGCCATAAACGCTCAGCCTGCTTCTCTCACGTGTGTGGCAGAGATAAGTGTGTGAGAAAGTGGGGGGGCTAGCTTTGCACTGTGTTTCCCCGGCCAAGTCCTCTGATGGCCAGGGTGGCAGAGCTCCGCCCATTGCTGGGCCCAACTCTGTGACCTCAGGTGAGTTGCTCTCCCTCTGTGGGTCTCAGTGTCTGGTCTTTAAGTGAGGGGATCATCCCTGAATTGTTTCCTAGAGGACAGGTCTTTGATTCTAAAGATTTAAGAGCAGGAGGAACTACTGGGAACTGGCTAACAGATACTGCACTTCGGGTTTTTAGGTTCTTTGGCAGCCCAGGGCTTAGCTGTGGTGTATTAAATTCATATTTATTCCTCCCCTCCGGGGGACCTTTTTTTGATGAAAACCATCTCATGAGGGCGGGGAAGCTATGGCTGGTGGGGCAGCTGCCCCACAGCTGTGGTCTGTCCCCTGCAGCTGTCACCGGTCTACGCGGGGAGGACATGCGGGCTGTGTGGGAATTACAATGGCAACCAGAGGGACGACTTCCTGACACCCGCGGGCCTGGTCGAGCCCCTGGTGGAGCACTTCGGAAACTCCTGGAAGCTGCGCGCAGACTGTGAGGACTTGCAGGAGCAGCCCAGTGACCCCTGCAGCCTCAACCCGCGCCTGAGTACGTGAGCCCTGAGATCCCCGAGTTCCAGTGCATTCCAGGGATGGAGCGCCCACCGTGGGGGAGGGGGCCCCCAAACCCTTGAGATCCCCTAGTTCCAGTGCATTTCCTGAACCCTGTGCCCATGGTGAGGGGGCTGGAGCCAGTGGGTCTTTCTTTTCATCCTCAGTGTTTCATTGTCTGGATCATTCATTCTTCAAAGTCTCTTTATTGAGCACACTTTGTGGGCCACACCCTGGGAAAGAAAAGAATAGTCCACAGTTCTTCCCCTGGACCTTCTCAGTCTGTCTCAGCAGCAATTACATTACTGGAAGATAGATGTAGGGGGTGGCCATCCCCTGATTGGTCTCCCCAGCATCTGGGGCCTACAGCAACCGCACCCTTTCCCAACTGATGCCAAGTTTGCATCAGGGAACAGTTTCTCTCTGGTAAATGCAGTTGATTGTGTATTGAAGCCAATGCATAAATAAATATTGGCTGCGGAAGAAAAATCGCCGTGGTTCCCAGACCAGAGAGAAGCTGTTTTTGCTGTTGGCTCAGCCTAGAGGGGTGCGAGTTCGGGGATTTTGGTCTTGGGTGCATGCGCCTGTGCGCGGTCTGGACACGCCCCTCGTTTCCCCACAGCCAAGTTCGCAGACCAGGCCTGCGCCATCCTGACGTCCCCCAAGTTCGAGGCCTGCCACAGCGCCGTGGGCCCGCTGCCCTACCTGCACAACTGCCGCTTCGACGTGTGCGCCTGCTCCGACGGCAGAGACTGCCTGTGCGACGCGGTGGCCAACTACGCGGCGGCCTGCGCGCGGAGGGGCGTGCGCATCGGGTGGCGGGAGCCCGGCTTCTGTGGTGAGTGTCCTCCCCGCCTGCTGCCCCTCCAGGCCAGCCAGCGGGATCTGCTGGGATGCCCTCTGCTCCGGGCCAGGTCAGAGCACTGTCTCTGCTTTACTGCACTGGGAAAGGAGCCCAGGGCATCTCCCGTCCCTCGCCCTTCCCATTTCCTGGAAGGACAGGGCAGTGGGGACTGGGGTCCCTGCCTGGCAGATATTTCTGAGGCTGCTGCTGTCTAGTGTGGGATACACGTAGGGTGGGGGTGAGGAGCGAGTGGGTCCCAGATGCCCACGGGTTCCTGCGTACCTGGAGGGTCTGATGAAGCAGTAGGGGAGAGGCAGGTACCCATCCTCTGCTTATATGTGTGCGTGCTAAGTCACTTCTGGGTTCAGTCCTTGGGTTGGGAAGATCCCCTGGAGAAGGGAAAGGCTACCCACTCCAGTATCCCGGTCTGGAGAATTCCATGGATTGTAGGGGTCGCTCAGACACGACTGAGTGGCTTTCACTTTCACTTCTTCAGGTCGCTTCTGTTGTATCTGAGTCTTTGCAGCGCTGTGCATGAATATCTGGCCTCAGAGATGTGTAACTGCGAAAAGGAGTATTTTAATGACTTTCTGAGATGACTGTGGATATATTCTTCTTTGATCCTCCTCCTCACGTGTGGTCAGTCATGTCCAACTCTTTGCTATCCTATGGACCATGTAGCTCGCCAGGCTCCTCTGTCCATGGAATTTTCCAGGCAAGGATGCTGGAGTGGGTTGCCAATTCCTCCTGCAGGGGATCTTCTTGACCCAGGGATCGAACCTGTATCTCTTATGTTTCCTGCATTGGCAGGAGGAGTCTACCACTAGCTCTACCTAGGAAGCCCGTCCTAAAACTTCAGGTAAACCTCGGAGCAGTCCCACTCACAGCTCCAGCACTGTGTGAAGTCGTGTAAAGTAGAATAAAGTCATTGTCCACAGACGATCTGAGAGCCTCTCTGGCACTGTTAAAAGCCTGGCATCTGAGCTCATGTGTGTCCCTCACTCTGGTCCCTGGTTGGTTGTTACTGTTGCTCTGGGAACATTTGCCTGGTGCCCTGCGTGGCCAGGCAGCCACAGTGCTGTAGGGCCTGGACCTTCCTGTTTGAGGCAGACACTGCCTCCCTTACTAGGTGCCTGTCACACTGAGCAAGAGCATAGTTAGATTAAGGCAACCAAGGAAGGCTTCCCGGAGGTGGGAAAGTCCCTGAGTGGGGAATATCCCCTGAAGGAGGGCATGGAAACCCACTCCAGTATTCGTGCCTGGAGAATCCCACGGACAGAAGAGCCTGGTGGGGTACAGTCCATGGGGTCGCAAAGAGTCGGACACAACTGAAGTGACTTAGCATGTACACACATGCCCTTGACCAGGCTTTAAAAAAGGCACTTTCTTGATGGAGAAAAGTTGTTTCGGATGGTGGAATAAGAGTAGGGATGTACAAGTGAAGGCATTGAAGGAGGATATGGTCTAGTGGACACTGACTTATAGGGTGAAGTAGATGTATTTGGAGACATAAATGTTGGTGGTTCTGATAGAAACAGGAAAATAGGAACTGCAGAAGACAGTGAAAGGACTTAATAATACATATTTGAAGAGGAGTTTAGATTTAGGGGCTCCAAAAGTGTCATCATTTGGGATTAAATGAGCCAAGTTTAAGCGACCTTATAAAAATGAGTTTAAGTGTGATTTGATTTTAAGCGACCTTACAAAAAAGAGAAACAGACACAAAGTGAGGATGAAAAGGAAGAAGTGTTTAGATGTGTGCAGTTGTGCCCGTATCCCGCCACCCCTGGGGTGTCAAAGGTCACAGACCAGCAGCCAGGAGAACTGAGGCTGAGACCTCACTGGCAACTTATTTCGAGCCCTTCACTTCACTCTCCAAAACCCTTATCAGCGTTTGCTGTTAAGAAACTGGGAGACATGATCTGGAGTAAGTGGTGTCTGTGAATATGTTTTTAAAACAGTTTGGTGTTCTTTCGTGAGCTCCAAAGAGCTCCAGTACCACGGTTGTTAACGTCTCAGGGCAGAAAAGAATTCAACGAGAGGCCAAGTGGTAGATAAGAAGTGATTTATTAGAATAGGACACTTGTGAGGTTGTACAAGTGGGTGGGTGAGAAATGCCACATCCTGAGAACTTACTGGGCTACAGTGTTATAATCAAAGGAAAAGTGGGCAGTGGGGAGAAGACCTCTGTCTTTCTCGAGTAGACATCCATCCTGCTTCCATCATCAGCTCCTGCTCCAGGTTGAGCAGGTGAGTTTTCTTGTCCCTACGTGGCCACGCTGGGTCCACAAGTTATTGTTTCAGTGAGTGCAGAGAGCATGTCCTAGGGATCACTAACTTACTGAGCTCACTGGGCAGGATGTGGGTTGCATGCCACCGTTGTTTTATTGTTTGGAGGCTTGTCTCCTGTTTCTCTCCTGATTTTGTTGCTAAGCAAGCCTGCTTGGTTCTGTGGTTAAGCAAACCTGCGCTCTGAGTCAATTTTAACTTACGAGGGTCTCCCACGTTTTTCTGCCCGCAGTCCCCGAGTGCCATTAACTACTGTGTCACCTCCGTTGTCCCTTCACTCTGTCCCTGCCACCTCGATCGTCTGCCGACGTGAGACCCCGCGCATTATCCTCGTGCTGACCCGCCCGAGGGGTTTCCCCCTTTAGGACAGCCCCCCAGAATGCCAAGGGCTTACCCAAACAGTCTTAATCTCTTAGGAGTGGCTGTTCTTAACCCCCTCCCAGAGCAGAACAGAAAGGGGGTGGGCTGACTCCACAGCAGCAGGCACTGACCTGAGTTTCCCGGCTCCCAAGGCTTCGTGATATGGCACGAAGTGCAGGTGGTGGGAAGACCCCATCCCTGGAGACTTTCAAAGAAAAATTTTGTTTATCTAGGCCATGTCAGTCTTTTAAAAAATATTTATTTGGTTGCTTTGGGATCTTCTTTGTCTCAGGCAGGATCTTTCACCACGGTGCACGGATTTTCCAGTTGGGGCACGTGAGCTCAGTAGACCATTGAGATCTGTAACCACTGGACCACCAGGGCAGACCCTGTCCCTGAAGACTTTTAAGGACAAGAGGGATCTGTCTCTATGAGCTGAACCAGAAAAAACCAGCCAGGTGGCCCTGGGTTGTCCCTCTGAGGCCTGAGGAAGGAGGGGCAGGATGCCTGGGTTCCCCTCCATCCTGCACCTCATTTTCCCTTCCTGAGAAATGAGCAGAATCCCTAAACAACTAACTCTGTCCCCAAGAATAGGCCACACCCACTGGGGATTCTCCTGGAGCAAAGATCTGATTGTGTAGCTGCTTTACAAGGTGCCATCAGGAGAGTCCTGAGAAGCACAGCATTTTTTTCCCCTTGGAAATTGGTTGTGTTTCCTTTGGAAAGACAAGACCCCAGGCTCCTGGCAGGCAGGGACCAAGTCTTACCGCCTCTGCATCCACCAGCCTAACACAGCCCCTCCCACGCCCCACGCTGTGGACACAGAGTCAACACGTGTGGACACACAGCCAACACGTGTTAAACAGACGATGTCGCTTCTAGGGAAGAAGGAGACACTTAACACGGCTGAGCCGGCTTCTCCGAGGAAAAGGCCTTCTCTGCTCTGGCTCCTCCTGATTGGGTGAAATGTGCCCTTACAGTCCTAGATTCAGTGGACTGGGACACCCGTCTTTGGAACCCAACCTGTCCCATCTTAGGGCTTCCCAGGTGGCAAAGCGGTAAAGAATCCACCTGCCAATGCAGGAGACACAAGAGATGCAGGTTTGATTCCTGGGTCGGGAAGATCCCCTGGAGAAGGAAATGGCAACCCACTCCAGTATTCTTGCCTGGGAAATCCCATGGACAGAGGAGCCTGGCGGGCTCCAGTCCATAGGGTCGCAAAGAATTGGGCACAACTGAGCGAATCACGTCCCATCTTAATCCACCTTTGCTCTAAATATTCATCCCATGACCCAATGTCGCTGCTGGTTTGGAAAAAAGCCTGTGTCTAACATGGTTAGAGCCGCTCCCCTCCCAGCTTCCCTCAAACACCATGCCCACCCGGGGCAGCTGTAGGTGGGGAGGCACCCCGGCTTGGACATTTCTGAGGTTTACGACCAGGCTTTCCCTTTACAGCTTCCCTGGGACACAGCCAGCAGGTTTCTGCTGGAGAAATGGCTTCTAACAGGGAGCAACAGGTTCTATGATCCTGGGAGGAGTGTCCTCAGGGTGAGCTTCTTATTTCTTGGATGACAGCTGATCGGCAATGGGAACGCATCTTGAAAGAGTCAAGTGCCCCTAAACACCAACCTCCACCCCCCCAACAGTCAAGAATTCCATCATTGGGGAGCTTGTGAGAGGACCGTGAGCTCAGACGGTGGGCTGAATCCTGGCTGGGACCCGTCAGTGCCGGGGCTCTTGGGTTTGGAGCCTGCAGAGCTCAGGCTGCGTTTCCCCTTTCTCACGAAGGCAGGAAAGCGGCAGACAATCGCCACCTGCCAGGCATGACTCACCCTTAGCCTTCACAGCCACCCAGGTGGATGCTATTTTTATATTCCAGTGAGGACACTGCTGACTAGAGACACGGCTGGGACTTGAGCCCGGGAACTTGGTATTCACCGCCCACTCTCTTAGCTGTTTACGTGTCTATGTGGGAGAAGGCCAGGAAGGGCAAAGGCTATGGGGAGGTGGGTGCTCCCCACTTTGAGTGTCCTGGTTCTTTGTGACTGGCACGTCCCCAAAGCCTAGCTCCTAGGGGACTGTTTTCTTTTAGAGCATAATGGTTAAGAGCATGAGCTTTGGGGCTGTCACAGAGAGCTGGGTTCAAATCCTGCCTCAAGGACTTCCCTGGTGGTCCAGTGGCTAAGACTCAGTGCTCCCAATGCAGTGGGCTTGGATTCGATCCCTAATCTGGGAACTAGATCCCATATGTTGTAACTAAGACCCAATGTAGCAAAAAAAAAAAAAANCATATCTGAGGTGATTGATATTTCTCCCAGCAATCTTGATTCCAGCTTGTGCTTCTTCCAGCCCAGCGTTTCTCATGATGTATTCTGCATATAAGTTAAATAAGCAGGGTGACAGTATACAGCCTTGACGTACTCCTTTTCCTATTTGGAACTAGTCTGTTGTTCCATGCCCAGTTTTCAAAGTCAGGGAACTCCTAGAATTTAATGTGATTTGGAAAAATAATTTAACCTCTTAGGGTTTTAGTTTCCTAACAGATGTTTCCATATAAAAATGAGGCTGGAAATTCTTTCTTACCCATACAAGGTAGTAAATGCTGTATATGTAAGATACAAATGCAATCCAGTGCATCAGAGTTTTTGAAAGACAGGCGCCGTATCAGTCATCTGCTGCCATCATTTATTCAGTCACGCAGTGATGCTAATTGTCAGGAAGTGTATCAGTGAACAAAGCAGATGTCGCGCCCCCCCCGCCCCCCCCCGCCGCCCTCATGGAGCAGATATTTTAGCCTGTGGGTGGGGTGGGTGTGAGCAGTCAACAAAGAAGTGAAACAAATGGTGCATCAGATGGTGATGTCAGGCGGTGATCAGGTGGAGAGTGACAAAGTGGGGGTGGGGGCAGGTAGGAGGGTCCAGGGATGGAGTGTTCCAGGTTTAAATGGAGGGGCTAGGACGGTTGGGGGCCGGGCAGAGAAGGATATGTGAGCAAAGCCCCCTTTAAAGTTCTTGTGATTAAGCTAATTTTAGGAATGGTTGTGTTGGGGCAAAGGTTTCTTTTTAGCACCTGGCTAAATCCTGGCTCTGGACGTTTCTGTGATGTGTCCTGATTCAGTGTAGTGGGCAACAGCAGGGGTGGGGGATGAGGACCACGGGCCATCGGAGGGATGCTGAGCTCAGCAGAAGTGCCTTCAGTGTGGGCAAAGGTCAGAGGTCAGATGAGTAGATGAAGCTGCTGCCCAGGGCCCGGCTGGAGGTCAGGCAGTGCCGTGTCCCAGGGCGTGGACAGCCTGAGCCTCTGGGGTGGAGCGACTGCAGGCGGGGGACGAAGGACAGGGTAGACGGCAGACCTATTCACCCCTCCACTGATTTGTGGTTTTCCTGACTCCAAGGCAAAAGGAGCCTGTCCTGCCGGCCCCCCATGGTCAAGCTGGTGTGCCCTGCTGACAACCCGAGGGCTGAAGGGCTCGAATGCACNGGGGGACGAAGGACAGGGTAGACGGCAGACCTATTCACCCCTCCACTGATTTGTGGTTTTCCTGACTCCAAGGCAAAAGGAGCCTGTCCTGCCGGCCCCCCATGGTCAAGCTGGTGTGCCCTGCTGACAACCCGAGGGCTGAAGGGCTCGAATGCACCAAGACCTGCCAGAACTATGACCTGGAATGCATGAGCACGGGCTGCGTGTCCGGCTGCCTCTGCCCCCTGGGCATGGTGAGAGCCCAGATTTTGTTTGTTTGTTTGTTTGTTTTTTCCCATGAAGGATCAACAAAAATGAGGGGATTGCTCTAGAAAAGTTCCCAAGCTTTTTTGTTCAAAAATTCTTGAATGGACCACCTGCCTTTAAACTGAACTATTACCTGCGCCCACCACGAGGTGGCAGCAAATCACAGTCCAGTGCCCGTTCTCCCACCCTGCAGCCAGGGCTGGACACAGCCTCCAGGCAGAGCCCTAGACTCAAGCTTTCAACACTTGCTGCCACACTGGAGGAGACCAGGAGAGAAAAGACACAGAACCATTCAAGGATACACAATTGTGTAGTGGAAATCCTGGTCTCCTGTCTCCCGGCCCCAGGTGGTGTACCACTGTCTGCGAGATGCTCACTTATCTCTGAAGTCTAGTGGCCACATCTTCCAAACTGGTACCCAGCTCTGCTGGCATCAGGGAACCTCTTGGCAGAGGGGAAGTGTGTTCATTTCCCTGGCCCTTTGAGGCCCGATTTTCTTGCTGGCCCACTGTGAAGCCTGAAAGGACTTTGGCACTGTTTTTATTTGGTTTTGTTTTAAATTAATTTTTACTGGTGTATTTGGATTTGCAATGTGGTGTTAGTTTCTGCTGTACAGCAAAGTGAGTCAGTTATACATGTATCCACTCCTTTTAGATTCTTTTCCCCGTATAGCTCATTACAGAGTATTGAGTAGAGCTCTCTGTGCGGTGCAGTAGGTTCTTATTCGTTATCAGTTTTGTATTTAGTTGTGAGTATATGTCAATCCCAATCTCCTGATTTATTTATTCTCTCCCTTTCCCTCTTGGTTGAGGCTACTTCTTGAAAGCTAGAGCCTGGGCTCAGGGGCCCATCCACAGGCAGCCTCACAGGAGGGCATTGCAAATCCTATGAAATGTAATCTTAAAAGGTTCCAGAAAGCCCTCCTGTCTCAAAGATATCACCTATACTTCTTATGGTTTGTCACCTAGTCAGATTTACTAAAATATGATAGGTATGAAGTTAGTTTTGTTAACAAAAAAATAACTTTAAAAAAGCTTCTCTTATAAATCCTCATAGGAAGTCATTCACACTTTAGTGAGAGTTAGTTCATCAGATTCTTTCCTGGTAGCAAACATGCATTGAGCTGGAAATATTAGCAGGGAGGACATACCACAGTTGGAAGGCAAAAAAAAAGAAAAGATTTTGGAGAATGGATCAGTGTGGAGGGGTGAAGGTGGGTTTTTTTTTTTCAGAGAAAAATGACAAAACCAATTTTTTTCTACTTCATAAATTTTCTTGGGGCCGATTGAAACCCAGGACCAAGTTCTCAGCACAAACCTTTCTTGCTCAAGATGTCATGAGTTGATGAACAAACGTGACTACTATTTCTGCCTGTTCTCTTCTAAAGTCCTTGAAGGACAATTGTCACCTTTATCGTATCATCCTTCTCGTGTCCCAAAGGGGCAGATGCTAGGCAGGGATGGGTCTCTTCTTTTTAAACATGTCCAAGAGACTGACTTGCACAAAATTCACTTGGGGGCTGCAGTGCTGGCCCACCCTCCATGTGGACCAGTTCTCATCTACATCCCGCCCATCTGCTGCGTTGTGTCTGTGTCTTTATCTTTCTATCCCTGTGGATTTTTTTTAAATGCTTTAGGACTCTGGGTGATTCAGCTGGACTGGTGGTGTTAAAGTTGAGAGCCTCCTAATGAGAAACCTTGACTTACATATACATAGGCACACACACATATATACCCACATACATACAGAGGTACACACGCATATAGACACACTTATACTCACATGTATAAACCCACACACAGGCACCCAAACACACACAAGACACACACACACATACACACACAGAGACAAGCACACATATACACACACACATATGCACACATACACATAGGCACACACACATACATACAGGCACACAGCCATACACACACATGCACCTACCCACACATACACATTGGAATGCACACATATACACACACATACACACACAGGCACACACAAATATAGACAAAACACATAGGTACACACACATATAGACACATATGTATACGCATGTATATTAACACACATATGCACTCACACATATACATACATGCACCCACATATACACACAGGCATGCACACACAGAGACACACAGGCACACATATATATAGGCACACATAGGCACACAGCTATACACACACATGTGCCTACCCACACATACACATGGGCACACACATATAGACACAGGCACAACACAAATATAGACACATGGGCACTCACATATATCAACACACATATACACCCACACACATGCACACATACACCCACGTACACACAGGCACACGGCCACATAGATACATGTGCCCACACATACACACAGGCACTCACACACCCAAATACACATGTGCATACACAAGGCACACACACATACACACACACACACATGCATGCATATACACAAGCACATGCATACACACACACATACATGCATGCACATGTATACGTATTCACACACATCATTTCAGTTTTTGGTCCCTAATGTGAAAGCCCTATGTTCAGCCCAAGACCACCTTGTCCCAAGGGCTTGGGTCCCAGATTTATCTGTGGAGCAATGGGGTCATGTGGATGCTGGGGCACCCAGACCAGAAGCTTCTCACCCTTGGGTGGCTTTGGAACCAGAGTGCTGTGGGTCCTTCTCTCAAGGTCATGCAGAGCAGGCGTCCAGGGCTGCCTCCTGGACTGCCAGGATGGAAGCAGATCCCTGTGTGGGATCAGAGGGGCTTGGCCAGCTCTTCCTGAGCCCACCGGGGCCAGTGGCTCTTCTCAGTTCTCCCCCACCCCCTCGGTGGCATCTATGAGGAGTATAACTTGTCACGTGGTAACTCCTTGGCTGGTGGAGGGTGGGGGAGGAGGGCAGGTGTGTCAGACCCTCAGGAGGGGACTCGTGGGACTTGAAAACCCCCAGCCTCTGCTTCTGGTCCATCCCTGCCTGTGGCCAGTATTCCGCTTTCACTTCCAGGACATTAGGTACATTGTTAACTACTTACTTCATTTCATTAAATCGATTGTCCAGTTTCTTCAATTACAGAACATAATAAAGGCTCAATGAAGAACAAGCAGAAAAAAATTTAAAAACCACAAAAAGAAACTCAAACTCCCTTATCCCAACCCCTCAGAGGCAACTTCTAAATTCCCTTCCAGACAGTTTTTGAAGTATATATATGTATTTTTTCATAATTGAGACTATATGTATATACAGTTTTTTATCTCTTGTTTTAAAAATTAACAGAATAAGTAGTTCTCAAAACATTTAAGATTTTGGTATTTCCATTGGACAGTATCACCTGGAGATTCCTCAGTGGGCTTAATCATTTTCCTATTGTTGAACACTTAACTGCTGCCACTTTGTTTGGAGTGATAAATAATTGCACATTAATCTTTGCCCATAACTCTGTTATCTTTGGAGAAATTCCCTGGAAGAATTACTGGGTCTAAGGAGATGCATATGCCAGGGGCTTTCGACATGTGTTACCGGAGTCTGCACTGGGTCCCAGGGCTCCTGCCTGCAGCCATGCGTGAGGGCAGAGGGGGTCGGAGCGTCTCCAGCTGAGCCAGGAGGACCAGTGTGGACGAGAGCTGAGAGCCGAACAGGGTCTCCAGCCCCGGTCTGGGCGTGAGCTCTTCAGTTTGCCTCTGGCCGTGGCTGTTCACTCACTGCGGCCCCAAGACTTTCTGTTCGCTTTCCCTCAGGTCCGGCATGAGAACAGGTGTGTGGCCCTGGAAAGGTGCCCCTGCTTCCACCAGGGCAGAGAGTACGCCCCCGGAGACAGGGTGAAGGTCGACTGCAACAGCTGGTGAGGCTGGGAGTGGTTCCGGGGGTGCTGGGGGCAGGTTGGGGTGGGGTTTGGTCACTTGCCCGCTCCCCACCCGTGGGAACATGACTGCACCTGTCCTTTCCCCTCTGCCTCTGTTTCTCCATCTGTCAAATGGGAGAATCTTTTTCATCCCCTGGGCTCGCCCTGGATGGATGCTCTCTGGAAAGCAGTGTTTCCCTGCAGGGAGAGGGGCAGGGGGAAGATAATCGCTGTGTCTATCACTGCACGTGCGACCAAACCGCCCCAGGGCACCAGGTCAAGGTCCTTCTGTGGCCTTATCCTGGTCCCCCTCCCCCAGGCATATTGCGATGGTGCCTGCCTGGAAAGGGACCGTCCTTCACCCAGTCCCTGACTCTGCTCATCACCCCGCCTTTCTTTGGGGCTGTGCAGAGCTTTAGGGATGGGCCAAGGGGCCAGGCAGGAAGGGGCTGGAGGTCTGAGCGTCCCACCGCTGACCCCCAGAGTGGACTTCCTGACGTTGGTTCTGGTACAGAGTGGGGAGATCGGGGTGTGGGCAGCTGGCAAGTCCCTGTGGGTTTATACACACTGCTGCCCACACAGACCCTCTCTCGGCAGAAGTTCACGCTGGTCACCATTTCTCTGACTCAGAACTTGCCTGCGCTTCTGTCTTGTGTGTTCTCTTAGCCTCAGAGGGGTTCTTGGCCTTGGGGTCTGTTGTGCAGAAACCCAGTGGCCCTTCCTAGGTAAAGTCCCGGGAGACTGGGCTTCAGCACTTTTGGAGTAGGTGGTGACAGTGTCCCCGGGTCACCTCGGACAACTGGGGCTCTGCTTTGCCCGTTTCTCCCTTGTGATGAGTGGGTAGCGTGGCTTCCCTGTCCTCCTGGGCCCCATGCCCTACATACATGGGGGTTCATGACTGCAGAGCCCTTCGAGGTCCGATCTGCAGGCCTTAAAGCCACCTAACAGTTCCCAAGGCCTTCTGGAGGTGGGTCACGTCCTGGCTGCTGTGATGCCGGACCTGCCCCTGTACCCAAGGGCCTCACCCTCCCCCTCCCCCCTGCCCCGTCTCCTGTCCCCAGCATCTGTCAGGACCGGAAGTGGAACTGTACAGACCACGTGTGTGATGCTAGCTGCTCTGCCCTGGGCCTGGCTCACTACTTCACCTTTGATGGGCTCAAGTACCTTTTCCCGGGGGAGTGCCAGTACGTCCTGGTGCAGGTGAGACCCGGCAGTGGGGGGGGGGTGGGGGCGGTCCCAGGCTAGAGCTGCTTGTGGAAACAGCTCTGGGGGCTGATTTCTAAGGGAGTGACTTCCCAGTCCCTGGAGAGGCGGGGCCTCAAGACCCCGGTGATTGCCGACTTGCCTCAACTCTCTGGACGCCTCCAGGGATGGACGGAAACTCATTGGTCGACTGGCCTTGGTGTGGAGCAGGTTCCCATCGCCCCAGTTCCAGCACAAGGGAATGAGAGAAGGGCTTCTTTCCTCCTGGCAGACACAGCTTGGTCAGGGGACCAACCATGGCGAGTGGAGTCGGGGCTGGATTTTGGCCCCGGCACCCTCTCTGCCAGCATCCCTGTGCAGTGGACAGCCCGCTGGGGATGGTGGAAATGAGCCCTGGAGTGTCCTTCCCTTCCTGTGATTCTGTTCCATTCTGTCCGTTCTGTTCTGTTCTCTTCTACAGCATGTCTCCTTCTTATGAATGAGTTCTATTCTGAGAGCACGTTCGTAAGTCCAGTTTGTTCAGAAGTCCACCTCAGTTAGCCTAGGTACCCAACTAACACAGCGGGCTATATTTTGTACTATACTTTAACAGGTTTATAATACTTTTCACACAAATAATACAGAAAAGAACAAATACAAAAATAAAGAAAAGATTTTTGAATTCACAGTGCAGTACCTTGAAAGGCACAATAGTACTTTACAGAAGTACAGCAGCGCAGCTGACATGCAGGGGCTGGCACCGAGTGAGCGGGCAAGAGGAGTTTCTGACCGGAGGAGGGAGAGGAGGGGAGGAGGGAGAGGAGGGGAGGCCGAGAAGCTGAAGGGCCAGCAGCGGTGGGGGGCGGAGCTGCCCGTTCCCTCACACCTGGTGCGACGGCTCCCTGCTAGAACACAGGTTGCACGCTTGCATCTCTGAAAGTTTGCAGCTTGAAGGTTCATATGTAGGGGGCTCCTGTTCTATTCTATCCTGTTCTATTCTCCTGTTCTGTTCTATCCTGTTCACCATTTTCATTTCCAACCTAGTGCGGCTCAGAGTGGGTAAAGGGTGTGGGCTAGAGCAGGTCCTACCGCTTGCAGGGTGGGAAGCAGCCCCAGGGGATCCTAGCTGTGGACTCAGGGCCGCTCTGCCCCCTCTCCTGGCAGGTGGACTCCTGGGCGTTTCTCTTGCTGGTTGACACCGATGTGGGTGGGCAAGGAGAGCTGGGCTCTTTATTTATGACAACGAGGAGGCTGGACTCTGTAGCTTAAACAAATTGAGGTCTGTTCACCTCCCCACTTCCCGAGTTGGGGAGGAGGGGCTCAGTGTGGTCTGGAGGGAGGACCACAGACCCACAGGAGCCTCAGCCCCAGAGTCAGAGCTGCAGGGAGTCGGGCATCGAGCGAGGTGGAGCGTGACACCTGCCTGTCATGGGGGGAAGGAGCCCCCTGCCTCTGTCCCCTGCCCCAGACTGGCCCCAGAGAGGTGAGTGGCATGCTGGCAGACGGGCATGCACCCCGTGAAGTGGTGCCCTCTGGGGCTTCCCCACAGCTCGTATGTGGAAGCACATCTTTCCCTGTGTGCCTTCCAGCCTTGGCAGCAAAAGAAGGGGTGACCCCGGCTCTGGAGCTCCACCCTCAGTCAGGTTCAAATCTGGGCACCCAGAAAGCACGACAGTTCAGTGCAGTGAGAGGGACTGGTCAGATCCCCTGCCCTGGTTCTGCCTGCCCAGTGAAGCTGCCCAGGTGGGTAGTTGTGCCCCCACGGAGCTGTGCCCCTCGGGGGGCTACTAGTCCTGCCCCACAGCCAGTGCTGATGTCCTCCCGATGCTCTTCCTGGGTCCCCTCCCTGTCCCCGCTTCCTCCTCTGGGAAGTGTTCTCAGGACTAAACTCTCCCCTTCAGAAAAATCTCCGCTGGTGACGCAACGCTTCTACCTTTGCTCCCTCTTACAACTTTCACAATCCCATTAGCTCAACACTAACCCGTTTAAGCCAGCCATCCCACTAACCCAACACAAACGCATTAACCTGACAACCCCATTTGCCCGAGACAAACCCGTTTAACCTAAGAGTCCCGTTAGGTTGGCTAATTCCATCTTACAGAGGGGCACGTCCTATGTGTGGTGTGTGTGTGTGTGTGTGTGTGTGAGTGTACGTGTCCATGTATGTGCAGAGTGTGTACTGCATGTGTTATCTATGTACGTACATGTGTGTGTGTGTGTGTATATGAATGTCTGTATATGTGTTTTTGAATGTGTATGTGTGCACTTGTGTGTATATGCCTGTGTGCGACTGTGTATGAATGCGTACATTATGTGTTATGTGTGTGTATATGTGTGTCTCTGCGTGTATATGAATGCCTTCGTGTATATGAATGCCTGCCTATATGTGTGTACGTGTGTGTGCATGTGTATATGTGCATGTAAGTATGTGCGAAAGTGTGTATTGCATGTATGTTATGTGTGTCTCTCTGTGTATATGAATGTGTGTCTGTTTATGTATATGTGTATGTGTGTGTGTATGTGTGCAAGTGTGTATTGTATGTATGTGCTGTGTGTGCATGTATGTGTGTGTTTGTGTGGGAGTCAGAGAGGTAAATGTCCTACTCAACCTCATCCCAGACGTGGTAGAAACAAGCCCACACCTAGCTTTTCTAAGTTGAGTGGTTTTCCCCATCACACCCCAGCGACAGCCACGATGGGAGGTGTTTGCCAGGAGCGTGTCCCTTTCTGCTTCTTTTCTGTGCGGACCCCAGCGAGGATCAGTGCCCACTCAGCCTCTGTTCCCTTCTAGAGGTGGCAGCCCAGCTGGTGTTGCTGGTTCTGGCCGTCTTTGGTTACAGTCCTGGCCAGCCACCCAGGGGACTCCGCTGGAGCTTGGATCTGCCCAGTGTCGCGTGCCTGAGAGTGTGGGTCCCTGCTGAGGCTGGCTCAACAGGCTCTGGGGGTGGGGGATCAGCAGGCTGAGGTGTCCACACTCCCGCTGTCTCCCTTCTTCCTCCCTCCTGCCCCTCAGCCTTTCTCCCTGCCTGGCTGTAGGCACTTGCTCATGGCTGATGGCTGAGGATGGCACACCTGTGAGTGTCGTCTGGCTCATGAACACGCAAACGCACACACACGTGCGTGTGGTCATGGCAGCCTCCTGTAACGCTCCCTTCAAAGGCCTGGGAGCACCGGCCACTGGTCTGCTGGTCTGGGGAGGGGTGGAAGGATTGTGTTTCTCTCCTGACACCCAGCCCTTTCCCCAGGACCACTGTGGTAGTGACCCTGGGACCTTCCGGGTCCTGGTGGGGAATGAGGGGTGCAGCGTCCCCTCCCTGAAGTGCAGGAAGCGCGTCACCATCCTGGTGGAAGGAGGAGAGGTCGAGCTGTTTGACGGGGAGGTGAGTGTGGGCTGTTCCCCCTCCTCAGTCCCCCCGTCAGCTGATGGGGAGCAGTGCCCAGCGTTCGTTCAGGACATGTGCACGATGCTGCTGGTGGAGAGACCTCACCACGCCCCGCGAGGGGCAGGCGCAGATGGTGATGGATTGTAGTAAGAGGAAGTGCAGACACGTGCGGAGGAGGGTGTGTGACTGTATTTGCACCAGTGTAGGAAGAGCCAGGGCTGACTTGGGGGGTAGCGGAGGGCGGGAGGACTTTCAGATGGGAATACGTGTGTACACACATATATGTCATATGCCCATAGTCATGTTATTACAATATACATGTAGACATATGTATATATAAACACACCTTATGCACACACACACGTGTGCACACACATACATATATATTATGTACCATAGTTATGAATTATATGCACACATGTACACATACACATATTCTACACACACACATGTACTATGTACCCATAGTTATAGTATTATATACATATATACACAAGCAAACACATGTATTATACAAATATATATTATAATCACACATACACACATATACATACATCTTATATGCCCATGGCTGTATGTATTATATATACAAATGTATACACACATTTACACGCATGTGTACATATATACTGTATACTCAGTTATATGTATTATACACACAAATGTACGCAACACATATGAATATATTATACACACACGTACATATACAAATGTATACATACATATACATACAAACGTATACACACATGTACATACACATAAACATTGTATCCCACACACATATATAATGTGTACAAAAGTATACACACATACATACACATGTATACAGATGTACCCACATTTATATATATGATATATACAAATGTCTGCACACATACATATACCAGATGTACCCACATTTATATATATAATATATACAAATGTCTGCACACATACATACACATACATTATACATGCAAATGTTATACATACATATATATTAAGTCTCACACTTATATGTTATATATGTAAGTGAATACACACATATATAAATGCACTATTCACACAAATATATATACACACATATACAAGCATACATTGTGTATATATACACATACATGTACAGGTATATACACAAATATTGGAGAAGNATTATACATGCAAATGTTATACATACATATATATTAAGTCTCACACTTATATGTTATATATGTAAGTGAATACACACATATATACATGCACTATTCACACAAATATATATACACACATATACAAGCATACATTGTGTATATATACACATACATGTACAGGTATATACACAAATACTGGAGAAGGCAATGGCAGCCCACTCCAGTGTTCTTGCCTGGAGAATCCCAAGGACAGAGGAGCCTGGTGGGCTGCCGTCTGTGGGGCTGCACAGAGTCAGACACGACTGAAGCGACTTAGCAGCAGCAGCAGCATACACATATACAAGCATGCCTTATATATATACAGATGTATACACCCATATATACTTCCCTTACTGTCCTGGTCTCTTGCTCAGGTGAATGTGAAGAAGCCCATGAAGGATGAGGCCCACTTCGAGGTGGTGGAGTCTGGCCGGTACATCACTGTGCTGCTGGGCAAGGCCCTCTCTGTGGTCTGGGACGGGCACCTGGCCGTCTCTGTGTTCCTGAAGCGGACGTACCAGGTGGGTGGCCTTTCTCCACTCCCTCCCTCTTCTGTCTGCTTGCATCTTCAGCTCCGTGAGCAGCATCTGGGATCCCCCCACCCACAGTCTCAGGGGGAAGGTGGGTGGTCACCTGGTTCAGCCTCCTCTCGACACAGATAAGACTCGAGGGTTAGGGTTCACCTCGACTGTTTCCCGAGACAGTTGCCCGTGGGCAGGACGGAGGGTCCTGGACCCTGCAAACAGTCCCTTGACTGGCAGTAGGTATTTTTAAGGTTTCCTAACCTAAGGAGCAAAACCCATCACGCACAATGTGGCTTTAACAGCGCAGAACATTCTGGGTGCACCTCCCATGGAGCCCAGGCCAGCACCTGCCGAGGGCTGTGGTGAGACTGCTCGTCACCTGCTTGGGGGAAAGCTCGTGATGTCTGTCCAGGTCTTGACGGTTTGCTGGAACTTCAGTTCCTCCATGTATGTGTGTGATGAATGCTCTGTCTGCCCTGGTGGCAGGACTCACTTTCCCAGCATTCTGATGGCTCATTCTCAGCTTGTACCTGAGTGAGGCTGCTCCTTGCGACCCCATGCCATTTCTGGAGAGCATCAGCAACGCACTCATTCCGTTATTCAACAAATGCTTACTAAACTCCTGTTGTGTGTCAAGCACTGTTCTAGGTACTCTGGGTATGGGAGGAAATAACTTACTATTGACAGTGAGGGGAGACTCTGTCCTTGCCTTTTCTAGCTTCGGGAGACTGCCCGACTCCCTGGCTGTGGCCCACCCTCCACCTTCGAAGCCAGCAGCATAGCATCTTCTGCTCTCCGTTTCCCTCTGTCTCATCGCCTTTCTCATTCTGACTTCTCCTGCACCCCGTATGGGGCCCAGTGATCACCTTGAGCTCACCCAGATGACCCAGGACAGTCTTCCTGTCTCAAGATCCTTGACCTAACACACCTGCAAAGTTCCCTTAGCCGTGTACGGTGACATATTCCTGGTTCTAGGGATTAGGACGTGGACGTCTTTGGGGCCTGGTGTTTTGCCTACCACAACCCTACCTGCTTGCTTAATCGCTCAGTTGTGTCCGACTCTTTGTGACCTCATGGACTGCAGCCCACCAGGCTCCTCTGTCCATGGGATTCTCTAGGCGAGAATACTAAAGTGAGTTGCTGTGCCCACCTCCAGGGGATCTTCCTGACCCAGGAATCGAACCCTCATCTCCTGCCTATCCTGCGCTGCAGGCAGATTCCTTACTCTCTGAGCCATCGGGGAAGCCTGATGGAGGTCACATTCTAGTGAGGATATTATGTGTTTTATTTTTTAAAGATTATATATATATTTAAAATATATTTTTATTTATTTATTTGGCTGCTCCAAGTCTTAGTTGCAGCGTGAGCTCTTTAGTTGCAGCATGTGGGATCTAGTTCCCTGACCAAGGATCAAACCCATGCCCCCGGCATTGGGAGCATGGCGTCTTAGCCACTGGACCACCAGGGAAGTGCCTATTATATGTTTTTGTTATTATTATTAATTTATTTGGCTGTGCTGCATCTTAGTTCTTCCATTGTAGAGCAGGGACTCTCTAGTGGTGCTTGGGTTTAGTTGCTCCACGGCATGTGGGATGTTAGCTCCCCGACCAGGGATCAAACCCACGTCCTCTGCGTTGCAAGGCTAATTCTAAACCACTGGGCCACTAAGTATATTAGATTGGTTGGTCTGATGAGACTTGTCTCAGAAAGTGTGAGAAGAGTCTTTGGGGAAGAGGGAAGGGAAGTCATGTAAATATCCTGACTTTAGGCAGATGGTAAATATCCTGAGTTTAGGCAGATGGCACAGCGGGTGCGAAGTCCCTGCGGTAGATGGTGTTTGTATGGAACAGGCAGACCAGGGTGGCTAGAGAGGAGGGGCTTGAGGTGATTGGTGGTCAATAAGGACAGGGACCAGGCAGGGCCATACCCAGGGGCCGTTCGGCCACGTAAAAATCTTTGTCCTTTTGCCCAACTGTGAGAACATTTTTCTTACCCATTTCCTAGCAAAACAAAATAAGTCACCTCTCTTTGTCTCAAGGCAGGACTTCAAAAAGATTCTAAAAGCATCACCTTTTCTTTTCCAGGCTGATTTTGTCCACTTAAAAAAATTTTTTTGGCCACACTTTGCGGCTTATGAAATCCTAGTTCCCTGGCCAGGGATCAAACCTGCAGCCCCAGCATTGAAAGGCAGAGTCTTAACCACTGGACCGCTGGAGAAGTCTTTGTCCAGTGGTTCTTATGTGATGGTTTCCATCTATTCATTCATTAGTTGGTCAGAATTTGTTATATACTGCACCCCCTGATAGGTGAACATGGAGAGAAGTAAGATGCCCTGGTAGCATTTAGTGTACAACAGAATCCTGGCCTTCCCTGGTGGCTCAGATGGTAAAGAATCTGCCTGCAATGCAGGAGAACTGGGTTAGAGCCCTCGGTCGGGAAGATCCACTGGAGAAGGAAATGGCAACCCACTCCAGTATTCTTGCTTGGATAATTCCATGGACAGAGGAACCTGGTGGGCTATAGCCCACAGGGTTGCAAAGAGTTGGACATGACTGAGTGACTAACACACAAAGAATCCTGGCCAGCCTCCCCTGAACAGGCTGCAGTTGTCCAGGGAAGGCAAGCATCTGTCCACAGTCAAGTGGGACTAGAGGGCTCCTTCCTCAGACTTCTCACACTCTCATTGATGTAATGCTGAACCAGCTCCTCTTCTGCGCAGACCCTTATTGGGGCAGCTGATGGTCTGTACTGCAGGGGTCAAGGCTGCTTACCTGGCCCTCCAAGGGACCTGGGTGTGCTGCCTCTCTCTGAGTGATCTTGGTTTCCTTAACCTTAACACGGGGTCATTTATGCTCATACTGAGAAGAGACAGAGGATGAGATGGTTGGATGGCACCACTGACTCAATGGACATGAGTTTGAGCAAATTCAGGGAGATGGTGAAGGACAGGGAGGCCAGTCCGTGGGGTCACAGGGAGTCGGACACAGCTGAGTGACTGAACAGCTACAGCATGGGGGTCAGTGCAGAAGCAGGAAAGGGCCGTGGCAGGGCTGAGGCTTTGCTGACCACCCTGCTCTCCCTCTGGGCTGCCCTTCCATCCTCTTCCCTCCTCCTCTTCCTCAGGCGAGTCTGCCTCCCGTGCTGCCCAGAACCCTCCTCCTCCTGACTCAGCCAGTTTGCTCCGAGGTTTGCAAAGCTCACGCTCCCCCGACTTGTCCCCCAGGAGCGGGTGTGCGGCCTGTGTGGCAATTTCGATGGCGTCCAGAACAATGACCTCACCAGCAGCAGCCTCCAAGTGGAGGAAGACCCCGTGGACTTTGGGAATTCCTGGAAAGTGAGCCCGCAATGTGCTGACACCCAGAAAGTAGGTTGGGGTCCCCACTGCTGTGCGAAGTGGGTGGTGTGGCCTGCAGGCTCCGGGGCTTGGGGAGAGGGCCTCTTGGGTGCACCCAGGTTGACTGTTCTGGGTCCATCTGTGTTCTCCCTCTTGGTTCCCCAGGTGCCGCTGGACTCGGCCCCTGCCACCTGCCACAACAACGTCATGAAGCAGACCATGGTGGATTCCTCCTGCAGGGTCCTCACCAGTGATGTTTTCCGGGAGTGCAACAGGCTGGTGAGGGCAGTGGGGGATCTGGGGGGCAAGCACTTCTAACCGTGGGTGCTTCCAGGAGCTTTAGAAATGATCTGTAGTTGCTCAGCTCTCGTGGCTTCAGTCTGAGAAACAGAAAGAATAGTCGACGGCTTATCAGGAAAGCAGTGCTTGGCAAAGCCTTTTACTTCTGTGCAATGGTTGGCTCTCTGTGCGTCCTGCCTGAGCTGCTCTTCTGGCCTCAGTCGTGGGGCTTGTCCCCCACAGGTTACCTTGTCTCTAACCTCAGAATGGTGGGTTCCCTTCTCCTGCCCTTGCTGTGTCTCTGGCCCCAAGCGTCCCACCTCTGCCCTGGGCTCCCAGGTCTTGTCTTACAGAAACTCTTCTGGTCTTACAGTCAGATTAAAAAAAANCAGGAAGTGAGGAAGCAGTGAGAGGGTCAAAGAAACCAAGGCTGCTGGGCACAGTGAGCTGCTTAATGTTCGATTCATGCCAACTGCAACTCCCCCGAGCAATACTGGTGCGTGGAGCAGATGAAGGCAGGAGGTGGTTACTGGGCTTGACTGTGGACAGCGGGTGGCCATCGGGTAGGAAGGCTGGTGTGTGGGGGTCAGGTGTGTGGCAGATGAAGGCGGGAGGTGGTTACTAGGCTTGACTGTAGATGGCAGGTGGGCTTCCGCTAGGGTAGGTTTGGGGTTGGAGTCCAGGAGCACTGGGCCAACCAAGGTCCAGCACGTCAGCCTGTAGCATCTTAGTGGGGCAGTATGGGTGGTCCTGATGGGTTTTCGGTTTTCTTGGTCTCTCTGCTGAGTGGAGGCCAGGAAAGAGTGTGTGTGTGTGTGTGTGTGTGTGTGTGTGTGTGTGTTGTGTTTATGTAAAGCACCCAGAGTCCATGAGGGTGGGAGTGGGTTATGGGGATGAATGGTGGTTCAGCAGGTGCCTGGAACAGATGGATTGAAAGGAATGTTCTTCTGAAAAATTCTCAGGCACATCTCATCTATGAGGGGCTGGCAAGCCTGCCTTTTCCCCCCTTTTCTGGAATCCAGATGACACCATAGGATTTCTGCCTTTGTTACCCAGCCCCTCCCGGGGACTGTTGGCTCACATCTCTCCTTCTGCCCTGGAGCTGCTGTCCCTGCTCTGATCAATGGTGCATTCCCGCCTGGCCGAGGGCCAGAGTCCCCGAGCGCAGCCCTGGGTCACGGCCGCCCGCACCTCCCTTGCAGGTGAGCCCCGAGCCGTACCTGGACGTTTGCATCTACGACAGCTGCTCCTGCGAGTCCATCGGGGACTNGCTGTCCCTGCTCTGATCAACGGTGCATTCCCGCCTGGCCGAGGGCCAGAGTCCCCGAGCGCAACCCTGGGTCACGGCCGCCCGCACCTCCCTTGCAGGTGAGCCCCGAGCCGTACCTGGACGTTTGCATCTACGACAGCTGCTCCTGCGAGTCCATCGGGGACTGTGCCTGCTTCTGTGACACCATTGCCGCCTACGCCCACGAGTGTGCCCAGCACGGCGAGGTGGTGACCTGGAGGACAGCCACACTGTGCCGTGAGTCCTGCAGTCTCTCGCGAGCCTGGCCATGCCTCCTCCCCGTCACCCAGCTAGACCTTGAGACCCTGGGGGTGGACACCTTGGTGGGAGAAAGACCCATGTAGGGGTGAAGGCCGAGGTGGAGGGGTCAGGACACAGGTGTGCGTGAGGAGGGTCAGGATTGACTAGAGCAACAGGGAGAGCCTCTTCTAGAGAAAATCCGGGAGAAGGAGAGGAGGGAGCGGTGATGAAGAGAAGAAAGAGGTCAGTGTGCCCGTAATTAGACACGATCACATTTACCATTACAAGCGCTTCCCTGGCGGCTCTGAGGGTAAAGAATCCTCCTGCAGTAAAGGATACCCGGATTTAATCCCTGGATCGGGATGCTCCCCTGGAGGAGGGCATGGCAACCCACTCCAGTCTTCTTGCCTGGAGAATCCCATGGACAAAGAAGCCTGGCAGGCTAGTCCATGGGGTTGCAAAGAGTACGTCTGAGCCACTAAGCACATTTCACACCATTATGACCGAGCGGCTCAGATACTTCTGTCACGTCTTCCTTCTTGTGTTGAGTGACTGAACAGTTTTATAAGGAAAACAGATTCAGAACCAGAACCACTGGGTTCCTGGTTGGGGGGCTCTCAAAGCCCAGATGCATTGGACCTGGGTGACTGTGTATTTCCCCAGCACCATCGTCTCCTCCCCCGGGGCCGTCACCCCAGCGGGTCTCCTGCCATGTGTCCGGGGGGGCAGCATGGGGTTGCCTGGGGCCTAAATAACCGTCCTGCCTGTTTGGGGGTGTGCACAGCCCAGAACTGTGAGGAGCGGAACCTGAAGGAGAGTGGGTACCAATGTGAGTGGCGCTACAACAGCTGTGCTCCCGCCTGTCCAGTCACGTGCCAGCACCCGGAGCCCCTGGCCTGCCCCGTGCAGTGCGTGGAGGGCTGCCACGCACACTGCCCGCCCGGTGAGGCCCTGGCCCCCTGTGTGGGGATGGAGTGGAGGGTGGGGCTGGTCCTCAGGAAAGTGCTGCCGCGTCCTGCTTCACATCAGCCTCGCCCAAGGGCCCTTCTGTCCCCAGGCCCATCACCCTATGGCCTGTTTCTATGTCCTTCCACCAGAGCCAGGTCAGCTGAGATTTTTGCCAAGCTGAGCTCCCATGTGATGCCTCTGGGGTCAATTGATGGGTTTATCATCTGGAGCAGCACTTTCTGATAGAACTTTCTGCAGTGCCGGGAGAGTTCAACTCAGACGTGGCTCATTGTGTCTGAGGAAATGAATATTCAGTTTTATTGATGTTACTTAATTTACATCCAAATGTAACCAGCCACTGGTGGTTGGTGGCTACAGCAGTGGGTGGCACAGGTTGAGAGTTATCAGATATCTTCTTTGCTGGAGGAACAAAAAGACCCCTGGTGATAAGACCTGCTTTGTCCCGGGATTTGGAGGAGGCAAGGTGGGAGAAGAAACCCCCTCTCCCAATTTTGTAGGTGAAAGGATGCTCCCTAAGTGATGTGGTGGCCCTCGGGGGAGGCAGGCAGAGCTGGGACAGGCCCTTTGGTGCCAGGAGAGTCTTCCTTGCAGGCAAGGTGGGAACTTTGGCTCCTAACGAGAGGCTTGTCATGCAGGGAAAATCCTGGACGAGCTTTTGCAGACCTGTGTCAACCCCGAGGACTGCCCTGTGTGCCAGGTGGAGGGCCGGCGCTTAGCTTCCGGGAAGAAAGTGACCCTGAGCCCTGGGGACCCTGAGCATTGCCAGATCTGGTAACACAGCACCCCCTACCCTGCCCCTGGTTATCTGAATGATCGGTCTTACTGTCAAACCTGGGGGCCTGCTCGAAAGTATCGGTTTTGGGAAGGACATCTTGTTCTTGTTCAGTTTGCCTCTCTGTCTTTGAGGACAGACTAGATTTCTTCCCCAGGAAACACCTCTTAGGAGACTTAGGTTTTTATCCCTTGTTGCTGAAGGAAGGGCCTGGCCTCTTCTTGTCTCTGGAGGTGGCATCTAGTCTGGGGACAGGCATCTGTGGAAAGCAGATTTCCTGTTTACTGGACGTTGGGATGCAGGTGGGGGAAAAGTGAGGTGGAGCCCCTGACCCGGTAGTGGGGCTCATATAGTGTGGGCCACCGCCAGGGTGGCCAGGATGAGGCTCTCATAACTGGAGGGGAGGCATGGGTCACTGTCCCCTACCGATTGTAGAGGCCCCCTTCTGCCCCATTACCCGATTGATTGCCTCTGGCAGCTGGCCCTGGGGAGGTGAGGAGGAGTTGGGCGGTTGAGCTCTGAGCTTCCTGAAGCCCTGCTCCTAAGTCAAGAATTTGTGTTCCAACGTTAATATGCTCAGCACCACTCCTTATGGGATCCTGAACTCGAGAACTTAAACTCGCTGAGGAAGAAAGGGGCCATTGCCACAGCTGCCAGGGCCAGACCCCGAGTGCTTTCTGCCCGGGTGAATTTTCTAGCAAACACAGAAAACTCGAGAGTGTGTCACTCATGCTTTATCAACCAAGGATGGAGGCCCTAAATCACGTGGAGTATGAGGAAGTAGGAGTCGACTTTCTGTTAAGACCTTGTCTGTCTCCCCTGTGCCGAGGAGTAGGGGTTCTGAGCCGCAGGCACATGGGGAGGGCAGTCACCTGGGTACACGCTGCGGCTGCAAACCCGTGTGGAGTGGTTCTGGAGCAGGCTGGGGACACTGCTGGGAGGCACTCCACAGGGATACTCTGGGGTTCAGGGCACTGCTGTCTCCCCACTCTGTTGCCATGCTGAGAGCAAGTGGCCACATGGCTGAGAGCACCTGCAGGACAAGGTTCCAGCCTGAATGGTTCTCCACTGCAGGCAGCTTCTCCTATGGTCTGGCAGACCCTGCCACTTTCCAGGACCCTGGTGAAAGGGAGAGAAGTGACCAGGGAACTGGAAACTTGGCCTGGTGGGGTGATAAGTTGTGTGCGGGCTTGGGGCTGGGCACGGGGCATAGCCAGATCCTGGCGTGTGAAGGGCATAAACCGTCTGTCCACTGTGGGAAAGAATGAATGAGTTACTGTTGCTCCCCATCTAGCATCTTGGAGGCCTGAGAATACCACCTCCAGTACTTTGTACTGTCAGATAAAACTGGGATTTCAAACCTTTATTCATCTCTCCAAAATGATTTTACTCCAGTTTTCGTCTTTTCCTTAAAACCCAACATGTTAAGCATGCTACGGAATTACGCAGCTTAGACTCTGTTTAATAAATACTGAAAACCATATATCTTCAGCAGAGCATTTACAAGTCCTGGTCAGCATCAACATTACAGAGCAGTGTTTGCCTTTGGAGATATTTGGGAGAAAGCTTGGATTATAATTAAATATTTATGTTGCTAGAGGCATAGGTTGAAAATCAGTCAACTTTGAATGGCTGTGTGGACTCCCGAGAAAGAAGAAAGATTCATTTTTAGGTCCTAGGTTGGGTAGAAGCTTTGGTTTTCAAGGGGCTCACGACTCAAGGGAAGTGTGTATGTGTATATGTGTGTGCATGTGTGTGTGTATGTATGCATATACGTGTATGTATATTTATTCATGTATATGTGTGTATGTGTGTGTGTGTGTGTGTGCGTGTGTGTGTGTGCAGGGGGCTGCTTAGGGACATACATTAAGCATGGTGTCTTTCCAGTGGGCAGTAGTCCTTGAGGGCTCAAGTCCAGTGGGCTGGGAAGTTCCCAGAGCTTCTTTCTGAACCATTTTGGTCTCTCCCCTCTGTAGTCACTGTGATGGTGTCAGCCTCACTTGTGAAGCCTGCAGGGAGCCAGGAGGCCTGCCTGTGCCCCCCACTGAAGGCCCGGTCAGCCCCACAACCCCATACGTGGAGGACACCCCGGAGCCACCCCTGCACGACTTCTTCTGCAGCAAACTCCTGGACCTGGTCTTCCTGCTGGACGGCTCCTCCAAGCTGTCTGAGGCTGACTTCAAGACGCTGAAGGCGTTCGTGGTGGGCATGATGGAGCGTCTGCACATTTCCCAGAAACGCATCCGTGTGGCCGTGGTGGAGTACCATGATGGCTCCCACGCCTACCTCGCACTGCAGGACCGGAAACGGCCGTCCGAGCTGCGGCGCATTGCCGGGCAGGTGAAGTACGCGGGCAGCGAGGTGGCTTCCACCAGCGAGGTCTTGAAGTACACGCTCTTCCAGATCTTCGGCAGGATTGACCGGCCCGAGGCCTCTCGCGTGGCCCTGCTGCTTATGGCCAGCCAGGAGCCCCCCAGGCTGGCCCGGAACTTGGTCCGCTATGTCCAGGGCCTGAAGAAGAAGAAGGTCTCCGTGGTCCCCGTGGGCATCGGGCCCCACGTCAGCCTCAAGCAGATCCGCCTCATCGAGAAGCAGGCGTCCGAGAACAAAGCCTTTGTGCTAAGCGGCGTGGATGAGCTGGAGCAGCGGATGGACGAGATTGTCGGCTACCTCTGCGACCTCGCCCCCGACGTGCCTGCCCCGACCCCGACGCGACGTCCCCTCGCCGCACAGGTCACTGTGGCGCCGCAGCTCCTGGGTCCCTCGCCGCCGGGACCCAAGAGGAGCTCTGTGGTCCTGGATGTGGCATTCCTCCTGGAAGGCTCGGACGAGGTGGGCGAGGCCAACTTCAACAGGAGCGCAGAGTTCGTGGAGGAGGTGATCCGACGCATGGACGTGGGCCAGGACGGCATCCACGTCACAGTGCTGCAGTACTCGTACGTGGTGACCGTGGAGCACGCGTTCAGGGAGCCACAGTCCAAGGAGGTGGTCCTGCAGCGACTCCGTGAAGTCCGCCACCGGGGTGGCAACCAGACGAACACGGGGCTGGCTCTGCAGTACCTGTCGGAGCACAGCTTCTCCGCCAGCCAGGGGGACCGGGAGCAGGCGCCCAACCTGGTCTACATGGTGACGGGCAGCCCAGCCTCGGACAAGATCCGGCGGATGCCCGGAGACATCCAGCTGGTGCCCATCGGCGTGGGCCCCCGCGTGGACGTGCAGGAGCTGGAAAGGGTCAGCTGGCCCCAGACCCCCATCTTCATCCAGGACTTCGAGAGGCTCCCCCGAGAAGCTCCGGATCTGGTGCTGCAACGGTGCTGCTCCGAAGACGGCCCGCACCTCCCCACCCTCGCCCCTGCCCCAGGTGTGTGGGCGCTTGGCGTTGGAGTGAGGACTTGGGGGGGGGGATACGGGCTGCCTCGGTGAGGATGTCGTTCTCAGGCTCCAATCTGTCTCCCTGCTCAGTGTTTTCTGTCACATCCTGCCTTCAGGGAGAGGCATCTTTGGTCTTTTGAGGGGGAAGGATCCCTTCTTATGGGCTTCCGCGGTGGCTCAAACGGTAAAGATTCTGCAGACCCAGGTTCCATCACTGGGTTGAAGAGATCCCCTAGAGGAGGGGCATGGCCACCCACTCCAGTATCTTGCCTGGAGAATCCCTTGAGCAGAGATGCCTGGCAGGCTACAGTCACAGGGTTGCAAAGAGTCAGACACAACTGAGTGACCCAGCATGCATGCACCTGTAAGATGTGGATAATAATAGTGCTTACTTGTAAAATGCTTAGAACGGTACCTAGCACATAGCAAGCACTCAAAAATGGTTTATCTCCCCTGCAATTATTACTACCTTCTTAACTGATACTAACAGCTAATCAGTTTCTAGTTCTTCTTTATTTACTTACTTATTTCTGGCTGTGCTGGATCTCTGTTGCTGCACTCAGGTTTTTCTCTAGTTGTGCTGAGCGGGGGTACTCTGTGTTGTAGTGCAAAGGCTTCTCATTGTGGCGCTTTCTCTTGTTGTGGAACACGGGCTCTAGGGTGCTTGGGCTTCAGTAGTTGTGGTTTCCCAGCTCTAGAGTGCAATGGCACCCCACTCCAGTACTCTTGCCTGGAAAATCCCATGGATGGAGGAGCCTGGTGGGCTGCAGTCCATGGGGTCGCAAAGAATCGGACACGACTGAGCGACTTCACTTTCACTTTTCACTTTCAGGCATTGGAGAAGGCAATGGCAACCCAGTCCAGTGTTCTTGCCTGGAGAATCCCAGGGACGGGGGAGCCTGGTGGGCTGCCGTCTGTGGGGTCGCACAGAGTCGGACACGACTGAAGCGACTTAGCAGCAGCAACTCTAGAGTGCAGGCTGAACAGTTGCGATGCATGGGGTCTGTTGCTCCACAGCATGTGGGGGCTTCCTGGACAAGAGATCGAACCTGTGTCTCCTGCATTCGCAGGTGGACTCTTTACCACTGAGTCCCTGGGGAAGCCCAGTCCCTAGTTCTAGAGTATCTTTATTTGGAGTGTTTGGAACCATTCCAGAATCACTAGCCTTCTTTCACTGTCTCTTGATCCTCATGCTTGTTGTCTATGCCTTTGTTTCTTGGGGTTTTTTTGGGCCATCAATTTATCTAAACTCTTGTGATCTCTCAGTAATGGCATCATCCAATCTCAGAATGGCATTTGGGGCAGAGTTTGTTTCCTCACGGTGATTATGACCCTGGTCCCAACCATCAACATGAGCTTTAGGCCTTTGCAATAGAATCACCTTCTAGCTCCTCACGTGCCGCCTGAGATCCACGGACACACCAGTCCACCTTCCAGGAATGCACTGTTGTTTCCTTTGCCATCTGTCTGTTTTCTGCTCCTGTCTATCATTCGATTCCAGAAGAGCTGCAGCCCCTGAAATGAAGGGACAGGATGCCTCTGCTTCTTGCTGCCGCCTGTGGTGTTTAAACTGCCTTTGGGCGGTGTTGGCATCCCCCCAACATCTCCACACCTAGGGTCTCGCAGCCCCCTTGCCTGCTGCCTGGCACCAGCTGCCACACCCGTGCAGGACTGGGGGACATGCCTCCCTTATGTGGCACCTCCCAGTCCAGTGCCCTGCACACACGGTCCAGAGATTGTCTGCTGCAGGAGCCTAGGGCCTGTCTCCTGCTGCCCTTGGCCACTCCCTCCTGTCTCTCTGCAGACTGCAGCCAGCCCCTGGATGTAGTCCTCCTCCTGGACGGCTCCTCCACCTCTCCAGCCTCTTACTTTGACGAAATGAAGAGTTTCGCCAAGGCTTTCATCTCAAAAGCCAACCTAGGTGAGTGAGGCGCCCGAAGCAGGGTGTTTCGGGGGCTCCCCGCTGATCCAGAGCGTGACTCCTGCGCCCCATCTCCCGCCAGGCCCTAAGCTCACCCAGGTGTCAGTCCTGCAGTACGGAAACATCACCAACGTCGACGTGTCCTGGAACGTGCACATGGACAAAGCCCACCTGCTGAGCCTTGTGGACCCCATGCAGCGCGAGGGAGGCCCCAACCAAGTTGGTAATGTGGGTGCGGGCTGGGGAATGGGGGCCACGTGCAGTCCCTGCTCCTGGCACAAGTGACCGAGTGACCCCGGCTGGCCGCCTTGCTCCTTGGCCTTAGTTTCCCTTCTTGTAAACTGAGGGCGGAGACACTCTTCCTCCTCTCACACATATGTGAGCCTCTCTGAGTCACTCCGTCTCAGTGATCCGAGGCTCCATCGGGAGACGGGGTGCTCAGCAGGCCTCAGGACCCCCATCCCTGAGTCAGGACTGATTGTGCGGCCTGCTGTCTGTTCCCAGGGGAGGCGTTGTCCTTTGCGGTGCGCTACATCACGTCCCAAGTCCACGGTGCCAGGCCCAGTGCCTCTAAGGTGGTGGTGATCCTGGTCACAGGCTCCTCCATGGACTCAGTGGAGACGGCCGCTGCTGCTGCCAGATCCAACCGTGAGTGTCCAGGGTTCAGTCCTGAGGCCACCCCTGCCCCTGCCCCCCAACCTGCTCAAGGGCACAGAGTGGGCGGTGGTTACTTTCCGATGTCCTGGCTGATTTCGAATGCTTAATGCCCATGTGTAGCCTGGTTTCAAACAGCGGGAAATT
The DNA here is from genome assembly GCA_006410615.1 of Neotragus moschatus. Classification (NCBI taxonomy): domain Eukaryota; kingdom Metazoa; phylum Chordata; class Mammalia; order Artiodactyla; family Bovidae; genus Neotragus; species Neotragus moschatus. Next base: position 882,693 of record SJYA01000854.1, read on the forward strand.
GCCCAATCTCTATGTTATTTGCAAGTGAAGCGGTGTTAAATGTGTGTTCCTGGCAACCCACTCCAGTATTCTTGCCTGGAGAATTCCATGAACAGAGGAGTCTATAGGGTTGCAAGGAGTCGGACACGACTGAGTGACTTAGCATTCATGCATGCATGCTTCATTTGCATGCCTTTGACCGTCACCTTCAGTTTCTCCTGACGTGCCCTCTGTGTCCAGGGCCGGGTCGTACCCCTGCAACCATGGCCTCTTGGGGCTCTCTCCACTCCCATGTGTCTGGGGCTTGAGTGATTTGTGTTGGGGCCTGGAGAACCATCAGGGATCTTCCTGTATTCGTGGCCCCTGTCTGGTACCAGCCTAGGGGCTTGGGGGTGCTGGATTGACAGGAGACCAAGTGTGCTGCTTTAGGAAGGTGATGGTTGCAGGCGTGCCCAGCCCGCGTGTCTCGTGAGAGCTTATGCTGTGAGCCGGGGCAGGTAGCACTGCCCTGGAGGAGGGGGCGTGGAGTGCTGGGTGAGTGGAATGATGTAGCATCTCCTTATGCTCCCTGGAGAACAGCTCCTCTTTTTTTTTTTGTAGTTTTAAAAAATATATTTTTAATTGGAGGATAATTGCTTAAAAATATTGCGGCTCTACAAGTGGCTGGGTGAAGCTTCAGGCCAGACCACTCTGAACCTACTCGATCAAAGGTGGGCACAGACCCTTTCTCGTTCCCCTGTAACTGCAGGAGTGGCCGTGTTCCCCATCGGGATTGGGGACCAGTATGATGCAGCCCAGCTGAGGGTCTTGGCGGGCCCAGGGGCCAGCTCCAATGTGGCAGAGCTCCAGCGGATCGAAGACCTTCCCAGCATGGTTGCCCTTGGCAACTCCTTCTTCCAGAGGCTATGTTCTGGTGAGTCTTGTGATGTCTCTTATCCCCTCAAAATAGAAGCAAACGCAGTGAAACCCATCTCGACCCTAGAAGGTTCCCATACGCGAGATTTGGCCTTGAACTAAGACTGCTTTATAGGCCATGGTCTATAAATTTCTGCTTGTGGGAGATTGTAAGACAAACCTCCAAGGGGCTGCCAGAAAGTTCTCTATGTATATACTTCCTTCCCTCCTTACTGTCCTTGCTCACTATGGATGAGGCTTCTGGACAAAGAAACGGAAGGCAGAGGCAGGGAACCCTAATATCCAGAGGTCATGGACCTCTTCTCCAGGCCCTGCATTCATCCTCAGCATGGGTGTAAAAGGCTTTAGAAAAGCAACACAGGTTTACCGTATAGCATGGAGATGTACATTCAAGATCTTGTAATAGTCTATAATGGAATATAATCTAAAAAAAATACAGCAGTCCCTTTGTGGTTTACTTGAAACTGACACGGTATTGTCTATCAACTATACTTCAGTAAAAAAGAAAATAAAAAAATTAAAAAAAGAAATACAGTAACATAGAATCTAACATCAAAGTACCATAGTTTAAATTGATTTAGGGTTAGAAGCTTTTTGTTTTTACCATTGCTGTTCAGTCGCCAAGTTGTGTCTGACTCTCTGTGACCCCATGGACTGCAGCACGTCGGACTTCCCTGTCCTTCACTATCTCCCAGAGTTTGCTCAAGTTCATGTCCGTTGAATCGTGATGCCATCCAATCGTCTCATCCTCTGTCATCTCCTTTTCCTCCTGCTTCAGTCTTTCCCAGCATCAAGATCTTTTCCAATGAGTCAGCTCTTTGCATCAGGTGGTCAAAGTATTGGAGCTTTAGCTTCAACATCAGTCCTTCCAATGAATATTCAGGTTGATTTCCTTTAGGATTGACTGGATTGATCTCCTTTTTTCCCGCATACATGATATTTTTTAAACTTGTTGTTTTGTATTTTCCTAATATAATTAGGTGTGAGTCCAAACCTACTAGGAGTTATTACCCTATCTTTAGATGATAGCTCTCTTGATAGGAACTTTGAAGATCTCTTTTAAGGTTTCAGGAGCTTGTCTCATTTCCTTCTTCTTACTAGGCACTGATCTATTAATATCAATACATGGAAAAGAGGACAAGGAGATATTGATTGTAGTTGTTGCCATGTTATTACTGTTGTATCACTATAATGACTGACAGCCACAAAGCTCATGGAGTTCTCTGGTGATCCAGTGGTTAGGACTATACGCTGCACTGCTGGGAGCATGGGCTCGCTCCCTACTCAGGGAACTAAGATCCTGCAAGCCATAAGGCAAAGCCAAAAAAAAAAAAGCACCCCACAATGTTTGCCTGAAGAACCACAGGATGACTGCCTTCTAATCTCCCGTGCCTGAATCCTCACTGCTGAATCCTCACTCACGTTGTTTTCAGAGTTAATCCAGCTTCAAGGACTAGCCAGGTAGCTGAGTGAATGGCTCAGAATTTCTGGGTGGTGGGTGGGGACAGAGGTCTGACTTGTGTCTGTTTCAGGGTTCGTCAGTGTTTGCGTGGATGAGGACGGGAATGAGAGGAGGGTAAGTTCCTTTCTGTTGGCTTTGAAGGAAAGATCAGGAATGTATATTTGGGGTCCTCGACCCCCTGGTTAATGTTTCCTCCTTTGGTCTAGGTCCAATAGTTTTTTTGTTTGTTTGTTTGTTTGTTTAAATTGGAAGCTTCCTTGGGGGCTCAGTGGTAAAAAATCTGCTTGCTAAGGCAGGAGACACAGGTTTGATCCCTCATTCAGGCAGATCCCATATGCCGGGGAGCGACCAAGCCTGGGGGCCATAACTATTGAGCCTGCGCTCTAGAGCCCGGGAGCTGCAACTGTTGAAGCCCGCGCACCCTAGAGCTTGTGCTCCACAACAGGAGAAGTCACTGCAATGAGACCCATGCACTGCAACTAGACAGTGGCCCCTGCTCGCCACAACTAGAGAAAGCCCACGCAGCAGCAAAGGCCTAGCATGAAATAAATAATAATAAAAGCCTAAATACACAAACAAAACATTAAAAAACTTTGGTTGGGGGTGCGAGTGGAGCCACCCATAAATCTCACGTTCTGTTTCCTGTCTCCTTGCCATTCAGGCCCAAGTTGTAGTTTCTGTGTCTCCTGAGGGTGGGAGGGTTAGTTGCCTAGTGGGTGTTGAAGTGCCTCACTCCAGTCCCTGACCGAATGTGGTTCTTTCTCTGCAGCCTGGGGACGTCTGGACCTTGCTGGATCAGTGCCACACGGTGACTTGTCTGCCAGATGGCCAGACCTTGCTGAAGAGTCACCGGGTCAACTGTGATCAGGGGCCACGGCCATCATGCCCCGACGGCCAGATCCCGCTCAGGATGGAGGAAGCCTGTGGCTGCCGCTGGGCCTGTCCCTGTGAGTCCTTTGCTTCCTCAGCCTGGGCAGTATTCAGAGAGTGGGCTTTTTGCTTGTCTGTGCCAAGAGGTAGACCAGAAGGCCATCTCCTGCCCCTACCGATTTCCTCACTCTCCTGTCCTTGGGACATATTTCCATCCCATTCCAGGGCTCCTTATCTCCTTCCGGTGCCTTTTGGAGGGCACATCCCCAGAAAATGCATAGCCAGAGGGAAGAATTGATTTTCTGAGGTCAGTACTCAGCCTCTTGCTCAGTCGCTCAGTCGTGTCCGACTTTTTGCAATCCCATGGACCGTAGCCTTCTAGGCTTCTCTGTCCATGGGATTCTCCAGGCAAGAATACTGGTTAGATGCCTGCTCCTGGTAATAAATAAGACTTTGAACTTGAGTTAGAGCTAAAAAGCCTCCTCGATCCCAGTGTGGACCGCCTACCTCTGGGGAGGGGTTGTGGGCAGCCTCCCTCCAGTTTTGAGCCTGGGGAGAGTGGGGCTGGAAGTGGATTCTCAGTTTCTTACATGACTGGTGCTTCCGTGGGAGGGCCCTGTGTTCTGGCCTGACAGATGTTTAAGGCAGCTGCTTTTTCTTGCCAGCTCTCTCGAGGTTTCCTTTGATATCAGTTGTGTCTTCTATATTCTTTGCCTGCCTACTGTTTTATCCTGCCATCCTTCTGGTTTGCTTTGTTTGTTATTTTATTTGTTTTTGCATTCAACCCCTCACACAGGCTCTCTCTTTGTCTCTCTTTAGGTGTCCTCCTTACCATATAGCAGTTTGAGCACTTTTAGAGCAACCCTGGGCCTTCATTCCTTTGTAGACCATATATAAAATAGACACAAAGTAGTTTTTGATTTGCTACCAAGGAAGTTCCCTGGCGGTCCAGTGGTTAAGATGCCATGCTTCCAATGCAGGGGCTGCGGGTTTGATCCCTGGCTGGGGATCAAAATCCCACATGCCATGCAGCCAAAAAAAAAAAAAAAAAAAAAACTCCACAAAAACAGAATTGTTAGCCAATATCTTTATGAAAACCAAATATTCTAACTAGAGTATACATTTGAGCAGGGCTTCCCAGGTAGCTCAGCTGGTAAAGAATCTGCCTGCAATGCAGGAGACCCCAGTTCAATTCCTGGGTTGGAAAGATCCCCTGGAGAAGGGATAGGCTACACCCTCCAGTATGCTTGGGCTTCCTTGGTGGCTCAGCTGGTAAAGAATCTACCTGCAATGCAGGAGACCTGGGTTTGATCCCTGGGTTGGGAAGATCCCCTGGAGAAGGGAAAAGCTACTGAATCCAGTATTCTGGCCTGGAGAATTCCATAGTCCATGGGTTCGCAAAGAGTCAGACATGACTGAGCGACTTTCACTTTGGGTACAGAGTAAATTTTTTCACCAAAATTATTTAGGTTCGTTTCCCCCTTCCTTGCTGTGTGCTCACATTATTCACTACCATTCATTTGATTTTGTACGTGTTTGTGTTCTGTCTTGAATTTTCCTCTCCGCCATCCTAGCTGATTCCATTTGTTTGCCTTCTGTGTGTGAGGCATTCACGTGGTTCTCAGTGTCAGAAGTCTATAGAAAGATATGCCCAGAAGTCTCCCTGTTGGTTCAAAGAGAGCAGAGCAGATAGGAGGGGATCACAGAAGCTAAGTCATTTAGGTGGCGGAGCTACTTCCACTAACCTGCCAGCTTAACACCATTTCACTGAAACAGCTTGTCCCAGGTGGGCGAAGCCACTCCCACTAACCTGCCAGCTTAACGCCATTTCTTTATCTTGGGACTTACTACGTTCTTGTGGCAGCTGCGGGTGGACTGCTTAAGACTTGGCCACAAGGACTTCCCTGGTGGTCCACTGGCTTAGGCTTCACATTCCCAATGCAGGGACCCTGGCTTCGATCCCTGATTGGGGAACTAGATCCCACATGCTGCAACTGATTCTACATGTGGCAACTAAGACCAGATAGATATTTTCTTTAAAAAAAAAAGACTTTATGGTACCCCAGTTGGGGTGTCTGGGAACACTTACAGCGTGGGTGTCGGTGGGGTGGTAGCATTCAGGGCTGTCGCTTGGACGTGACTGGCTGCCCAGGACGTGGGGAACTTTGAGTAGAAGAGCATCTGGAAGCCGATCAGCCCTGACTGATGGTGTATCATTTGCCAGGGTCTGTGCTGCTTTGGTATACGGGTCACTCTTGCTGTGGAGGTCTCCTAGGCCTGGCGGAGAGCAAGGGTGGTGTTAGTGCGTCCTTGCTGATCCCCTGGATCTGCCTCTCAGTTCTTGGTTTCCATTTCTTCACCACCATAGATGTGGTCATGGTTTGTCTGGAAGGCTCATTTCCAACTTTACTGAGGTCTGAGATTAGTTTTCAGATCACGTATGACTCTGGTCCATCAGTTCAGTTAAGTCACTCAGTTGTGTCCGACTCTTTGCAACCTATGGACTGCAGCATGCCAGGCTTCCCTGTCCATCACCAACTCCTAGAACTTGCTCAAACTTAAGTCCATTGAGTTGGTGAGGCCGTCTAACCAGCTCATCCTCTGTCGTCCCCTTCTCCTCCTGCCTTCAATCTTTCCCAGGATTGGGTCTTTTCCAGCGAGTCAGTTCTTGGAATCAGGTGACCAACTATTAGAGCTTCAGCTTCAGCATCAGTCCTTCCAGTGAATAGTCAGGACTGATTTCCTTTACTCATGGACTGTGGTCCATTGGGGGGATTTTTATGGAATCATCTGACATAGTTGCAAGATGATTAGTCTTCCCAAGTGGTGTTTTAATAGAAACCCTGAGAGTTTGCTGATGGTGTGGATGAACAAGTGGCAGACGAGATCGTGTTGAGACCCCACCGTTTGTTTTGGCTTCAGGAATATTTCTCTTTCAGGGTCTCTTAAGGGATCATGTCAACGTGGCCATGTGTACCATTAGTCACTTGGTAGCTGAAAAGACACGTGCGCCTTTAGGGGAGCTTCCTTTCCAGTGAGGTCATGAGCTCATGGTTTGCTTAGCTTGTGGTTTCAGCGTGTCCTAACACCTCTGGAACCTCAGTTTGTTTCCTGGGCCAAGACGTCCTTGTAGGGGAGAGCATTAACTTTGCACGTTTACATTTTTTGGAAGTATGGCTCTATAGTTTGCCACATTTTAGTGGAATCCTCGTCCTTCTAAATCTTCCCTGGGGACATATTTAATGGCCAAGGGTTACCTAAGGTCCTCTACCTCTTAGAACGAGTTTCCTAGTCTGTAACAAGGAAGAAATTTGCCTCTGTGGCTTCAAAAAGCCCACTTAACTCTCAGCTCCGATATCTGCATGCGGCTGCTTCTTTGCACGGGTGGGAGTCTGCTCAGGTCACACCCAACCTTTGCTTTCTTGCCCAGGTGTGTGCACAGGCAGCTCCACTCGGCACATCGTGACCTTTGATGGACGGAATTTCAAGCTGACCGGCAACTGCTCATACATTCTGTTTCGCAACAAGGAGCAGGACTTGGAGGTAATCCTCCATAACGGATTCTGCAGCGCTGGGGCGAGTCAGGCCTGCATGAAATCTGTGGAGGTGAAGCAGAACGGCCTCTCGATTGAGCTCCGCAGCAACATGGAGGTAAGAGGAGCTTTCCGTGGTCCTGTGGCAGGGCCCTTGGAGAAGCCACATGGACCCGGTGGCAGTTGGTTTTAGCTGGTGCTCCTGTGTGGAGACTTGACTTTCTGCCTGATTAGCAGGGCTCCATCTTTGTAGAAGGGGCTTATTGCATCTCCCTTCTGGTGTGATTTCTTGTTGTTCTGGGCCCAGATTTGGAAGAAAGGGTCCATTTTCTTTCTTTCTTTCTTTTTCTTTTAAAAGAAATATTTCTTTATCTGACTTCACCAAACTCTTAGTTGTGGCGTGTGGGATTTTAGTTCCCTGACCAGGAATCGTACCTAGGCCCCCTGCATTGGGAGCGTGGAGTCTTAGCCACTGGACCACCAAGGAAGTCCCAGAGAGGGTCTGATTTCAGTAGTATTACATTGTCAATGGGGTGCCAGGTTTTTTGCACTAGTAGAAGATTGGGGTTGACACCAGGCTGTTTGTCCAGCAGGCATTTTGTGCCCCGTACATAGGCTAGGGCCTGCCAACCTTCTTAAGGAAAATATTTAGGGCCTAGATGAAAGCCTTTGAAAATATTTAGGGCCCAAGCAAAATGTGTGGCCCCAAAACTCAGAAAGAAAACTGAAAAACTGATAAAAATAAATGTTTGATTACATGTTTACAAGAGGTTGTATCATGCAACTCCTTTATACATTCTTTTGGAAATCATAACTATTTCATTACATGAAAGCAACTTAAAAGGGTTAGACCTTCTCTTGCAAGACTTCTTGAACATGCACAGCAATTGCTGAAAAAAATAATCACAGCTCGTCATATATTAAATGAGTAGCTTATAGCCAAATGTTTAAAATTCAAAAGGATAAAAAGCCTTCCAAATTTTTTACAGCAAAAATTATAGTCATCATGGGATGTGAGTGTATTTTAACAGATTTGGTGTGTTATATTTGGGGGCCTCTGTAGATCTGGTGACCAAAATAAAAATAAAGATTAAAGTGTTCCTATTAGATGCTCCTGGAGATAGGGTGCCAATGAGTTGGCAAAATGGCAGCTTCCCCAGCCTGTCTTGAGGAGTCAGTCTTCCCTGTTGAGTGCAGATGGACTCAAGGTTTCATTTAACCCCTGAGCTTTTGGGTTCCAGATGCCTGGCTGGCTGTTCAGCTTTGTAAGAGTCCACTCTCCTGCAAAGCTCTGTAGAGCCCCTTTATCTGAGGAAGAGCTGCTGGCCAGTGCCCAAGTTTGTGAATAACAGTGGAGTTGAGTGGGATGAATGTGTAGGGATTGTCATGAACTGTGGAAAGAGACTACGAGTGAAATCCTAGGATTCCTCATTGCCATGACTTCTGATGGGGCTTTTCTCCTTTGGATAGGTGATGGTGGATGGGAGACTGGTCTCTGTCCCTTACCTGGGTGGGGACATGGAGGTCAGAGTCTATGGTACCATCATGTTCGAGGTCAGATTCAACCTTCTGGGCCACATCCTCTCCTTCACCCCACAAAACAATGAGTTCCAGCTGCAGCTGAGCCCCAAGATCTCTGCCTCAAAGACATACGGTCTCTGTGGTAAGACTGCTGTCTGCTTCTTCCCTGAGATGTACGCCCTCCTTGCTCTAATCTCAGAGCCCCTGGCTACTGCCGTTTTGGATCCAGTAGTGGGCTCAGATGCTGGCAGGGGTGGAGAATGACCAAGCCTCCAGCATCAGGAGCTGGCTTTGGGCTTTCAACCATGTCTCTCCTGGTCTCTCTAGGGCTCTGTGATGAGAACGGGGCCAATGACTTCATGCTGAAGGATGGCACGGTCACTGCGGACTGGAAGACACTGGTCCGGGAGTGGACAGTGCAGCAGCCGGGGCAGACGTGCCCGCTGGGCCCCGAGGAGCCATGCCCCGTCTCCCAGGGCTCCCGCTGCCAGGCCCTCCTCTCTGAGCTATTTGCCGAGTGTCACAAGGTCCTTGCTCCGGCCACATTTCACGCTGTGTGCCAGCAGGACAGTTGCCACCAGGAGCAAGTGTGCGAAGCCATTGCCTCTTATGCCCACCTCTGCCGGACCAAGGGGGTGTGTGTCGACTGGAGGACCCCCGATTTCTGTGGTGAGTCTCCATAGGCTCCCCCAAATGCTATGAAGAATGACGAATGGGAAGCCTGCTCAACCTCTCTGAAACCTCATATTTTTTAAAATCTGGGCCATGGAGATCAAAATCTCTGCCTTTCCTGTTCCCTAGGATTCCATATAGGGTCAAGACATACAGGTAATTTGAACTTAGGATTTCTATGTAATGAGTTTCTAGATAAATGAAAACATGGTCCTTTCTATCAGTATTTCTGCAGTTCAGGCACATGTGACTTTAATGTATTAGACACATTGGATGACATCACCGACTCAATGCTGCATGAGTTTCAGCAAACTCTGGGGGAGAGTGAAGGACAGGGAAGCCTGGCATGCTTCAGTCCATGGGATCACAAAGAATCAAACGCAACTTAGCGACTGAACAATAATAAGACACATCTAGGCCCTAGTAAAGTACAGAATAAGCAGTCACCTTGAACTTGGACTTGCACCAGGCTTTAGCAAAGGCTCCCAGAGCAAGCCACGCCTCAGCAGGATTTAGAAGTGTGAGTGGAATTTTACCATTCGAATACCAAGAAGCTTCTTCATTAGAGATACCATGGGATTGCTAGTGTAGACATCTCCCCATGGTCAGCTTCCTTACCTGGACTTGGCACATGTTTATTTATTTATTTATTTTGAGGGAAATGAATGTGTGCAAGCATCTTGGAGTCTCCGAGTTTATGATTATTATGCTGTCTCAGCTTTAACTGGGGCTGGAGGTCTTGGGCATCCTAGCCACAGCTCATCTGGGTGATCAGCTATTTCCTTAGTCTTTCTGGACCTCGGCTTCTGCATCTTGAAATGACAGTTGGACTAGATGACTAGATAACTTGACATGGGGGTGGGGCGTGGCTCCGAAGAGCTCCTACACCAAGTCCTCTATGTCTCAGCACAGAAGGAATTCACTGAGAGGCAAAGTAATAGATAAGAAGTGATTTATTAGAGCAAGACACGTCAGGTTATACAAGCAAGTGGGCAAGGGGGTGCTCCACCCCCAAGGGCTCCAGTTTTATAATCAAAGGAGAAGAGAGGAGGCGGGGGGAAGACCTTCCCTGTCTTCTTGAGTAGACGTCATGCTTCTATCATCAGCTTCTCCTCCAGGTTGAGCAGGGTTTTCTTGTCCCTACCTGGTCAAGCTGGGTCCACAAATTGTTTTTTATGTGTGCAGAGAGCATGTCCTAGGGATCATAAACTTACTGAGCTCACTGGGCAGGATGTAGGGCTCATGCCGCCACTGTTTTTATTATTTGAGGACTTGTCTCATGTTTCTGTCTCATGGTTTTGTTGCCAAGCAAGCCTGCTTGGTTTTGTGGTTAAGCAAACCTGTTTTCTGAGTCATCATTAACTTACAGGGGTCTCTGATATTTTCCCCACTTACAGTCCTCTAGTGCGATTGACTATTTCATCACCTACTTTGTCCCTTTACACTGTCCCTATCAAACCCCTAGGTGTGTTGGGGCTCTGCTTTTATGAGTCCCTCTGGCTGATATTGCCTCCTTTCAACCTGCCTGCTGATCAAGGGAAATATGTTAGTTTCTAAGTTACTGATTGCACCTTCTCTGTTTATTAATTGTTGTACCTCCTGGCAATTTGTTGTGCATTTGGGCTTCCCAAGTGGCGCTAGTGGTAAAGAGCCTGCCTGCCAATGCAGGAGAGGCAAGAGATGCGGGTTGGATCCCTGGGTGGGGAAGATCCCCTGGAGGAGAGCATGGCAACCCACTCCAGTATTCTTACCTGGAGAATCCCATGGACAGAGGAGCCTGGCAGGCTACAGTCCATGGGGTGGCAAAGAGTAGGACATGACTGAAACAACTTGGCATGCATGAGGAAAGTCTTTGGTGGTCTAAACCTTGGAAACCTTCTCCACCACATGCGTTGGCACCGTGAAAATGTGAGGAAGGGGTTGGGTAGGACCAGAGTCGGAGAAGTGGGTCACTTTGTAGCTTCTTTCCCAGGACATCCCTCCGTAGCTGTGGGTTCCTTTTTTTTTCAAGTTGAAGAGAATTTTAAAAGCATTAAATATACCCGTATTCAAAAAAGAACCACAGAATTTCCTAAGGATCACGAGTTCACATCATCAAGTGGGGTTAAATTTGGCTGCAAGCGAGGAAGAAGTAAAATTCTCTGTCATACAGCAGACCAGAGGCGGGCGGCTTCAGCTCTTTCCAGATCTCAGCGTGGGTTCTAGTTCTCTGCCCCGTTCTCGCGTGGGTTCGCTTCGCTTCTCGTGCTTTAAGATGGGGCTCTAGCCATCACACCCAGGTACCAAGCAGCAGGATGAGGGAAGGAAGGAGAAGGGCCAGAAGCACAGCTGTTTTTCAAAAAAAGATTGCTAGAAGCTGCAGAAGAGCCTATACTTACTCTAACAGTTCATTGGGCAGAACGTAGTCACGTGACTATACTTAGTTGCAAAGGATGCTGGGAAATGTAGTCCTTATTCTGGGTGGTCATGTGCCCAGCTTGAAAGTCTTTTTTCTATGGAAGATGGAGAATGAAAATTGGTGGAAACTGGCTAGTTTCCATCCCAGCAAACTTGTCGGATGATCCAGTCGTTTTGAATCAGCGGTACCTGTTTCCCTCTGGTTGCGGTGGGCCCTGAGAATCATCCCCTTCTTTGTCTACAGCTGTGTCCTGCCCACCCTCCCTGGTCTACAACCACTGTGAGAGTGGCTGCCCCCGGCAGTGTGAGGGCAACTCGAGCTCCTGCGGGGACCATCCCTTGGAAGGCTGCTTTTGCCCTCCGCACCAAGTGATGCTGGAAGGCAGCTGTGTCCCCGAGGAGGCCTGTACCCAGTGCTTCGGTGACGATGGCATCCGGCACCAGGTAGGAGCCACCCCTCCGCGAGGGAGCTGCTTCTCACTGGCTCGGTGGTGGAAGCATTGACCCGTGATTGGCCCCTTGCAACCTTGGCAGCAGGGCTCGGCTGTTCCAGGCATCCCTGAGGGATGGGGAAGCAGCATGGCACAAAGACTCGGGAGTCTGATGCACCTTGGTTCAAATTCCGGTCTATTGTGGGTAACAACCCATTATTACTACTAGTACTATGTTTTAAAAAACATTTTTTGATGTCTTTATTGAATTTGTTGCATTACTGTTTCTGTTTTTTTGGCCACGAGACATGTGGGAGGGATCTTAGTTTCTTGACCAGGAGTCAAACCTGCACTCCTTGAATTGGAAGGCAAAGTCTTTACCATTGGACCACTAGGGAAGTTCCTATTAGCACTATTTTTTATGATTATATTCACATAACTAGAATGCTGGGAAAAGAATGAGATGGGAAAAGAATACTTTATATAGTGATGTCTGCCATTTTTAGGGGGTTCCCTGATGGCTCAGACAGTAAAGAATCTGCCTCCAATGCAGGACACCCAGGTTCAATCCCTGGGTTAGTAAGATCCCCCAGAGAAGGGAATGGCTATCCACTCCAGTATTCTTGCCTGGAGAATTCCATGGCCAGAAGAGCCTGGTGGGCTACAGTCCATGGGGTCACAAAGAGTTGGACACGACTGACTTAAAACTTTTTCACTTTTCACCATTTTTAAGATATATTATGTGCCTTGCATTGTACTAAGCACGCTGTATTTATGCTTGAACATTCCAAGATGTGTTTTGCAGGCAGGGTATTGACAGTTACTGTCAATAAGAAGGGATGAAAATATACTAGCTAAGCAAGTTAGACAGTTTCTTTATTGCTGGATTCTTTAGCGCTTTTGATGTGCTGATGTCCATTGCCAGGTTTTGCTTCTCAGACTTATTAGACCATGGAATTGTACTGGGTTAGCCAAAAAGTTCGTTCCTGTTCTTCCATAAGGTGTTATGAGAAAAGCCTAATGAACTTTCTGGCTAATCCAGTGTGTGTGGTGGTGTGTGTGTGTATGTATGTAGCATCCCCTTGGACTAGGGTATATGTGTGTGTATAGTATCTCCTTGGACTACAGTGTGTGTGTGTGTGTGTGTGTGTGTGTGTACAGCATCCCCTTGGACTAGGGTCCCACAGAACACACTTCGCTATCTTACATCATCTTATAAATACTCATGAAACCTCTTTGAGAAAATGAAAGTTTAGTGAACTTGGTCCCCTGCCCACGGTTGCAGTTTGCAGGTGATGGGTTGGGAGCTGGAGTCAATATCTGAAGCTCTGCCTGACTCCCTAGAGCTGGCTCTTTCTGATATATGAAGTTACCCTTCGGCTAGGTCTCCTTTAAGCTGAGTTGCTTGGAAGTCATTTTGTCATCAAGTCATCAATTCCTTTAGCCCTTTAGGAGTCATTATTTTGAAAGGTGATTTATTTACCAAACTATTTATACCAACAGCTTGGCCTCGGATGGCAGTCACTTCTCTCCAGAGTTGCCCATGTGTATATTGTAGTCCCTGGGGCAGTGTGTGTCTGTGGACATGGGTATGGTCCTGCCCTTCATTCTGGCAGCGATACCACAGAGCGTGCTAGAGGGGAGCTTGTTTGGCTTCTAGAGAAGGATGATGTGTTCTATCACCGTGGGCCACACTCAAGGCCTAACATCTCCATCATCACCGGAGAAGACCTTCATCCCTAAGGGAACCTGGTTGATGACTTAACTGTGTTTAGTCACAACTAGGAGAATGTATGTGAAGCTAGCTAACCAACTGGAGAATGACGAGAATAGTATATCCACGAATATCCACGATTACACGCTTTTGTCCCTGACATTGTAAGCCAGGAAATGGACCGTTTCACTTGGTTCTCCCCCCAAACTCCATAGGGTAATATTACACATCTCACTGAATGGATGACAGATCTGTGGCTCAGATGGCAAGCGGTGATTTTAAAAGACCCTATTCACTACACCCAGAGAAGGCAATGGCACCGCACTCTAGTACTCTTTCCTGGAAAATCCCATGGACGGAGGAGCCTGGTAGGCTGCAGTCCATGGGGTCGCAAAGAGTCGGACAGGACTGAGTGACTTCACTTTGACTTTTCACTTTCATGCATTGGAGAAGGAAATGGCAACCTACTCCAGTGTTCTTGCCTAGAGAACCCCAGGGATGGGGGAGCCTGGTGGGCTGCCGTCTGTGGGGTCGCACAGAGTCAGACACGACTGAAGCGACTTAGCAGCAGCAGCAGCAGCATTCGCTACACCAGGTCAACCCTTAGTGTCCTAAGTTTGCCACAGATCTCACTGGAACTGTGAGCTAAACTCTGAGCTGACCGGGTGTCCATGTAAGGGTGTGTCCATTAGGCTATTACTTGGATGGTTCCAGTGGCTCTGTTTTGTTGTTGGGTTTTATCTAGTTGAACCTGTTTTTGTTTTTCACAGTGTAGTTGATAAACCAAGAGGGAAGCCCAGCCGCTCTCTACTGCCATATTTCAACTTGCTAAATGAAGTGACNTGGGTGTCCATGTAAGTGTGTGTCCATTAGGCTATTACTTGGATGGTTCCAGTGGCTCTGTTTTGTTGTTGGGTTTTATCTAGTTGAACCTGTTTTTGTTTTTCACAGTGTAGTTGATAAACCAAGAGGGAAGCCCAGCCGCTCTCTACTGCCATATTTCAACTTGCTAAATGAAGTGACTGTCTGTACCATAAGTGAAAGTGTTTGTTGCTCAGTCGTGTCCGACTCTTTGTGATCCCATGGATGGTAGCCACCAAGCTCCTCTGTCCATGGAGTTCTCCAGGCAATACTGGAGTGGGTTGTCATTCTCTTCTCCAGGGGATCTTCCCAGATATTCCCCCAAAGAGCTGACAAAACCTTACATTGCTCTCCCTGACTTGCACGTCCTAGGCTCCTACTGGGCACAGATGACATGTACCATTGCCCTGGTGGCTCAGATGGTAAAGCGTCTACCCACAATGTGGGAGACCTGGGTTAAATTCCTGGGTCAGGAAGATCCCCTGGAGAAGGAGATGGCAACCCACTCCAGTACTCTTGCCTGGAAAAGCCCATGGATAGAAGCGCCTGGTAGGCTACAGTTCATGGGGTCACAAAGAGTTGGACACGACTGAACGATTTCACTTTGCTGTTGGTGGCAGGTATTCTCAGAGGGAGGCAGAAGTGGTCTCTACTCTCTTCCTTGGCATCCTGGGATTGGAAGGAATGTCAAGTCTGTCTTTCTGGTTCCATGAGTCAGAAGTCTGTAGGATCTTGAAAGCAGGAGGCTTGTGAGTTTTATCTCAGGGTCCTTAGCTCCTTCCCCACTCCTTCTCTCTGACCCCATTTCCCCTTTTCACTGCTCCTGACCTTTCAGTTCAACACATTGGAATAGGTATCCAAGTCATATGAAGCGGGCGTTCAAAGAGTGTGGTACTTTGATGTAGAAATGGTCTTAAAAATATATTTTAAAACCAAGAAACATAAAATCAGTTAATAAAACACTATGAAGGGAACACAGCCAGTGTTAGTTATTTCAGAAAATATAGTTTAAATGGATAAAAAAAATTATCCAGCCACCTGCCATGTCATTACTCTCACAGCAGAGAAAGAATAAAAATCTAATATGAAGAACATTCTCATTAAATGAATTTTCTTTAAACTGAAAACTAAAGCCTAGAAAGCTTTTCTTTGGGGAAATAATTCAGGGTAGAAATCCCTCGTGTTAATGTCGGAAGGGCAAAATATTTACCAGTTTCCATAGCTCTTGTTTATGTTACAGATGCACTCTGCCTTTATAGTGGGCTCCGGAGGAATCCCGTGGACAGAGGAGCCTGGAGAGCTATCGTCCATGGGGTCACAAAGAGTCGGACATGACTGAGCACAAACACACAGACACACAGACGCCACACACACACGCACACACACGCAGGAGGAATCCAGAGCCTCTGTGTGTGGGCTGTCCTCCCATCAGTTTGGGGGTTCCCCCACCCCACTGTGCTGGGCAAGCACTGCTCTAGCCCCTCGAGGACTGCCTCCATCCCCTTGTCGGTCCACCCAGAGCCCGGTCCCCTCCCTGATCTCTGGTGTCGGTTCCTTTCCGTCTTTCCTCAAATCCTGGCTGGTGTGGACGGTGCTTGTGACTTGCTGAGTCCCTGGGTTCTGAAGACTTCCGTTTCCCCTTGCTGTGCTCTCTGCCGGCTGTTCTTCTGTAATCTTTATTTAATCTTTAACGCCAGCCTTCTGGCTTACCTGTTCTGTCCAGGTAGCAGTACTATACCAGCTCTGGAACCTCGGGACTGAGACAGGGCTGCCGTCTCCGGAGTCATCAGGAGCCGGCTTGTCCTGATGCGGGAGTGCCCTCTGCCGGCCAGTTGGCTGCATAACCCTCCAGGTGTGTGGCCTCAGGGCCTTTTGGAAGCTCAGTCTTGGAGGCTTAAAAGGGCTTTTTCAGGAGTCATAGATTCTCTGGCCTGAAGAGGTTCCTGGGACAATGGAAATCCCTGGAAAAGGAGGTTAACACCTGAGTTTGGTCATCTATTTTGATGTTGCCCAGGAGAATTGGAAAGTTGTGTTACTCATTCTTAAATTTAAGATGTCTGGAGTTCATTTTTAAAAAGAGAGAAAAAAAAACTAAAATGTAAATATATATCTCCTTTCTTTTATTTTTAATAAATTTTCATTGGAGTATAGTTGCTTCTTTCGTGGGCTTCCCTGGTGGCTCAGTGGTAAAGAATCTGTCTGCTAATGCAGGAGACTCGGGGTTTGATCCCTGGGTCGAGAAGATCCTCTGGAGAAGGGAATGGCTCCCCACTCCAGTATTCTTGCCTGGGAAGTCCCATGGACAGAGGAACCTGGTGGGCTACAATCCACTGGGTCACAAAGAGTCAGACTCGACTTAGCGACTAAACTACAAAATTGCTTTACAATGTTGTATGCTAATTTCAACTGTGGGATTCCATGGTGGCTCAAACAGTAAAGAATCCACCTGGATTGTGGGAGACCTGTGTTCAATCCCTGGGATGGGAAGATCCCTTGGAGGAGGGCATGGCAACTCTCAACCCTCTCCAGTATTCTTGCCTGGAGAATCCCCATGGACAGAGGAGCCTGGCAGGCTATAGTCCATGGGCTCGCAAAGAGTCAGACATGACTGAGCTAAGCGCAGCTCAGCCCAGTTTCTACTGTATAGCAAAGTGAATCAGCTATACTGATTCATGCATAAAATGCCCTCTGTTTTGGATTTCCTTCCCATTTAGGTCACCACAGAGCATGAGTTGAGTTCCCTGTGCTGTATAGTAGGTTCTCATTGGGTATCTATTTTATACATAGCAGTGTATATAGGTCAATCCTGGTCTCCCAGTTCATCCCACCCCCTTTCCCCCTTTGGTGTCCATACATTTCTTCTCTGCGTCTGTGTCTGCATCGTTTTGCAAATAAGATCATCTCTCTATATAATTTCCTTTCTTCTCTCATCACCTTTGTTACGTAGATGTCTAAATATCCCTCGGTTTATGGTTTTCTTGGCATCACTATCAGTGTTAAAGAGCAGGAAGAGCCTGGGCAGAGAGATGCCCCAGGAGACGTGAGTCACTCCTCCTCTCCTCTACTCTGCCTAGCCTCCCATGTCCTGGGTGCTGGGCCTCTGGGCTCAGCGCCCTCTGCCCCTCCCGGGTCTTCATAGCCACGGGGAGTCCTGGGTGCTGGGCCTCTGAGCTCCGCACCCTCTGCCCCTCCTGGGTCTTCACAGCTGCGGGGAGGAGCGGGGCCTGTGGCCGCTGCACCCTGCTCTGCCTCTTGGGCCTCGCCCTGCCTTCTGCGCCTGCTTGCCGGCACCAGGCTGGCCCCTGTTCAGCTTCGAGGCAGGACCTGTTTGCAAAACCTCAGGGCTGCACCTTGCCCTCTAAGTTCAGCACAGTCTCCCACGGTGGACAGACTCCCGGGAGGTGAGACCTCTCTGGAGCCCCCAGTCCTAGTGAACTCTTTTTTCTGCACTCCTGGGGCTCTTGAGCTCTATTGAGAGTTCCCAGACAGTAAATAGCACCAAAGGTAAACGCATAGGGTGATGAGTTTTGACAAGTGCCTGCACCTGTAAAGCTGTTATCATAATCAAAATAATGAAGTTCCCATCACCTCCAAAAGGTTCCTGAGCCTCCTTTTTAATACACTGTACCCCCATCTCTCATCCCCAGGCAACCACTGGACTTGTCTTCTTTCTGTCATTGTAGATTCATTTATATTTTCTGGAATTTTATATAAATGGACTCATGCAATATACTCATACTCTCCTTTTGCCTGGCTTCTTTTACTCAGCATAATATTCTTGAGATCCATCCATGCTGTGTGTTTCGCTGTTTGTTTTTACGGCTGAGTAGGATTCTGTGATGTGAATGCATCCCAACTGAGAGATCTCATTTGACTTTTCATGGGCGAGTCCTATTTCCTCATCTAGTCAAGGCTATGGTTTCCCAATAGTCATGTATGGATACGAGAGTTGGACTGTGAAGAAGGCTGAGCACTGAAGAATCGATGCTTTTGAACTGTGGTGTTGGAGAAGACTCTTGAGAGTCCCTTGGACTGCAAGGAGATCCAACCAGTCCCTTCTGAAGGAGATCGGCCCTGGGATTTCTTTGGAAGGAATGATGCTAAAGCTGAAGCTCCAGTACTTTGGCCACCTCATGTGAAGAGTTGACTCATTGGAAACGACTCTGATGCTGGGAGGGATTGGGGGCAGGAGGAGAAAAGGACGACCGAGGATGAGATGGCTGAATGGCATCACTGACTCGTTGGGTGTGTGTCTGAGTGACCTCCGGGAGTTGGTGATGGACAGGGAGGCCTGGCGTGCTGTGATTCATGGGGTCGCAAAGAGTTGGACACGACTGAGCGACTGAATTGAACTGAACTGACCTATTTCCTCAGCTTGACCATCAGCCATCCGAGGGCTGGGACAGAGTGTCTAGTGCTCACCACTCCCTCAGCCCTGCAGCGGGCTGGCTGAGCTGGGCAGTTGTGGTCTGGAGAGAGAGCAGATGTCCAGGGCTAGGATGCTGAGTCCACCTGGTCAAGCTCCTGGTCTGTGCCTTGGTGTCACCACTGGTCAGTGTAGACGATGGTCATCCTCACCACTGGTCAGTGTAGACGATGGTCATCCTCACTGGATATGGTTATTAGAAGGCACATTCAGTGAATCAGTGTGGAACCTTTGGGGAATTATCTTGAACATGCTTCATGCTGCCTGTTCCTAGGAAGGGGGCTTCCCCAGTGTTTCAGCAGTAACGAATCCACCTGCAGTGTGGGAGATGTAAGAGATGCAGGTTTGATCCCTGGGTCGGGAAGATCCCCTGGAAAAGGAAATGGCAACCCACCTCAGTATTCTTGCCTGAAATATCCCATAGATAGCGGAGCCTGGCAGGCTGTAGTCCAAAGAATCTCAAAGAGTTGGACACAGCTGAGCGACTGAGCACACACGCACATTACTGGGAGGCAGCTAAGCACAGTGTTGCAAAGTGGATTCTGGGTCCAGATCCTGGCTCCGTGCTGTGACGATGTGACCTGGGCAGGGGCCTCTGCTGTCTCCTTGGACGAGTGGGGATGACAGTGAGGATGTCCTGGCTGTGGGGCTTCGGTCAGGATTAAATGAGGATTAAACGAGTAGTTTACATAAAGCCCTGAACTGTGCCACATGGCACTGGCCCCTCAGATGTGAGCTCTTACATGTGTGCAGTGAGCAGACGGTGTCCAGGGAGGCCTCTGAGGTTTAATCCCACAGGAGGAAGGCAGCTGGGGGAGGGGTTACCTGGAGCTCTCCCATGTCCTTCCTCTCAGTGGCTTATACTGATTGTGGACCGTGGAAGCAGATGGGATAAGTGAGACCTTCCTGACCTGGGAACGTCTTAGTGGCCTTTTAGCTGCTGGATAAGAATGCAGTTTATTCAGGAGCAGTTTCCCTGGAATTTCCCTGCATGGCTGCGTCTGAAGGAAGCCATTCCTGGCTCTACCGTCTGTGCTGTTCCCAGCCCTCCACTCCTCCAGGAAGGCAGGCTTGGGGGGGTCCTCACCTTGCAGGGGAGGAAGCCAGGCACCGGCACCCAGGGGTGAAGCCTACGTAGAAGTGGAGGATCCCCTGATTCAAAGCCCTTGTGCAGCAGGGGTACCTCCAGTCCTAAGGTCACTGCATTAGCCCCAGGTGACCCTTCATCTGGAAACTGCAGCCTAGTCTCCAAAGTCGGTCCCAGACCCAACCACATGGCAGTCCTAAGTTTTGCTGTCCCCGCTTCCATTCTTCCTGCCTCGTAGTCTGAAGTCTGTTCCAGAAACAAAGAGAGCCTTTCTCAGGCTGCAGCCCAGCTTCTTCTCTGGCTTGGGACGTGGCCAGGGGTGACACCAGAGCCCCTGTTTTCTTGCCTTGCTTCATCTTAGCACCACCTCAGAGGGGCTGCAGTGAAAGCTCCATGTTTTCAGACACCTGTGGTTTGCCCTTCCCCCGAGTGTGCAAAGTGACGTGGGTGGCCCTGTGGGCTCCTCCTTCTCAGGACCCCCTGGCATCTGTCTGTCCACCCATCTCATCTGCATGGCTCTAACCCTGGGGCCCCACCTGGGGAGACAGAGCCAGGGGTGGGGACGCCCGACTTCCATGAACTCCTGGACGCTCTCTGAACCTCGTTCTTCCTCAGCTCCTGGAAACGTGGGTCCCGGACCATCAGCCCTGCCAGATCTGCACGTGCCTCAGCGGGCGGAAGGTCAACTGCACGACACAGCCCTGCCCCTCGGCCGGAGGTGAGGCCCCTCCACACCCCTCCCCACCCCGCCACCGTCTCCAGAGCCGGGGGGCCAGATCCATGCACAGATTACCTGTGCCAGCTCCCTCCTTGCCTCTTGGGGCTGGGGTCCCCTCTCTGCACGTGGGCAGAGCTCTCAGGTTAGAGGGCCGGGGAGGCCTCTCCTGCTGTCCCCACCTTGACTCTCAGCCTGGTGTCCTGAGGGTGCATCTGAGCGGGTGGCAGGACGTGCTGGGGAGACTCATTTGTCCATCGGCCAGCTGGTTGCCATGGCGCAGAGTCTGTGGGGGGCGGGAGTGCTGGGGGGTACTGTTATCTCTTCCTCTGACCTCTGTGGCCTTGTGTCCCCCAGTGCCCGTGTGCGGCCCATGTGAGGTGGCCCGGCTCCGGCAGAGCACGCAGCAGTGCTGTCCTGAGTACGAGTGTGGTACGTGTCATCCCGCGCCTTTCTCCAGGTCCAGCTGCAGCCCAGCCCCGGAGGGCGAGGTGGTGCTGCTGAAGGGGACAGTGGGAGGGGCCGGGGGTGGATTTTCTAAAACCTGGAAAGAGTAGCCTCTGGAAAAGAGGATTTGCTTCGTGGAGAGATTCTGCGGTGACTTATCAAATGTAAGGTTTGAGAGCATTAAGAAAGAATAGGGTGCAGTGTTCACAGAGGCCTTTTTTGCAGCAGCCAAGATACGCAAGCCACCTAAGGGCTCATCAACAGATGAGTGGATAGGGACCTCCTTGGCGGTCCAGTGGTTAAGACTCTGTCCTTCCACTGCAGGGGCCATGGGTTCAGTCCTTGGTCGGGGAACTAAAATCCCATGTGCTGTGTGGCCAAAAAAACAGAAAAAACAACACGAACA
The DNA here is from genome assembly GCA_006410615.1 of Neotragus moschatus. Taxonomy (NCBI): domain Eukaryota; kingdom Metazoa; phylum Chordata; class Mammalia; order Artiodactyla; family Bovidae; genus Neotragus; species Neotragus moschatus. The sequence goes on from SJYA01000854.1 coordinate 904,129, forward strand.
AACCCTGAACAGACAGATGAGTGCATAAAGATATGGTACATACATGCAGTGGAATATAACTCCACCATAAAAAGCAACACAGATAGACCTGGAGGGCATGATGCTAAGTGAAGTGGATCAGAGAAAGACAAATACTGTATGATACCACTTATATGTAGAATCTTAAAAACTGCAACCAACTAGTGAATATAGCCAAAAAGACACAGACTCACAGATATAGAGAGCAAGCTAGTGGTTACCAGTGGGGAGAGGGGAGAGGGAGGGGTAAAATGGGGGGATTAAGAGATACAAACGACTGTGTGCACAGTAGATAAGCTACAAGGGCATGTTATGCAGCACAGGGAATATAGCCCATATTTTATGATAACTATAACCTTTAAAAATTGTGAGTATGCCAGAGTAACTGTAGAGAAGGCCACACGTGGACGGGCACCTTGATTTCAGCACGTTATTTGTTAGAAGGTTTTGTTATAGGATTGCAAACTACATTGTGAATAATGGGTGGAATGACAGTGTAATTAAATGAATCCAGAGCGGAGGGAATTCTGGTTAATATGACGGGACATCTCTGTCCTCATCTTTCTTCATGCTCTCTGTCCTTATCCTGTCTGAGGTGTTTTTTAGCTGTACAGGCGAAGACATAAAACCCAGGCTTGTGAAGTTTGCAGCAACAAAATCTTTGAGGGAGAGCAGGTAGATCAAGGCAGGAAGAGGACCTTGAAAAGAAATCATGAGACTTTGCTTTATGCTGATGAAATTTATCAAGGACAAACAGAAAGCCCCGTCAGGAGATCTGACTGGAGAACAGTTTAGTAAACTGTTGGGACCTCATCCCAACTATCTTGGGTTGTTAGCAGTAGAGGGAACAGGTGGTCATTTAGTTCAAGGCTTTCATTTATGGACCGTACAAGGCTTCTTCAGTGTCCCAGGCACTATGCCGCCATTATTTCAAGTCAGCCTTAGACTGGCCCTGTGTGGTGGACTTCCCACCTTACAGAAGGTGATCCTGAGGTCTAGAGGGTTCAGGAGACTTGGCCTAGATCTGGAGTCCCTGCAGATGATGAGAGTAATTAACATGAGTTTCTCCTATAACTTGGATCTATCTATCTGTTATCTAGCGATCATCTGTCTATTATGTATATGTTTATTTATCATCACTTGCCCCCTACCCCCTCCTTGTCCCTTTATCTCCATCTCCGCCTGCACCTCCGTGTCTATCTTCGTCTCCAGGTCTCCCTCTGTCTCCATCTCTAGCTCTCCCTTTATCTCACTGCCGTCATGTGTGTAAACAGTGGAGGTCTCATGGGTAGAAATGTAGGGAACCACTCACTAGCACAGAGTGGCCTCGCTGGACCCTGAGGGTGCATCCCTCCTCTGGCCCTCAGTGTGTGACCTGGTGAGCTGCGACATGCCCCCGGTGCCTCACTGCGAAGACGGCCTCCAGCCGGTGCTGTCCAATCCCGGGGAGTGCAGACCCAGCTTCACCTGTGGTGAGTCTTCCCTCGAGGGGTGAGGAGGGGGCCATGCAGTCACTGTCCCCTGGCCTGGGACGGTGTCCTGTGTTCTAGTGAGCTGAGCCTGGGCTTTGGGTGTGTCTGGAACAGAAGGGTCAAGGGCACACTTGGACTGAATCCCCTGAGACTCCTCCCAGCCACAGGCTGTGATGGGGGAGCAGGCATGGGCACCGCTGCAGGCATCCCCCTCTGGATTTATTAGGAGGCAGTTGGACCTGAGATGCAGAAGCCTCCCTATCTCATCTTTATTTGCTCCCATCCTCCCATAAACCTTGGAGGGGAAGGAATGTACCCTTGGCTTGTCCTCGTCACTAGATCTTTGTTGTTGTTCAGTTGCTGTCATATCTGGCTCTTTGTGACTCTGTGGACTGTGGCACGCCAGGCTCCTCTTTCCCTGTCTCCCAGAGTTTGCTCAAATTCATGTCCACTGAGTTGGTGATCCTATCAAACCATCTCGTCCTCTGTTGTCCCCTTCTCCTCCTGCCTTCAATCTTTCCCAGCATCAGGGTCTTTTCCAATGACTCTTCACATCAGGTGGCCAAAGTACTGGAGCTTATTCCCAAACAAATTTATAGATTTTTCACTTCCTGTATGTTTACCTATTTAAATTCTAAGTACTACCAATTTAAGCCTAGGATTGGACTAAAGAAAGTCCTAGACATGTTAAGAAACCACATTCTGTGTTAAGCTACTGAGTATACCCACCTAAAGTCAATACCTACTTACTGTCCTGTTGATTTGGAATCTCACTTCAGTTCATAGATGGTAACCCTTGAGGGTGAGAGAACACTTTATATCTGGAAGAAGCTGGAGACAGGCAAAGACATGGGGTAGGGTTTGGCCTTGATGAAACGACACTGTGGATTTGCTGTCATTTTTCACTCATCGTTGTTGAAGGACCTAAAACTGTAGAGTATTTATTATTCCAGGTACTGAGATGAGAATAAGATCTCATAAGCTACCAGCTTGTAAAAATGCTAACCAGCGCCTGTGTGCCTGGGGTACCTGGGTCTTAGAGATTCTGCATCTGTCCTCTCTGAGTATCTGCAGGTGAAAGAACCCCACCCCTTCCAGAGGTGCCTAGGAGGGTGATGCACTGGACACCCAGCAGCCTTCTCTTCCTCTCTGTTAAAATAACATCACATTTCCCCTTTGGATTAGTGTCTTTACTCTCCTGCAGACTAACTAACTGCTTTGGGGTGTGATTGACTGTCCCAGGGCTCCTGAGTGGGGCTCATGTGTGTTTCTGACTTCAGTGGGGCTAGAGTTCCCAGGGACCTTGCATCCTAGCTGAATGCTGAGAAGCCTGGGCTGAGTGCAGGGCTGAGCGTGGCAGGACCAGGGCACCACTTTGTGCTGCCCCTCAGCCTGCAGAAAGGAAGAATGCCCGAGGGAGTCCCCGCCCTCCTGCCCCCCACACCGGATGCCCGCCCTTCGGAAGACCCGGTGCTGTGATGAGTACGAGTGTGCTTGCAACTGTGCCAACTCCACGGTGAGCTGCCCACTGGGGTACCTGGCCTCCACCGTCACCAACGACTGCGGCTGCACCACCACCACCTGCCTCCCCGACAAGGTAAGGCTGCTTGGCTCTGGTTGGGATGATGGCCAGACACATGCTTCTCATGGAAGATGTGCCTTCCTGCCCGGATGAGTGCTCGTGGCCTGGTGGGGGCGGGGGTGGCGTCAGCATTCTCTCTTAGCCTGATTCTCGTTACTCGGGGTACTCAGAGACTACCGTGTCTCAGCACGGCTGTGTGCTGAGGTTACAAACGTGGTGTAAGATACGTTCCTGCCTTTAAAGAGCTCCTTGTACAGAAGCTGCAAGACTGAGTGGGTATAGTGAAAGTTGCTCAGTCGCGTCTGACTCTTTGTGACCCCATGAACTACTGTAGCCCGCCAGGCTCCTCTGTCCATGGGATTCTCCAGGCAAGGATACTGTAGTGGGTTGCCACTCCCTTCTCCAGGGGATCTTTCCCAACCCAGGGATCAAACCTGGGTCTCCTGCGTTGCAGGCAGATTCTTTAGAGCAAGTTTAGGAAAATGATTTGAACCTATTTGTACTGTTATGATGTGAGTGAACATAGGCACCTGTTTGGAGCTTTGGAGGACACACTTGGGATCATTTAAAACCTGTTTTTAAGCCTCATAATCGAAGAGTTTCCTTGAGCATCTCGTGCCGAGAAAATAGTCTGAGCGTGTGTATCACATGCACCCCAGGCTTAACCGTTCTACTCCTAACCAGCCACTGGGATCTCATGTCCCATGCTCCTTCCAGAGTCTACAGTTCTTCCACACAGGATCATTGTGTCTCAAACACAGCTCACACTCTGTGCCCGAGCCTTCGTTTGATCCATCCCTTGTCCTTTGTGGGCCTCAAGGGAGCACTCATTCATAGCCCCTGTCCACCCGTCCCTCACTTTCAGCCTCTCCTTACGGGACAGAGGGCTGTTCATGGGTGGGTTCCAAGTCTAAGGACATCACTGGGTCTGAGAAGTAGGGTACAGCTTTCCGAGGGACACAGGAAGGAGTTTAATGCAGCGAAGGTAGCGGTGATAGTGAGTCAGGTCAGCCAGTGTATTATATCCCCACCCGGGGCCATGAAAGACTCACAGGGGGCCAGTCCAGGGCTGGGCTTTCCTAAGTTAGATGGGCAAGAGTGGGAAGAGGCCAGACTCTAGTGTGGGCAGAGACCATGCTGTTTCACTTACTGCTGTAGTCTCACCTAGGGGAGCTTCCAACATGAGGTCCTCCGTCTATGGGATTTTCCAGGCAAGAGTACTGGAGTGGGTTGCCATTTCCTTCTCCAGGGGATCTTCCTGACCCAGGGATTGAACCCGAGTCTACCGGCATTATAAGCAGATGCTTTACCGTCTGAGCCACCAGGGAAGACCCCAGCAGATGCCCACTCACCTCTTATTTAGATGAACCGAGTGAATTCACTCACGGAAACCTTGCGTCTACAGGTGTGCGTCCACCGAGGCACCATCTACCCCGTGGGCCAGTTCTGGGAGGAGGGCTGTGATACCTGCACCTGCACGGATCTGGAGGATGCTGTGATGGGCCTGCGTGTGGCCCAGTGCTCCCAGAAGCCCTGCGCGGACAGCTGCCAGCCGGTAAGGGGGAGCAGTGTGGGGGCAGTAGGGATGGGGATCCCAGGAATGGGCAAGAAAGTCCCTTTAGGAACCTCTGGTTCAAGGCCAGAGGGGAGGGGCCAGGAGGAGAGTGGGGCTGGGGGACAGAAAGAGGCGTGAGGCGAGCATCGCTCTGTCTTCCTTCCGTGACCAGTTCTCAGCTGATGGTCATCTCTGCCATGTGATCTTGAGGCCAGAGGGCTGGGGAGTCGGTTTAAGCAGAGAGGTGGATTAATAGCCTAGAAAACAGGGCTTGTTTTTTCCCCTATCTTTTCCCTTTTCAGGCATCTTCTTAGCCTAAACCTAGTCCAGACACGTGTTCTGAATTTTCTGCGATGGTCCTAGTGTTAGTGTAACATCGTGTTTCTACGTAGGTTGGTGATTTTTCAGACCAGGTTTATAATTGGAAGTACAGAAGTCGAGCTGTGTTTATAATTTGAGGTATAACTAGGAGTCGGAACCTTCCCCCCATTCAGGTTTTGATTCTTTTTGGGGTGGCCTGCCCACTAAGGCACCTGTGTACTTGGGGATGCTGTGTTCTTGCACGGTGAAGACTGATCAGACTCTAGAGAAAGGGAACCACCGTCTGCCGGGGGAACTGTGGGCTGAATTCTTCTTGCTGGTTTAAAGCTACTATTGTTGGCATAAGTTCATGTGCCCAATGCACAGGGAGGCCAAACAAACCGAAACATCGGAGTGTGAGGCAGAGAAAGGTTTATTGCAGGGCTGCGTAAGGAGACAGGCTGCTCTTGCCCTAAAAATCCCCAAGATCTCCTAAGGGTTTCGGCAAAGTATTTCTAAAAGCCAGGTGAGGGAGGGGGTTGCAAGGTATGTGATCAGCTTGCACACAGTTCTCCGATGGGCTGAGCGAAGGAGCGGGTGGTGTCATAAGGGTGAACGTGAGCAGTCCTTAGGCCCCAGCAGGCCTGGGGCTGTTTGCTCGTGGTCAGCAAGTGGTGAACTTCTTCTGTTGGGTGGGGAGTTTTCACATTTGCAAAACAACTCAGAAAATGTGCATCGAATGTTGTTACCTAGGTACTTCAGCGAGGAGCTACAGCAGAGGGTGTGGGGGAGGCCCGTCTGTCGAAGGCCCCACAGGGTTCTGGCTCAGTTACATTATTATCACTGCTTTATTCTCAGTAGAGAATGTTGATCAAAGAAGCGGAGCTAGGACAGATCTGTGCCTTCAGCAGCAGCGGAGAGAAGGCTCCTGATGCTTTTTCAGAAGTGCGTGTGGTTTGCTGATGGAGGGGAGGGCCTGAGAGGGAATCCAGAAGTGGGGACGTCCATTCAGTTCCCCCACGGCTCTCCCCGCTTCGCTGGTGCTGTGGAGGAGCAGGCCTGCCAGGCCTCTGGGAGAGGATGACGCTGTGGGATCCAGGGGTGCCTCTGGGGAGCGCCCATCCGTCTCCATCTCCTCCCACAGGCCACAGGAGGCAGCGGGAGTTACGTGCTATGGGGTGAAGAGAATGCTGCTAGAGGTCGTTTTATAAAATTGGTCCCAAATATGTTTTGTGTTTTGGTAGGAGGTTTGTTTGTTTGTTCTGACTGTGATGGGTCTTTGTTGCAGTGCGTGGGATTTCTCTAGTTTCAGCAGGTGGCGGCTGCTCTCCAGCTGCGGTGCGCGGGCTTCCCGTTGCGGTGGCTTCTCTTGTTGTGGAGCACGCGCTCTAGGGCCTGCGGGCTTCAGTAGTTGCTGTAGGCGGGCTCAGTAGTTGTGGCTCATGGGCGTCAGTGTCCTTGGCAGGTAGAATCTTCACAGACCAGGGATCGAACCAGGGTCCCCTGCGTTGGCAGGTGGGTTCCCAACCACTGGACCACTAGGGAAATCTAAGCCATTAGGTCTTATTCATCCTCATGATTCTCCTCCAGAAGGAAGAAGAGGCAGGGCTGTTCTTCCTACTTGTTAGAAAGAAGAGGGGATGAAGTTGGCTGAAAGCAGAGGGATGTCGTGCTACGGATCATCCGAAGCCAGCAGATGGGGCGGGTCCTGACTCCTAGCCTGGGGCTGTGCTGGTAGGCTGGTACAGCTGGCAACAGGTTTGATTTCCTTTAGGACTGACTGGTTTGACCTCCAGCTGCAGGATAACTAATGAGATCTCAGCTGTTAAGACTGAGAACAGCTTGCCAAGCACTGCTGTGACGTGGGTTGGGTGTTGGCAGGTCCCATGGAGATGGTCCTCAGGCTCCCAGGTCCCCGGGAGAGGCAGTAACTGGGGTGTTGCTGAGTGTCAAGCACGTCCTGTGACTCGGTGCTGCTCCCTTGGCAGGGGGAGCCGAGCGGGGGTGGTACCCACGCCCGTCCCAAACACCCTTCTCTCCGAGATGGCGCTTAGTCCTGGGTTCCGGCCCCTCCTCCCCGGGACAGCCTCGCACATCACCGTTTTGTCTGTTCTTTGTATATTGCTTCCGTGTTCTCGGTGGAGGGTTTCAATCTAAGACCCCCATGCTTTGGCCAGATTGGAGGACCTCCAAGAGGAGGATGGGTTGGCAGACTTCCACCTTGCAGGATGCTGGTCTCCCTGGCCAGCTTTTTGAGGACGGTTGGTCTCATCTCATGGTGCCCCATAAACTACTAGGTCAATGCCAAGTGGTGACCTGGGGAAGCCCAGCTGTGTGGGTTACTGAGAGGTCCTGGGGTCAAGGCACTCATCTCGTGCGGGTAACTCGCCCTGTTAGGGCAGAGCCCAGACTCCAGGCATCCTGAATGTTCTCCCCTGGTCTGGACTAGGGCCATGATAAACGCTGGGTCAGCTGGCAGCTGCTGCATGAACTCTGAACGTCTTTAAAACCCCTGTGGACTGACTCTTGGGGCTTTCCTAGTAGCTCCATAGTAAAGAATCCCCCTGCCAATGCAAGAGATGCAGGTTTGATCTCTGGGCCAGGAAGATCCCCTGGAGAAGGAAATTGCTACCCACTCCAGTATTCTTGCCTGGAGAACTCCATGGACCGAGGAGCCTGGTGGGCTATGTCCATGGCCTCTCAAATAGCCAGACATGACTGAGTAACTGAACAACAACAAGGATTGGCTCCTGGTCCAGAGTGGATGCTTGTGGAGGGCAGGGTTGGATCTGGATGGATGGTGTGAGACCTGTAGTGATTAAGTGGTGATGCTTCCTGGCCACTTAGCATGATCGTGGGGCCGGAGGAGTGCAGAGATGAGGAGGTCCGGCTGTCCTCTGCAAGCCTTGAAGCTCTGAACACCTGCTGCAGCAACCAGAGCGCCTGCATCTTTGCTGCCAGCTGTTCTGACACTCCATCCTTTGTGTGTTTTCAGGGTTTCACCTATGTCCTCCACGAGGGCGAGTGCTGTGGAAGGTGCCTGCCGTCAGCCTGCGAAGTGGTGACTGGCTCCCCGCGGGGGGACTCCCAGTCCCAGTGGAAGAGTGTAGGTCTGGGCCAGGGTGGGTGGGCAGGAGGCTGGGGGCCAGGCCAACCTCATCCAGGGTCCAGGGCTGGCCTTGGTTTCGATAAAGCAGATGCTCACTCCCTACCGTTTGCTCTCCCTATGGCGAGTTTAATGTAGCTGTTGGTTTATCCGGATGTCAGCTGGGGAACTAGTTAAGGTTGCCTCGGATCTGGGGAGGAGCCCAGTGCCCTCTCTGTGAGTTCTATGAGTTCCTGGGGGTAGGGGTTATGTTCTCCTGTTCACCTGTGAACCTGAGGACCCTGATGGTTGGTGGAAGTCTGTGTGATGGCCCAGGCAGGGTCCTCTGACCTTGTCACTGATTTCCGTTGGAGAAATTTATAATCCAGAGAAGCAAACAGTGTTTCTATCCCCAGACTCCGCAAGCTACTTCCACAGCTCTGGCTGTGTGTTGCCCTTGACCATGCCAGTGGCCCCCCTCCCCTGTCCCTCTCATCTCCTGTCTGGCCTCCCATCCCCAGATCCCCCTCCCTGAACCAGGGCAACCTAGCTTTTCCTTTGTGGCCAGAGGCCCTCACGCTGGCTCTGGAGCTGTTTTCTGAAACACAGAGGACCCNTAATCCAGAGAAGCAAACAGTGTTTCTGTCCCCAGACTCCGCAAGCTACTTCCACAGCTCTGGCTGTGTGTGGCCCTTGACCATGCCAGTGGCCCCCCTCCCCCGTCCCTCTCGTCTCCTGTCTGGCCTCCCATCCCCAGATCCCCCTCCCTGAACCAGGGCAGCCTAGCTTTTCCTTTGTGGCCAGAGGCCCTCACGCTGGCTCTGGAGCTGTTTTCTGAAACACAGAGGACCCTTCCCTGGGAGTCTTAGCCCAGATGCTGGGGTATGAAGACCTTTCACCCTGGCTGATATGGATAAAGTGGAGGTGCTAAGCCCTGGGATTCTCAGGAGGCAGGTGCTGGGGTGGGTGTGAGGTGCACCTGGGGGCCCTCCCCTTCTCAGTCCTCCAGGGAGACCAAAACACACTCTGTTTAGAAGGAGCACAAAGGGTTAACTGTCCTGCCCTGGCCTTGCGCATCTCCTGCCTGGTCCACTGGCCTCTTCCTCCTCGGTGGTGACAGAGGGACTTGCTGAGTTCCCCACGAGGGGTCCCCCCTCCCTCTTCTAGTCCCGGTCCCTGGGGATGTCCCTGCACCATCCCTCCTCCCGCCCTGTCAGGCTGCTTGCTCCCCATCACCCCAGAATCAGGCTGGTTTTGCGAATCCTCCCCAGGGTCAGAGGCTGCTGTGTCCTGGGGGCAGGAGGAGCTGACAACTGGTACCTTTGAGGCTCAGTACCCCTCCCTCCCAGTCACTCATCTGCCTCCAGGGCTCACTCAGCTCTGACATCAGTGTTTACTGAAGAGTCTCCCTCCCCCAGTTCAAGTCTCCCTCTGACGTCTGGAACATGAGGGACCAACGGGAGTTGGTGGGGACGGGTCTTCTTAATGCATATGGTGTCCAGGGCTCAGGGGGTTATTGATCAGAATCGAGTGTGGCCTGCAGCGGGAAGGTTTGTTCAGGGTGAGTCAGAAGGGAGTCAGGACAGAGGCTGCAGTCTGGGCACTCTCTGCTCCTCCTCTGAAAAGAGAAAAAAGGAAACTGGGCCCGAAGGAAGCTGCTGGCCTGGAGCATGCCGACTGGGCACACTTGCTTGTGAGCACCCCTGCTCTGTGTGGGAGACACTCACACAGACTGGTCAGAAACTCTGGGGTCTTTCTAAACCATGTTCTGGACACTTGGTACTCCTGGATGGTGGAGCCAGCCCGTGGGGACAGGCCACCCATTGCAGCCTGGAGGCCTGGGGACAAATTGCAGGGCTGAGGGCCAAATGCCAGCATCCCATCCTCAGAGGGAGGCCGTGTGAGGCTGGGCGATAGGCTGGGTTCCCCCGACCCCTGCGTCTCCCCTCCGCTGTCTCCCCATACCGCTGTTCCTGGTCGCTCAGCTCCCAGGTGGGCTGAGGGTGGAGGGAGCACCCTCTGTCCTCAGGTGCTTCCTCTGGTGGCTCAAGACTGTCTTGGGAGCACTCGTGGCTTTGAGCTGGGCTCTTGGTCGGGGGGACTCTGACCTAGACTCACTGAAGGACCTGGATGAGCTGTCATTCCCTCCAGGGGCCTCCCCCTGTGGGCAGGGCTTAGCTATGGAGCCAGGCTCACCTCCAGGGCGCACCCCAGCTCCTGAGGGCACCACCCACTCCCAGTGGGACCTCGGGCCCCACGACCCACTCGGGTGCTCTGCCCACAGGTTGGCTCTCACTGGGCCTCCCCCGAGAACCCCTGCCTCATCCACGAGTGCGTCCGAGTCAAGGAGGAGGTCTTCGTGCAGCAGAGGAACGTCTCTTGCCCACAGCTGGACGTCCCTGTCTGCCCTTTGGGCTTCCAACTGCGCTGTCAGACCTTGGGCTGTTGCCCCACCTGTCGCTGTGGTAAGACATGCCACCAGGCCAGCCTCCAGGCCTCCCAACCCTCCAGAAAGGCTCAGAAGGGCTCCCGAATCCTTGGCTTTGGGGCAGCTTAGGGAAATGGGCAGGATCAAATCTTCCCGTCCTTTCCTGATGTTTTGGGGAGAAAGCAAATGAGAGGAGAGAAGTAGGACAATTCCTGAAGGTCATCCCTGAGCTCAGGGCTGGCTTTGTACCGTGTCTCACATCATCCCATGACAATCACAGTGAGTACTGTGATACCTCCACTTGCTCACCTGAGTGGGAGAACTGGGATTGGATCCAGGCTTCTCTGATTCTAGAAATGCCTTCTCCATTGTTCTGGAGAAGGTATTCCAGCTGTCCATCTCCTAACCCCACCAATCAACCAATCAACCAACCAACCAACTAACCATCAACCAATCAACCAAACAACCAATCAACCAACCAACCAACTAACCATCAACCAATCAACCAACCAACCATCAGCCAAGCAACCAACAAACCAACTAAGCAAGCAAGCAACCAACCAACCAAATAAACAATCAGCCAAACAACCAATAGCAGCAGCAACAGCAAACAACTCTCACCACCTCCTGCCCTGAATTCTTTGTGTGATTTTATCGTGGGACTTACTTTCCAAAGCATATTTTCATTCCTTCACAAGTGCAGCACCCTCTCTCTTGCCCCATCAGTGTGAATCACTTAAACAAGCACTACCCTCCCCTCCAGGGCTCCAGGCAGCTTCCCATCCTTGGGGGGCCTGGGGTCAGTGTGGCCACGTGGGCAGGAGGACCCACAGTGCCTGGCGGGGCTGGTGGGAAGGACTGGCAGGTGGAGGGGAGAGGCCCAGCCCAGCAGAGCAGCTGGGTTGCAGGTCTCCACCAGGTGTGTTCCGATCACTCATGCCCTGCGCCTGTCTCTCCCCAGAGCCCGTGCAGGCTTGCGTGCTCAACGGCACCATCATCGGGGTGAGCTGATGCCTTCTCCCCAGGGGGGCAGGGACAGGGGCTGTGTGGAGGGTGGGCAGCATCTGAAAGTGCAAATGACAGGACCCAGAGTGATCTGCTCCACCCACACTTCCCTTGCTCCTAGGGCTTCCCAGGCATCCTGGAGTGGAGGCCCCAACTCTCCAGGGCCTGGGTCCCACTTTCGCCTTCTAGCGCTCACCTCCCGTCCCCTCAGCCCCCAGGCACAGGAGATGCCAGTCTGTCCCCTCTCTTTCTGCCCAGGGAAAGCCTTCACTCTCACCACTGCCATCCTTGAGTGGGGAGGGTCGGTGAAGGAGTGGCCTCTGGGGACCAGAGGAGAATTGGGGTGATGATGGCTCCTAGCAGCTTTGAGCAGCCGGGCCCCACACCTAAGACAGACGGCTCATGGGGCTGAGGGCAGTCGGGGGTTGGGCTGGGGTGCCAGGAGGCCTGACCCTGGTTCCCCCTGGTTCCAGCCTGGGAAGACTGTGATGGTTGACGCATGTATGACCTGCCGCTGCACCGTCCAGGCAGGAGTCATCTCCGGATTCAAGCTGGAGTGCAGGCAGACCACCTGCCAGGCCTGCCCTGTGGTAAGAGAGGCTGTGGTTGGCGGGGATTGGGGGGGGGTCAAATGGGTACTTTTAGGACCCAGGCGATGGGACCTCACCAGGATCTTTAAAAAAAACTTTCATGATTTTCTGATTATGCTCAGTATCTGACAACTGTCAGGAAGGGACTAAAAGTCATCTACCCAGATTGCATTTCTCAGAAATAATTATAATTTAGTTTTGTACATTTAAAATATTTTTTTTTTCATATATTTGTAAGGCTGTGGCCATATTCACAATTCTGTATTCTTTTTTAGGCAACTTTAAGTAACATCACTACTGATCTTTGAAAGCATTAAAAATCAGTTAAATATTTATCTGACAGTTGCCAGTTAGCCTACAGTTATTTATCAGACACTTGCTATGTGTAGATTTCTACACAACAGTCTCTGGAGCGGGCCTGCCTCAAAGTATACTTTTATTATTGCACACTGTTGTCCGACTCTTTGTGACCCCATGGACTGCACCGCACTAGGCTCCTGTGTCCATCAGATCTCCCAGGCAAGAGTACTGGAGTGGGCTGCCATTTCCTTCTCCAGGGGATCTTCCTGACCCAGGGGTTGAATCCAGATCTCTAGCATTGCAGGCAGAGTGTTTACCACTGAGCCACCAGGGAAGCCCTGCTGGACACTGGGGTGGTCTAGAATAGTTCACCCCGTTTCTGCCAGGTCACGATGATGGTGTTTGCTTTGAATACCTCCTCAGGTGGGATCTGGGACGTGGAATCCTCGTTTCTAGTGGAGCAGAGGAGAGCATGCACTTCACTGGTCTAATCACGACTCTTAGCAACACCCCCCCTCCCCCGCCCCCTCACAGAGCTGCACCCAGTGCTGAGGAGGATGCCTTGGCTTCTTCCGCAGGCTGCCCTTTACATTTGGGGCTCCTGCTGTCTTAGAAAATACAGTTGGTTGGATGCCAGGGTCCAGCCCCGGTGGATCCAGGGTAATTCGAAGCAGGGATGGAGTCAGCGTCCTAGGAATTAATTGCTTAATTAAAGATATAGAGGGAGATTAGAAAGAAATAGTGTACTAGGAAAATACTAGTGGAAAAAAAGAGACTGAATAACTTGGTTTAACCAGAATACCAATAAAACCTCGAGACAAGAGGTTTGCACCACCTACGTAGGCCACCAGAGCCTGCTTGAATAGCAGAGGGTGCCCCACCTTGGGCTCCCTCTTGCATGGGTCTTAGAAGCCAGGGCAAAATTAGCAGGCTTGGCAAGCATCCACGCTCCAGATGGGAATTCAGCCAGAAGGTGAAAGAAAGGACAAGGGGGAATCAGTCTTTCCAGAAACTGATCCGTTTTCTTTATTTTCAGGTTTGCTTATATACTTTTTGTTACATGTAGAAATAGAATACAGAGTCACGCGGGGTCAGCAGACCTGACCCTTGTCAAAATCAGGTGCTTCATATAAATGTATACAAAGGTCTTAGGGGTTTTACATCATCTTCTGCCCATGAGGCCTGCTGACATTTTATGGCCCTTTCTGATAATGGTCAGTCAACCAGAAAACTTATTTTTTCCAGGGGTGATTTTTTCTTAAACCAGATGCCACCCTCCAAAGGTACTAGATAAAGTTGCATTCCTATAAGGTGAGGGTACAGGAGGTTATAATCAAGAAATGAATTTACTTAGCCTAAGGTTTAACATGATTAATATCAAAGGTTAATATTTATTTCTCCCATATGCTAGTTATATTTATTATAAAGGCAGGGAATACGGAGATTTAGCAGCAAATATTGGCTCAACAAATGAAAAACCCTTCACCAATATAATTCCTAATCAATCCACTATACTATACTAATCATTTTCTAACTTCTCAAAAAGAGTCTGTATGTAGAAAGTTGAAAGCATCTCGTGCCTCTCACAGTTGTGAGGCTGTAAACAATCACATGTGGCCGGACGAACCTGCTCAGGCAGGCTAGAGAAACTTCAGAGGAGTTTGTAAGTTGAAACACTCTTGTCATGCCCAGGAATTGTTATTGACTGGAGCTGCAACTCCTTCTCTGAGAGGGGTGGTGGGGGACAGTCCCCTGTAAAGTCAGAGGTGTCGGTGAGAGCATAGAGCAGTAAAGTAGGCAGACTCTGGTTTTGGGGGTAGATGCTCGGGAATGGGGGTCTCCTGAGACTCAGTCTCGCCTTTGTTTAATGCTGAGCCTCCTTCCTCATGACCTTTGCCATGGGTGGAGTTCCTCAGGCTGGCTCCTCACGCTGGCTCCCGGCAGTTGGATGAGTTTCTTGTGAGCTGGATGCACAGAATACATAATGTAACCATTCTTTTAGGTGGTGGAGCAGTGCGTGGGGGCTGGATGGTTCTTGGAGAGGAATCTCTTATCAGAGGAGCAATGCAGTGGCCAGAGGGGAGGGGCGGTTGGGGGAGGGATGAGGAACACTGGAGCTGGTGCGGTCAGCACTCTTGAGGACAGGTGTGTTCTGCACCTGGGCGCTGTGTGAGGCTCCAGTTCAGTTCAGTTCAGTTCAGTCGCTCAGTCATGTCCGACTCTTTGTGACCCCATAAATTGCAGCACACCAGGCCTCCCTGTCCATCACCAACTCCCGGAGTTCACTCAGACTCATGCCCATCGAGTCAGCGATGCCATCCAGCCATCTCATCCTCTGTCGTCCCCTTCTCCTCCTGCCCCCAATCCCTCCCAGCATCAGTCTTTTCCAGTGAGTCAACTCTTCGCATGAGGTGGCCAAAGTACTGGAGCTTCAGCTTTAGCATCATTCCTTCCAAAGAAATCCCAGGGCCGATCTCCTTCAGAATGGACTGGTTGGATAAGGAGGGGCTTAATAACATGGGGAGTGAAGGGGTCTATAGGATGCACATTGTTTCTGATAGAACGGCTCAAGGAGACCATCCCTGCCTCAGTTAGGAAGAAGGGAGTGAAATATGTGTTTTTGCTTTTTTAAAATTTAAAATCCCAGTTGTTTTAGAGTTTCCAGGGCAAGTGTGGGTGTGTGAGACAACTCCCCTGATACATCTGGGCTTGAATATAGAAAGGAATGATGCTGTCTGAAGTCTGTGGCACCGCTTCCCCTGAACGTCGATGGAATTACAATCCATGCCAGGAGAGAGAGGTCCACACCCACTGTCCCGCAGGAAGCGGTCAGGGGGATGAGCACGCTCTTTACTGGCGCCCTCTGGTGGTCAGAGGGTAGTACAGTCACCTTCTCTGCATCCATAGATACCCAGTTTTAGAATCCAGTCTAGACACAGGTTTCTAAATATTTTCAAATCCACAGCCCGCTTTGGTCTGTGTGCTCCTCCTCTTCTTCAAAATTGCATCTCCCTTTCCCTCCCACGATGCCCCCCATCTTTCCTCGTCCTTGGCTTCACCATGCCCTTGGCCCCTCTGGGGCGTGGATAGAGCCTCCACAGCCTTGTCTCTTCACTTTGCAACCCCCTCCTCCATTTGTCCCCCACCCAGCAGCCTCATGTCTCCTGTAAAGATTTTGGGCTGAGTAGAAGGTATTTCCTAGTCTCTTCTAGCACTCGCTAGAAAATGCCCCAATCCAGGCTCCTATGAAATCCTATCTGACGTCAACCTCACTTTATCTCCTCATTCTGATAATAACCAGTTGCGTGCATTCATGCTGTTTTCCCCATCTCTCTCTTCCTCTCCCATTCATCACGGTCCACACCTTCAGGAATCGTGTGATTTTGGAAACACAGCTAAAGCTCACGCCATGGCCTCAAACGTCAGCAGCATCCTTCCAAGCATGTGTGTGTAGCCGGGGCCCATTCAGCCGCCCTGTTCTGCTGGAAGCTCCGTCCTCACTGGCTTTCTCTACAGCCTCCCTGATGGGTTCCATGCACACTCGCAGACTCCTCACCTCCCTGCTGGTTAGGCGCCTTCAGTGTTTGTGCAATCAACACGGGAGCCCCGTGAGACAGCCAGGTCTTCTGCCCGGGACTCCAGACTGACCTGCTAGAGAGTCACGGCAGAAAAGCCTCAGGACCCCAAGGAGTGAATCTCTAAGTGGTCATTACTAAATGTAGCAAAATGAAAAAAATGACACCGTAGCTGGCTTTCACAAAGCTAAACGTATTCTTTTAAAATTTTACTAAGTTTTGTTCTTCCTGTGGTTTTTATTTTTTTTTTCTTTTCTTTTGGCATGGTGTGAAAGTGTTAGTTGTTCATAAGAGATAGGGACTCATGTCTGACTCTTTGTGACCCCATGAAATGTAGCTCGCCAGGCTCCTCTGTCCATGGCATTCTCCAGGCGAGAATATTGGAGTGGGTTGCCATTCCCTTCTCCAAGGGATCTTCCTGACCCAGGGATGTGGTTCTCCCACATGGCAGGCAGACTCTTTGCTGTTTGAGCCACCAGCCCCTCTTGGCATGGTGGGGAAAGGTAAAAGGACTTTAATTTTAATGCAATGATGAGACAACTGGTGATCGCTTTTTTGGTTCTTATTTGTTTAACATGTTTGAAAATTCTTTGCAAAAATAAAAAGTTGGTTACCCTGTGTGGTCTCCCAGATTTGGGGGCATTTTTGCAAAACATTGAAATCTTGTGGTCTGGAAGCTACAGCCCTTCCCCCACCATAAAGGTAAGGGATGGAGGCAGGAAGACAGTTTCCACTGTGACAAAGTCCAGTGGTGGATGGTGACTGCGTGGACTGGGTGATGACAGAGGCCCTTGGAATGACAACCAGTGGATGAGTTCAAGGTGCATTTTTTGGCAGGATCTGGTGATGTGTGGGTGAGGGGCGAGGCAGGGGATGAGCAAAAGGGAGCAGGGATGAGGATGACCCCCAGATTTCTGATTGGAGCGGCTGGGTATGATGAAGTCATTTGCAGTTTGGCTTACTTATGAACGGGGTCTTCGGGGGAGGTTCACAGCGGTTGCCTTTTCTCCTGGTTCCAGGGTTACGTGGAAGAGAAGCTGCAGGGCGAGTGCTGTGGGAGATGCCTGCCTACGGCGTGCACCGTTCAGCTACGAGGGGGACAGATCCTGATGCTGAAGGTGGGGGCAAGTGGGAGTCAAGACGGTCCCCTCAGATCACCGTCTGCTTCCCTGCTTGGAGATCTTTTCTTCGAAAAAGAGGGGGCCAAGTTTGGGTCGATATTGACTTCTTTTCATACCTATTTCTGATTTTTTATAAAGAAAAGATGGATAACCTTTAGAAGGTGTAGGATTTTCTCTTTGATTTAGATATGCTGTCACTTTCCTCGACAAGGGGATAGTTGGTGTGGGCCCCCATGATTGAGAGTTGGTTGACCGCTAAGATTTTCTCCAGCCTCGATTCTCTCTGAGACTGGGTAGGCAGTCAGGTGACGGAGATGCCGGTCTGTGAAGAGATGGGCTAGTGAGACAGGCACCTGGTTTGCTCATCTCTCCACCAGAGGCGCTCATCTCTAGTTCAGCTATTGATTGGCCAGTTTACCTCCACTGTGTCTTAATTCTTTACGCTGTTAGGTGGTCAGAAGAGTTTAGGGATTCCCTACCTTCATACAGCCCGATTCCCAGTACACAGGTTGCAAAACCGGACTGCACCTGGCCTCATTCGTGTTCTGTGGGCCCCCACGTTGTCTCAGCAACTCCAGGGAGTCAAGGTCACTATTTGAAGTGGCTTTGAAACCCAAGGGCTGCCTTCAGATGTGCTCAGCGCACATCCTCTCTTTCCTTTCAGCGTGATGAGACACTCCAGGATGGCTGTGACAGTCACTTCTGCAAAGTCAACAAGAGAGGAGAGTTCATTTGGGAGAAGAGGGTCATGGGCTGCCCGCCCTTCAACGAACACAAATGTCTGGCTGAGGGGGTGAGCCGTCAGAGCCCGGGCCCTGCCTTCCTCTTGACTGGCTCCATCTTTGACTGAAAAAAGGTTCTTCTGAATGGCAGTCCAGCTCTGCCATGATTCCCAGTGTTCAAGGAGAACCCCAGCCTAGTTTAAAAATCAACAAAATTACAAAATCAAAGCCTGATATAGAGATGAAACTCTCTCTATGATGCTCTAAGAAAATACCTCCCCTCGGGAGAGATTGGATCTGTGATTCTTGAATGGGGAGGTGAGAGACCAAACTGACTGATGGTCTCCCCTGGGAATGACAGTCTTGGAGACTCTCAACTGGAAGAGAATTCAGAGTAATCAGGACCGTTTCAGCCTGGCCGGGTGGGGTGGTCAGACTGCTCACCTTTGTGATGGGACAGTCTGTTCACTTCTGGGGACTTGGGCTCAGGGCTGTGAGTCCAGAGGCAAGACCTGGCTTGGAATGACAGAAAGTGTCCACTATGTACTATTTGTGCCTAACCCGGGACCTTGCTGTTTTCTTAGGGGAAAGTCNCGTTTCAGCCTGGCCGGGTGGGGTGGTCAGACTGCTCACCTTTGTGATGGGACAGTCTGTTCACTTCTGGGGACTTGGGCTCAGGGCTGTGAGTCCAGAGGCAAGACCTGGCTTGGAATGACAGAAAGTGTCCACTATGTACTATTTGTGCCTAACCCGGGACCTTGCTGTTTTCTTAGGGGAAAGTCGTGAAAATTCCTGGCACGTGCTGTGACACATGTAAGTACATTACCAATGGACTGTCCCTTGAAACCCGTCAGATAAGTCCAGGGGATGTTCCTTGAAGTGAACTTCATTCTAGAAAGATAGCGTGGTCATTGCATTCCATTCTGCAGGAGACTGCCACCCTGCCTTGCATGTCCTTTGACTGCCCCCTACTCAAGCCCCCTTTCAGAGGCCTGTAAACCAGTCTCTTTTCCTTCTTTCAGACTCCTGGCAATCACTAGCCTCTTACTTGCCTTTCTTCTCGCTGGGTCTTGGGTTGGTCACAGTCCTATCACAAGAGAAAGTCTTCTCTCTGCCACTGAAGCTCCTTGAAGACAAGGTGCCTTGATTTATGATCTCAACAGATGGGACACTCAATACACCTCCATTCTTTGGGTATCCCAGAGAGAAGGGGAAGCGAGAAGCTGGCTGTGGGGCTGTGGAGAAACACAGTCTTCTCAAGGATTGATAAGGCTGATCTCATTAACCAGTTTTATTGATCTCCTCTCCTTCACTCTCACCTGTTCTTTTTTTAAATTAATTACTTTTACTTTTGGCTGCACTGTGTCTCCATTGCAGTGCCCAGGCTTTCTCTAGCTGTGGAGAGCCGAGGCTACCTGTAGTTGCGGTGTGCAAGCTTCTTGTTGTGGTGGCTTCTCTTGTTGCTGAGCGTGGGCTCTAAGAGCGTACTTGCTCCGTAGTCATGGTGCATGGGCTTAGATGCCCCGAAGCATGTGGGATCTTCCCGGACTAGGGATCGAGCCTGCATCCCCTGTGTTGGCAGGCAGATTCTTTGCCACTGGGCCACCAGGGAAGTCCTTGGCTTTTCCTGACCTTGCACTGTGTTGCACAGGTTGGTCCCCCAGTAGTTACCACAGCAGCTTTGGAGATGGAGCTCCAGTCTGCTCATCAGAAAGCATCTCACGACACGTTCTTGTTGCCATGAGCACATGTACCTCTCAGAATCCCAAAGTTAGTGCTGTATACTCTGGGTATAGAATTACTTGTCTGGACTAGTAGTCTTTGTTTTTTAGTTTAGTTACTTAGCTTTTTTGGTTTGTTTGTTTGTTTTTGGATTCCTGGGTCCACGTTCCCATGTTTATTTGGAGGTAGAGAAAGTAAAGAGTTGCTCAGTTGTGTCCGACTGTTTGCAACTCCATGGACTATAGCCCACCAGGCTCCACTGTCCATGTAGTTCTCTAGGCAAGAATACTGGAGTGGGTAGCCATTCCCTTCTCTAGGGGATCCTTCTGACCCAGGGATCGAACCTGGTCTCCTGCATTGCAGGTGGATTCTTTACCATCTGAGCCACCAGGGAAGGCCCTGGGGANGTCCGACTGTTTGCAACTCCATGGACTATAGCCCACCAGGCTCCACTGTCCATGTAGTTCTCTAGGCAAGAATACTGGAGTGGGTAGCCATTCCCTTCTCTAGGGGATCCTTCTGACCCAGGGATCGAACCTGGTCTCCTGCATTGCAGGTGGATTCTTTACCATCTGAGCCACCAGGGAAGCCCCTGGGGAAAAGAAAGAGTGAAAAACACAAATGCCTTCAGTGGTCAGTCATTTGTTCTTCTCCTGATGGCTCACTCTGACAGTGCCTGGAGTTGCTGTAGCCAAGCGGCAGGCTGAGGGGACGCACTCTGAGAGCATCTCTCTGTGATTCCTGTCTGCATGGCTGAGATCAGGGAACCATCCAGGAAGAGACACATTTTTCTCTAGGTGTGCTGCAGGGTAGTCTGGCCGAGGCTGTTATCTGCAAAACTAACAACAAGGCCAAACGGGGGCTTCAGTGCTTTCAGGAGACAGGAACCCTCCATAAGGAAAATAAGCCAGGCTCAGGGATTTAAATCGACTGTGTGTTGGCTTTAATATGTTTTCCTCTTTCACCCTCTTAATGTGGTTGGCAGGCTTTTGCTTTCAAATGAAATTATTTGGAAATTGGGAGGCTGGCTAATATGTAGTTAAGGTTGAATTAGATTTGGAGCCATCCAGGAATGGAAAACTCCCAGTGTTTGGACAGGCAACAGTGAGCTGACATTAAATCCTAGAATTATCCATGGGGCAAGGAGAGATTCAAAGCTGAATGCTGTTAACCCCTGAGTGGTAAGGAAACCCATGCCTGCGACCAGGAGATGGCTATACTCAAAGCAAAAGATTCCATAAGGGCTGCAAGGATCTTCTCAGCCCCCAGGGAGACAACGACATTTGCAGGGATGGATAAATATTAATTGTATTTATTGGATACTCATTGCCTGTTCACTTCTGGGTATAGTATAAGCAGGCTTCCCAGGTGGCACAGTGGTAAAGGATCCGCCTGCCAATGCTGGAGACGGAGGAGACGCAGGTTTGATCCCTGGGTGGGGAAGATCCTCTGGAGAAGAAACTGACAACCCTCTCCAGTATTCTTGCCTGGAAAACTCCATCATCAGAGGAGCCTGGCAGGCTGTAGACCATGGGGTCACAGAGTTGACACAGCTGAGCATCTCAGCACACATGCAGAGTTAGAAGCACAGCAGGATTGCTCTGATCATTATGGCTTTTAGAGTGTACAGTTGTATAAAAGTAAGTCTTATCCCTCGACATCACCAAAGCACGGTGAATCTAGGCTCCTCTTGCAGTTAGAATTGTGCCATTAAGTGAGTTCAACCCAGTGATATCTTCATTTCTGATTGTGAAGGGTCAGGAGAAGCTGGGCTTCCCAGGTGGTGCTAGTGGTTAAGAACCTGCCTGCCAATGCAGGAGACGCAGGTTCGATCCCTGGGTCGGGAAGATCCCCTGGAGAAGGGAATGACAACCCACTCTAGTATTCTTGCCTGGAAAATCCCATGGACAGAGGAGCCTGGTGAGCTGCAGTCCGTGGGGTTGCAAAGAGTAGGACACGACTGAAGCGACTTAGCAGGAGAAGCTGAGGGGAACCAGGATCACTGACTTGCCCTCTCCGTAGCTGGCTGTGGTGACCTGGTTACCATGAAACTGACCTAGGTCTAGTGAGTAAGGGAACTGGAGTGGAATGGGAGAACAGGTCCCATCTCTCACTTGCCCTGTAGGTGAGGAGCCCGAGTGCAAGGACATCACAGCCAAGGTGCAGTACATCAAGGTGGGAGACTGCAAATCTGAAGAGGAAGTGGACATTCACTACTGCCAGGTAAGGGGTCCTCGGTTCAGAGGACAGGTCTCTTCATTCGAACGCCTCTCTTTAGATACATCGTGCAAAAGATCTGGGAAGCTCACAGGGAGGAGATGTGAAAGAAACCAGGAACCTTTTTTTTTTTTTTTTCCTTTTGAAAGCAAATGTTTTATTGAAGTTAACTGAGAACTTTTGACTTCAGAAGACAAAAAAAAAGCAATGATTCAAAGCTTCCTTTGAAGAGAATGGAGGGTTCCTTATGGAATACAGGAGCTGCATTCCCCGGAGATCCGTCAAACATGCATAGAAATTGCAGCTACAGGGCTGGGTGTGAGAGTTTCAATTAGGAGAGGCCTTTCAGACACACTGCCTGGCTGTCCTGGTTCCTCTGGCAGAGGCCAGGCCTGGAGGAGGGCAGGTGCAGGAAGCGGGCTGCCCCAGAGCCCTCCGCACCCTGGGACTCTCTGTCACCCGCGTCGCTGCCTCTCTCTTTCCCTCTGCAGGGAAAATGCAGCAGCAAAGCCCTGTACTCTATCGACACGGAGGACGTGCAAGACCAGTGTTCCTGCTGCTCGCCCACGCGCACGGAGCCCATGCCAGTGCCCCTGCGCTGCACCAACGGCTCCATCATTCACCATGTGGTCCTCAGCGCCCTGCACTGCGAGTGCTCCTCCAGGAAATGCAGCCCGTGACGCGCCGCCTGCCCGCCACGGACACCCGCCGCTTCCCGCCAGGCTCCGCGGTCCCTGCTCCGCGCATGCGCACTCTGCTCCCGGACCTTCCCGGGCGCACAATAAAGGCCAATCCATCCTCTCGTCAAAGGCTGGTGGTTCATCCCGGTTGAGATGGCCGGGTGCTGAGGTGGGGGCTGGGGAGTGGAGAGGGAGCCCAGGCTTTCACGCCAGATCCTTTTCACCCCTGAGAGAGACTCGACTCAGTGCAGGCACTGGACAGTGAAGCTGGAAATGATTTAGACATCATCTCAGCCACTGCCCTCTCCTGTCCCTTCACTGAGGATGAAAGTAGCTCAGAGAGCTTGAGTGACTTGCCCAAGGTCACACAGCCGCTGGTGGCAAGGCCGGGTTCAGAACCCAAGGACCTGGACACCTGGGCAAGAGCCACATGGTTCTCGTGCTGACAGATTCAGCCTTGTTCTCTCCAGAACCAGGGAGGGCTGCATTTTTAGGCCTTTCTGCTTCCGCCGGATAAGAACCTCCAGGGAAGATAATGTTGGAGGCAAACGGCCTGAGTTCCGCTGAGTCGCCTTGATGGGGAGTTTTAGCCAGGTGGAGGGAAGGAGGGATGGGTAGAAGTTTTATATAACTGCTCAATAATTCAAAGGCTGTCGCCCTCTATCCATCATCAGCCCACCTCCAACTTTGAGTAGTCTCTAAGGTCTCTGTGGGAAAGCAGATCTGGGGCCAGAGAATTATTAATAGCCGTCTCTCTTCTGACTGATCGCCTGATGCTCCACCCCAGGACAAGGTGGTGGTGGTGGCGTGGCGCTCCGAGAAACTCAGTGGGAGGGTACTTCTTCAACAGAGGTTGTCAGTTTCCCAGTACTCCCATAGCCCGAGTTCTCCTTGACTGACAGGATGATTCACTACCAAGGAAAAAGCTAAACTTGAAAAATCTCGTTTTGATTTTAAAAAAACCTCAGGGAGCAGGGTCAATTGGATGCTGAAGGAGAAACAGGTAGTGGCATGTGAACCAGGAGCTCTCCCACTCTGCACACGTTCCAAGGTGGATCTGCCTCTGGTCCCCGCTCATGCTGTTCAGTTGCTCAGTTGTGTCTGACTCTTTGTGACCCCCATGGACTGCAGCACACCAGGCTTCCCTGTCCTTCACCATCGCCTGGAGTTTGCTCAGACTCAAGTCCATTGAGTCGGTGATGCCATCCAGCCATCTCATTCTCTGTCACCTCCTTCTCCTCCTGCCCTCAATCCTTCCCAGCATCAGGGTCTTTTCTAATGAGTCAGTTCCACATCAGGTGGCCAAAGTATTGAAGTTTCAGCTTCAGCACCAGTCCTTCCAAAGAATATTCAGGGTTGATTTCCTTTAGGATTGACTGGTTTGATCTTCTTGCAGTCCAAGGGACTCTCAAGAGTCTTCTCCCAGGACTCTCTGTCTTGTCACCCTCAGACCAGATGGGACAGTACCCTAAAGTGAGAGTCTTAGGAAGAGCCTCAGGGAGTATGCAGAGAGAGAAGAGATGAACCAAGGTGGAAATGTTTCCGGTCCTCTTGGCATTGGAAACACATAGGGAAGGGTTCCCGGAAGTGAGTGAAGGGCGTGTCTGGGAGAGAAAGGAGCCAGGATGCAAGTGTTAGAGCACGGACTCTGGAGTGAGCTCAGCCCTCAGAGATAAGGGGCCTGACCTTTACACTGCAGTCTCCTCATTTGTGAAATGGGTACATAGGCAGTAAAACATAGAACGGTTATTAGAACTCATTCCTTCGGGGAAGGCTCTGAGAAGGGTGCTAAGGGAGTGGATGCCTGTATCCATATCAGTCTTGATTACTCCTGGCAGCCGGGACATATCCTGCCAGGGACGGGCCAGGGGTGGGCACATGCTGTTTCTGGTTTTCCTTCTGCTCAGCTCCCGACTCCCTCTACGGTCTCAAGTTCATCATCAATTGATATAATGTACAAAGTAGGGAGGGACTTCCCCAATAGCTCAGCAGTAAAGAATCCGCCTCAGTGAAGGAGACGTAGGTTTGATCCCTGGGTCAGGAAGATCCCCTGGAGGAGGAAATG
The DNA here is from genome assembly GCA_006410615.1 of Neotragus moschatus. Lineage (NCBI taxonomy): Eukaryota > Metazoa > Chordata > Mammalia > Artiodactyla > Bovidae > Neotragus > Neotragus moschatus. Next base: position 928,566 of record SJYA01000854.1, read on the forward strand.
GCAACCAACTCCAGTATTCTTGCCTGAAAAATCCCATGGACCAAGGAGCCTGACAGACTATATAGTCCATGGGATTCCAAAAAAGTAGGACATGACTTCGTGACCGAACATGCATGCCTAAAGTGGGGAGCAGTCCCACCAGCCCACCTTATCAGCCTGGGAGATGGGAAAATCTGTGGGCATACAGAGCCAACTTGACACATACGTTAACACAATACCTTTTCATTTTCCGGGCCCCTGATATTAATGCATTTGCTTACCTTAGGGGCATCTTGGAATTGTAGATTTCATCATGCAGAATGGCCCTTTGGAGGTCTTCTTTTCCATCCCCCTGCCCATGGCTAGGTACCAAAGCCATTCCAGAGAGATGGAGCTTTTTTCCTAGGATGGAGCTTTCAACATCTGTTTCCTCAACTGGTCCCACAGTCTCCCTCGGAAGCTTTTCTAAAACCTGCCCCTCCCCTTACCACTTGCAGCCCCTCTTCCTGTCCCTGGGGCGAGATTCCTCCACTTCTGCTCCTTTTGGTCTCCAGAAAGGTGGGGGACAGTTGGTGGAGGGTAGAGGGCAGGCAGGTGTGCGGGGAAGCACCCACCCCCAACTCAGGCGATCAGCTACAGGGCGGCGGGAAGCAGGGTTTCTGGGCGGAATTGGAAACTAATCAGGCAGACGGTTCAAGAGATAATCCGGCTGAATGCTCACACCCGAACCAGGTTGGGAGGCAGCGCCCGGGGCAGAGAGAGCCGCAGTCTTACGGTCTGGCCCCTCAGCTTCATTAACCCGAGCGTGACCCAGACTCAACCCGCCGGCGGGAACGCGCTTCTTCCTCCACGTGGCGCGACTAGCGGCCGGTGCGCCCAGGGCGCAGCAGCCGGAGGAGGCCGGGTGGCCCAGCGAGGGATGGGGGAGGAGACAGCAGCAGCAGCAGGCAGGGGCGGGCACGTCCAGACGGAGCTGAGCCGAGATGGAATTAGCCCGGCGGCTGAATAAGCCAGTGCAGACGCCAGCGCAGCCGCGGGACAGTCGGGGTTTCGCGTCCGGTGCGCCGGCTCCATGGCCACCACCCCGGGGCTGCATGGTGAGTCTCCCTTGCATGGACCTGGTCTTGAGCATCTAGAATCTTGTAGGATGGAGAGAGGGGCTGGGAGTGAAGGAGAGGTCGGTGACCTCGGGTGAACCTGGCGGGGGCTTCGCAGAGCGGATCCCTGTCTGCTGGCTAGACAGGCAGACATAATTTCAGTCTATGACCCCTGACATGAAAGCCCTTTGTTCAGCCGAGGACCGCGCTGTCCTGGGACTCCAAGCCCAGGGGTCCCACGCTTGTCTCTGGAGCAATGGGTGCCCCCGGATGCTGGGGCACCCAGACCAGCAACTTCTCACCCTGGGGTGGCTCTCACCCTCAGAAGACGAGGGACACCTGAGCGGTTTCCTGGACACTCATGTCCTATCAAGGAGAAAAGAGGCAGGACAAGAGTCAGGGGACTGGTGCAGCAGCTTTTGGTTGATGAATTACCAGTTCCAGTCTTCTCCTTGTTACAAGTCAAGGGATGTTTAGCACATCTGAATGAATGAGCAAACAACTGAGGTTTAATTCAGACACAGCCTGCTGAGGACAGAGGTGCAGAGTCACCCCTGCAGCTTGACTTTAGCCTCTTGGAGCATCCTCACCATTTCAGGAAGTCTCCCCCAGCCCTTATCCACCCCAGGAAGGGCATTTACACCGTGGGAAGCACAGGCGTGTCTTTCTCCGGGAGCTTATTTAAGAGGAAAAGCAAATTGAGGCAGCATTTAGGGGAGCAGGGCATGACTCTTCTGCATCTTCAGGTGATACTGAATACACACGTGTGTTTGGTGAGGTTGACCCTGCCCAGAAGGGGATTCTGTCTGGAGTCTTGTTTCCAGTGGTTCATGAGAGAGGCGTGGAGTGGCAGGGGTCGGGGAAGGTGCTCACTTCACTGGCATGAACAGTGGGCACAGGGGACTGGAAGGCAGGTGTGAGTTTGGGACTGCATGAGCACATATGGAGAGACACTCTGGGACTGTGTGAAGGCTGGTCTAGGGCAGAAGTTCCTGCCGAGCAAGGTTAAATCTCAGCCCCAAAGGCAGGTGGCAGGTGAGGGAGGATCTTAGACAAGAGGGGGCTCCTCCAGAGGGTGACAAGACAACTTGTCTGGGCTTTGCTCTTGGGATCAGACATCAGAAACCTGCCCCAGCTGCTGGGCATCCAGTGTCCAATCATCCCTTCACTGTGGCTTGCCACGCACCATCATTTTGGGAGCCGGGAACCTAAGCAGGTGCTTTCTGGGCACCTGCGCTACTCTCTGAGTTGCTTCTAGGTGGGCTCTGGGCCTCTTTGCTGGCCGATGGAGGAGGCTGTGTGAGCAGGGAGATGGGTTCCAAACACCAGCCTCAGGCTCTGTCTGGTCCAGTTTCTCTGTCCCTTCTCTGCCCACTTCCACTGTGGGGCAGGACTGGGGTAGGGGGCTAGAGACACTGAGGGCTGTCGTGGAGCTTGTGTTTCATTTTCTCTAATGAGGACCTGATTTCCTGTTCACCTACCCATCTCGTGGACCCTTCAACTGGCTGAGAGCAGCCTGGCATTCCTAGAGCACACGAAGAACAGAAACTTGGCCACTGGAGATGAGAATCTGGCCTCTAGCTACAAAGTAGAATCCATCTATATTTGTGATCAGGTTGCTGGGGGGGAGGAGTTTGAAAAAAGATTGCCTTCAGAGAAGGAACCAGCCAGGTGGACACCTGGAGAATGATCAAGCAACGGCATGCATGTGTGCCAAATTGCTTCAGCCGTGCCCGACTCATGCATGTGTGCCAAGTTGCTTCAGCTGTGCCCGACTCTTTGAGACCTTGTAGATCATAAGCTGCCAGGCTCTGCTTTCCATGGGATTCTTTGGGCAAGAAGACTGGAGTCAGTTGCCATGCCTTCCTCCAGGAGATCTTCCCGACCCAGGATTCAACCCGTGTCTCCTGCAGCTCCTGCATTGCAGACAGATTCCTTATTGCTGAGCCACCAGGGAAGCCCTCAAGCAACAGCAGTAGAGACGAAAGACCCTGGGGCAGCAATGTGCATGGGCTGTCCAGAAAGCCAGGGGGGAAACCCAGTGCCTGGAGGGTGAGGGAGAGAGTGAGCCAGATCACGTGGAGTCTTGGGGCTCAGGCTGTATGTTTTTGACTTTCAAAGAGAAAGGGGAGACATATTTAGACACTGTGCATACAGACACCTCACTTCACTTCCCAGCAGCCTTGGGTTCAATATGAAGTCCATGTCATTGAAGAGGAACCTGAGGTTCAGAGAAGTTAGGAAATACCCCTGTTACCTTGGGTTCACCAGTGAACCACCAGTGAAGGATAAAGTTGGAATTCCAGCTCGCTTCCCTACCACCTCACCTTGTTGCTCTCATTCTGTTCTTCAGAAACCATTAGAAGGGAAATGTGGATGCTGGCAAGGAAGGGGTGGGTGGAAGTGCCAGTGGAAGTGGGGCCTTTAGGGAGATATTCATTTTGCAAGGCTGATAGTTGATGCTGTGGTCATATTCCAGGCAAGGCTTGCCTTGACACAACTTCCAGTCTGGAGTCAGCAGGGTTAGTTTATTTAGTGGGATCAAACCTAAGAAGGCCAGTTGTCATTGCTGAACTCCTATGACAACGTGCCACTGTGGTTCACAATGGGGACATGCTTTAGTGAGCACTGGTTGCCTGAATTACACATTGATGGTTTACAGGCACGTGGGAGCCTGACCCACTGCCTGCAGAGAACTTGCCCAGTGTCTGATGGATTCTGGTAATCCCAGCTCACAATCACTTCTGTGGATCCGCACACCACGCACCTGTGGGGGCAGCACACACTAGTTCAGGGCACACTCGTGGAGCCAGCGCTCAGTGCTGGAGCTGCAAGGATCAACAGGGCACACGCACACGGGACCGTCAGGACCTTACATTCACCACTCTTGGTGCCCTAAGGTCACCACTGCACTCATTGTTGGACATGAAAGGAGGAGGCGGGGTCAAGAATAGGCTTGTTCAGACCACACCAATGAAATTAACCACATCCATACCTCACAGTCTCCCTGGTGGCCCAGACTGTAAAGAATCCGCCTGGAGTGCAGAAGACCTGGGTTTGATCCCTGGGTCAGGAAGATCCCCTGGTAAAGGGAATGGCAACCCACTCCAGGATTCTTGCCTGGGAAATCCCATGGACAGAAGAGCCTGGCGAGCTACAGTCCATGGGGTTGCACATGACTGAAGCAAATAATACTTTCACACTTCATAGTATTAATACATTTCAAGATGCACTAGAAGTCTTTCTTTGGCTCCTATAGACAACCCTGCCTTCCCTCCAGAAACTCTAAGCAAATAATATATAAGTCCATCTGGCTGACAGTTCTCCATCTATCTTAACTTTCACTGAAACTATAAAAAGATGACAGTTCTTTCAAGGAGCTGGGTGAGATCCTCCCCCCACTGTGTAGCAAACACAAATATAAAACATGCCACCCTTGCATCTTCTCCTTTTTTTTTTAAACAAATTTCCTTTTATTTTGTAGAGTGTTTTTATTTATTCTATGCTCCTGACCAGGCACCGAACCTGTGCCCTGTGCAGTGGGAATTCTGAGTCTTAACACTGGACCCCCAGGGCAGTCCCACCCTCACATCTTCTGACTGGTTCACTGATTTCTAGAAAAATGGGAAAACACACTTTTCTAGCAATCGCTGATGCTTGTTATTCATCATAAACTAATTAAAAATAGCTTTAAGAATTTAAAAATAATGATACGTGCCCGTTGAAAATAATTAAATAGAAAAAAATACCGGTTTTTAATATTTTGGAAATGATTCTTGACCCTAACTCCTTTTTAATTCATTTTTATTTTTTTTCTATATCAGTAACTACATCTATTTCTTATTTATTAACCTTCAAACAAATTACAAGAAAGGAAAACCTAGACACTATAAAACTTAAGGGAAAATGAACAAATGCCAAAAAATGGAAGATTGGGAACATACTATTATATCAGCCAAACCTAGATAAGAATAGGTACTGTAATTGAGCAAAAACTTACCTATGAACCTCCTGACAGGCAGATCAGAAGAGAGATAATAAGTTGGCATGGGTCCCATTGCCTAGGAAAATGAAACTAGTTCATCAACATTAAACTTTAAGAAGAATGTCACAGTGGTATTTGTGTGACATATAAGACATTGCCCGGCATAATGAGCCGTAGTTTCATTCGTAGCTTTTTAGAAAGGGGATTATTTTTCATGTGGGCATTTATTTTATTGTGTCTGCCTTTTTTTTTTTTTTTTAAAGAGGTGTTTCTGTTTTATACTTTTCTGGTCCATTCTACTCCATTCTACTAAAAAAAAAAAAAAAAGGCTGTTTTCAAGCCAGTAGATAACCGACTATCTTTCAAATCATTAGATAACCAACCTCTAACTTGAAAAATAGTGACCTATGGGCTTCCCAGGTGGCTCAGTGGTAAAGAATCCACCTGCCAGAGCAGGAGATGCAGGTTCGATCCCAGGGTTGGGAAGATCCCCTGGAATAGGAAATGGCAACCCACGCCAGTATTCTTGCCTGGAAAATCCCATGGGCAGAGGAGCCTGGCGGGCTACAGTCCACATGGTTGCAAAGGGATGGACACGACTGAGTGACAGAGCACCGACGCACAGTGCCTTGTAGCATGTAGAAAACGTAGTGGCTAATGGTCCATTTTGGCCAGTGACAACCTCTTTTCCTCGCCTTTGTGAGAAAGGAATGCAAGACTCTCCCATCAGGAGCAAGTCTTATCCAGTGCCTATCTGTTGTTACTTCCCTTCATCGTGAAGAACATCCTTTAGCCCTTATTTTTTTAATGAAAACTTTACTTTGTGTTGGAGTGGCGTTGTTTACGATGCTGCGTCAGTTTCAGGTGAACAGCAAGGTGATTCGGTTATACGTGCACATATATCCGTTCTTTTCATTCCTTAAAATGCGGTTCTGCTGGTGACAAATCCTCTCAAATTTTTCACCCTCCCCAAGCTCCAAAATTCCACACCATGAAGCGCAGAAGAGACGACCGACCAGGAATCCCTCTCTGCTCTTCTTTTCTGCATCTCGATTTTTCATCCACTCTTTCCTTGAGCACCTGCTGCGTGCCAGGCCACAGTGAGGGCCAGAGATGACTTCCAGTCCCTGCCTCTGAGCGTCTCCCCCTACCTGGGGTGTGCAGGCACGAGGGAGTTACGCTGTCTGTCAACTTGGGGGAAGTTTGAACAAGGCTCTGTAGTACGAGTATGGATGGTATCTCTGTGGGCTGAATTACTGCCCGTGTAAGCAAGCGTTAGTCCTCCAGTCGTTTCCAACTCTGTGTGACCCCATGGATTATAGCTCACCAGACTCCTCTGTCCATGGAATTCTCTAGGCAAGAATACTGGAGTGGGTTGCCAGTTCCTCCTCCAGGGGATATTCCCGACTCAGGGATTGAACCCGGGTCTCCTGAATTGCAGACAGATTCTTTAAATACCAGGGAAGCCTTAGTAAGTGAAGTTATTTATTATTATCCACACTGATAGTGGAGGCACCTTATGCTCAGCTAGTTGCTCTAATGAATAGACTGAAAAATAAGGAGTAAAGCATAACAAGAGTGCACTGCTTACTGAAGAGATAAGGCTGGGTGGGTGGATAAGTTGGTAAGGGTGGTTCTTTTCCCAAAAGCTTTTCAGGGACCTGGGATGAGGGGGGCTCAACCAACTTCATCTGTGACTTCTGAGGTGGCCCCGAGGGTTGCCACGCCAGTTATCAGGGAGCGGGGAAAGGGTGCGCAGGAGCAGTCATGGAAGGTTTTGATGGGTCAGACCTAGAAATAGCACATAACACTCTGCTCGCATTCCTCTGGCTGGAATTCAGTCTCGTGGCCACATCAGGGAGGCTCGGAAATATGGTCTAGCTGTGTGTTCAGGGAGAAGCGGAGAACATGGATTTTGGTAAGCAGCTTGTAGTCTCTTTCATGAAGTGAAGTGTTAGTTGCTCAGTCGTGTCCGACTCTTTGTGACCCCATGGACTGTAGCCCGCCAGGCTCTTCTATCCATGGAATTCTCCAGGCAAGAATACTGGAGTGGGTTGCCATTTCCTTCACCAGGGGATCTTCCTGACCCAGGGATCGAACCCGGGTCTCCTTCATTGCAGGTGGATTCTTTACTGTCTGAGCCACCAGGGAAGCCCAAGTCTCTGTCATAGGGGCCTATCAAAAATGGTAAGTTTTCTGTGATTTAGTAGCCTTATTATATATTAAAGTTATAGATTTAGACCATTTCTCTCCCCAAGTAGACTCTGAGATCTTCAAGTTTCAGCATCCAGGACAGGACAAAGTGTGTGGTAAATGATTATTAAATGGTTTTGAATCCGTGAATGAATGAATGGTGAGCTGGGGTGACAGTAGCTAGCCAACAGATCCAAATGCGTCTTATTGTCTCATTTTATTTCTGAACTATAGTTGATGTTCAGTGTTGTGTTATTTCAGAGGCACAGCAAAGTGATTCATTTATATGCATACATAGCTGTTCTTGTCTGTCTTCCTTTCCGTTTGGTTTATTATAGAATATTGAACGCAGCTCCTGTGCTCTACCGTAGGACCATGCTGTCTATTTGATATACGGTAGTATGCCCCTGCTAATCCCCAACTGCTAATTTGTCCTTCCCCCACCCCATTCCCCTTTTGGTAGCCCTAAATTCGTTTTCTGTGTCTGTGAGTCTGTTTCTATCCTCCTGACCCAGGGGTCCAACCCAGGTCTCTGTGTCTTTTGCATTGCAGGGAGAGTCTTTACCTACTGAGCCACCTGGGAGGCATATTTTGCGATAAGCTCATCTGTCTCATTTCTAAAGATTCTGCCCATGCGTGATATCCCATGACATTTGTCCTTCTTTGTCTGATTTGCTTCACTTAGTGTGGTAGCCTCTAGGTCCGTCCATGCTGCTGCTGCTGACGTGGTCTCATTCTCTCTTATGACTGGGCAGTATTCTGTTGCCCATACACACATGTACACGCGTGCCTGCTCAGTCGCTTCAGTCGTGTCTGGCTCTTTGCGACCATTTGGACTGTAGCCCGCCAGGCTTCTCTGTCCATGGGATTCTCCAGGCAAGAATACTGGAGTGGGTTGCCATGCCCTCCTCTAAGTGATCTTCCCGACCCAGGGATCAAACCCGAGTCTCATGCGTCTCCTGAATGGGCAGGTGGGTTCTTTACCACTGATCCTGCTGGGAAGCATTACTCACTAGATCACTGATTTATGATGAAAGGGTAGGATACAACTCAGGAAGAGCCAGATGAATGAGACGCAGAGGACAAGATACATGAGAAGGACCTGGAATCCCATGCCCTCTGGATGTGCTGTTCTTCCCACATCTCCACCTGTTCATCAGCCTGGAAGCTCAGTGAACTCCATCCTTTTGGGGGCTTCATTATAGGGGCATGACTGATTATAATACATCCTTTTGGGGGCACTTCACTACACAGGCACAACTGACTAAGTTTCCGGCCACTGATGGTGACTAAGCTCAATCTCCAGCCCCACATCCTCCTAGGAGGGCAGGTGGAGGAAGGGGAGGGGAGACTGCAAGGTCCACCCTCTCATCACAAGGTTCGTTCCCCTAGCAACCAGGCCCCATTCTTAGGTTAGCGGGGAGCTTCCCAAAAGTCGCCTTGTTAACATAACAAAAGACACCTTGATTGCTCTCCACACTTAGGAAATTCTGAGGGTTTTAGGAGCCCTGTAGCAGGTACCAAACAAAGGCCAAATTATGTTTTTACAATAAATCACACCCCCAGAACCCAGGAGGGTGGCTAAGCCACAAACACCCAGGGATCTCCTGTTCAAAGCCATTTATGCTAAGAGCCAAGTGAATGGTGTAAGAAGGGAAATAAAAATGGAGTTGGTTTTGCAAAGAGCTCTGTGTGTGTGTGTGTCAGTCGCTCAGCTGTGTCCAACTCTTTGCGACCCCATGGACTGTAGCCCGGAAGGCTCTTCTGTCCATGGAATTCTCCAAGCAAGAATATTGTAGTGGGTTGCCATTTTCTCCAGGGAATCTTCCCCACCCAGGGATTGAACCTGCATTTCAGGCAGATTCCTTATTGTCTGAGCCAAAAGGGAAGCCCAAGAGAGCTCTCTAAAATGGCATTATTTCCTGGGATGTCTTTCTGGAGCTGGAACGGCTGAACTACACACTGTTCTCTAATCGCTAGCTATGGGGGAAGGCGGGCATGAAAGCAGCGGTGATCCATATGTCAGAGGGCCAGCAGAGGGAGTGGCCAGGGTGGCCAGTGGGACCCTGGAGGCCAGCCTCAAAGCCCCAGTGGCTCCTTTAGGGGATGGTGGCTCCCAGAGAGTGGTAAGACTAAAGCTTTGGGCTGCCTCTTAATCTGAGCTACCAGGGTCACTGGTGTGGATTCATTCCTTGAATTCTGTCAAGGAAGTATGGACCTTGAGTGAGGATCCCCTGTATCACTTGCCCAGGTACTCATCAGGATGGTCTCCGGTTGTTTAGACATACATGGAGGTTTTCAGGGTGTGTTTAGACACACACCCTGGGGTGCACAGTCTTGTTCTCAGTTCTGATCTTGGCAGAAATGCACAAGGGGAGAGGGATGAGCAAGACTGGGAACTGAGGACAGAAGCCCCTCCCTGATATCCTAAACGGGAGGCCCCCATCGCCCCACCAGCACGCATGCCCACTCCTGCCCCTAGGTTCTGTCCCCTGCCTTCCAGATGCTTCAAGACTCAGATTCAGGCTTATTACCCTTCCTGAAGCTACTTTGACTTCCCACCTTTCTGGTTCGCTCAATATAGGCCAGAGCCCACAGTCTAGAAACAAGTTATGGAATCTTTACTTGCTGGCTTGCCGTGTTTCCTGCACATCATCAGTATCTTCACAAAGTGATGATACATTTCTCAGGCGTAGGGACCCCAGTTCCAGTCCTCCTGAAACTGCCCAGCAGAGAGCTGGCCACATATACGGGGCTGCTCCTCAACCCGGTAACTGACCAGAGGCTCTAAGAGACTGGGAAGAGCTGCCTTCGGTCCATTCATTCGTTCCTTCATTCAGCAGGCGCTAAGGGCTAGGTTGTGGTTTAGTCGTTAACTCGTCTGTTAAGTTTAACACTTAATTTTAACTCTGTCCGTCCGTTTAGTCTTCAAGTCCGACTCTTGTGACCCCATGGGCTGTAGCCTGCCAGGCTCCTCTGGCCATAGCATTTTCCAGGCAAGAATATTGGGGTAGGTTGTTATTCTCATCTCCAGGGGATCTTCCTGACCCAGGGAATGAGTCCGGATATCCTGCATTGCAGGCAGATTCTTTACCGACCGAGCTACCAACTGGATGTATAAGGTGTGATTTCTGGTCACAAGAAGTTTAACTAAGAACACTGATCGTAGCCACTTTTGTTGCGTGCCTGCAGGCTAACGGCTGTCCAGGCGCTTTGTATGTGTAGCTCTTATTCTCATTTTCACTACAGTCCTGCGAGTCTGGGGGAGTCTCCTCCTTTTACAGTTGAAGACGCAGGCTCAGAGACCTCAGAGTCAGTTCGGGGCAGGGCCAAGGTGTCATTCCGGGTGGCCTGAAAGGCTGCTCTGGGATGTGGGGGGAGGGAGAGACTGGGCAGCTCTGAGGCCATGGGGGGGGCAGCAGGGGTGTGGAGACCCCTCAAGGGCCCCGGAGGTGGCCCTTGGGTCAGAGGTCACCCTTGGCCTGAGCCCACTCTTGGACTGTCTTCTTCAGGGGTGTGGGGGCTGCCAGGCTGCCCCCTTCTCTTGCTGCCCTGGGAGGGACCCTAAAGACTAAACCTTTGGCGCTAATTCAGGGTGTCTCTCCAGAAATGCCCCACCCCACCCTGCCTCCAGGCAATTGCCCTCCTCGTGTCTGGGAACCGTAAGAGATTATGACAGTCATCATCAGAAGGAGCCTCTGCTGGTGGCTCTAGGCTGTGTGTGTGTGTGTGTGTGTGAGAGAGAGAGAGAGAGAGAGAGAGAGAGAGATGGGAACACCCCACCCCCTCCCCTATGGCCAATGTGGGCCTGGCTAACGAAGCCTATGAGGGCTGGCTGGTGGGGGCGGTGGGCAGCTGTAGGGAGGTGTGGTGTGTTCTCAGGGCTGCCCTGGGGCCCCAGGCTTGGCACCTCAGCTGCTCTGGGTCCTGTGTCCATGCTTTCCCATCCCCTGAAGCTGCTGTCCCTCTGTGTCCTTGTCTTTCACAGACATCCCCCTGCTCCCTGGCTCCCCACGCCGGCTGAGCCCGCGGGCAGTGGTCAGAGGGGGTCAGGGCCCCACACACGGACAGCAATGCCTCCAGGTGCCGGGTCCCCCAGCCCAGGGTCTGCAGGGCAGTGTCCCCCAAGGTTCCGGCCAGGCATCCGGTGGAAGGAGCCCCCTCAACAGCTCTGTGAGTACTGGGGCGTGTGGATGGGCAGGCCTGTGGGGCACCCTCCACTTGGGGGCACGGGGTGTGTGTTGTGGGTTTGTGTGTGGGGGCGGGGTTTCTGTTAGGATCCCTTCATCTCCTGTCTCTCCAAGACCGGATGGCACACTGTCCCAGTAGCACTGGGTCCCCTGGTCAGAGAAGGATGGGGAAGACAGAGGTGTAACAGGCCGGGTGGCCCCGCCCATGGCCTGCACACGCTCCCTGGCCCTGCCCAGACCTCAGCTGGGGTGCCTCTGAGGCTCTCCCGTGTGCCTGGCGCTTCATCTGGTTGCCCAGGTGACCTCTCAGGTGGCTGCGGAGGCAGCTGGGTATCAAACCGGTAATAAACAAGGAAACACCCAAAGCGGGAGGCCGGTCCCTCCCCCGGCTCCACCTAGTTCTTTCTCCTCCTTTTCTCAACCTTCCATCGTCTCCCGGAGCAGACGGGAGTGGACCGCAGCCTCTCCGGCAGGATCCTCGCCAGTGGCTGGGAAGGACGCAGAGCGGGTAGAGGAGGATGTGGCGCTGTGAGGCGCAGAGTGGACAGTGAATCCCCCGTAGGGTGGGAGTGGGGTGGGCCAGGCAGCTAGAAATCTGCCTTTGTTCCAATGGATCCAGAGAACCTGCCGGTGAGTACCGCGTGTTTGCAGGCAGGCCTTNCTCGCCAGTGGCTGGGAAGGACGCAGAGCGGGTAGAGGAGGATGTGGCGCTGTGAGGCGCAGAGTGGACAGTGAATCCCCCGTAGGGTGGGAGTGGGGTGGGCCAGGCAGCTAGAAATCGGCCTTTGTTCCAATGGATCCAGAGAACCTGCCGGTGAGTACCGCGTGTTTGCAGGCAGGCCTTCAGCTCTGCAAGGAGGTAGGGGTGTCGTGGCGCATGGAGGGGGGGCCCTTCGTGTCAGAGCGCGTGGGTGACGCAGGTATGCACAGTGTGTGCCGGTGTGAGGCTGAGTGCCCGACCTGTGCGCGTGTGCTGGAACGGGGCTTGGAGCGCGGAGGGAGGCAGGTGGTGGGATGCGCGGGGTTCACGCCGCACGTGCATCTGCGTGTGTGAGCGTGCGTGTGTGCTGCATCTGCGGGCCGGGGCTAGACCCCGGGGCTGGGGTGGAGGAGTGGCGGCCGTGGCCGATGAGCTCGGGCCTCTCTGTCCTTTCGCGGTGAGAGCCTGGCCTCCTCGTCCCCCTCCCGGGTCCCAGAGCGCCAGGTCAGCCTCCCGCGCCTCTCGCCCTTCCCTCACTGGATGTCGCCGCTCCGCGTCCCCTCTTCTCCGGCCAGGTCATCAACAACTACTTGGAGGCCAGCGAGCCGGTGTCCTCGGATGCCCGCGTGAGCCGCATGCACTTCCATGACAACCAGAGGAAGGTGGATTACGTGCTCGCCTACCACTACCGGAATCGCGGGGCGCACCCCGGCCACGGATCCCCGGGCCACTCTCTGGCTATCATCTCCAATGGCGAGACGGGCAAGGATCCTCAGGCGGGGGCTCCCGGTGACATCGAGCTGGGGCCGCTCGATGCCCTGGAGGAGGAGAGGAAAGAGCAGCGAGAGGAGTTTGAGCACAACCTGATGGAGGCTGGGCTGGAGCTGGAGAAGGACTTGGAGGTGAGGTTGGGCAGGTGGCCGAGGGTCTTGGGTGCGGCGGCTGTGCTGGGCTGGGTTCCTGGCCATCGGGCCACGTGCAGGAAGCCTTTGGCTCTGTTCTGGCGTCTGGCATGCGGTTTCTTTTGCTTCTGGTGGGCAAACCAGATTTTCTTGCTCAAAGGCTTGAGGAAGAGTTCTGGGATCCCAGCTGCTGGTGGGGCCAGTGGTGCCGGTGGTGGGCGCCCATCTGGAAGCTGACTTAGAGATAAAGACAGATGTTAGAGAGAGAAGGCAAGGCATTTCTTCCTGGCTTGCCATCTTGTGGCCTTTGTAATGCTTTCCTTGGAATGAAGACCTGATTTGCCTGTTGCTCTTTGGACTGAAGTTTCTGTCTAGGAGACTTACATTATTAAGAAAAGTCCTTGCCTGGGACTCCCAGGGAATTGGTTATTTGGGAATGGAACATCAGACACATTTTATCAGCTTGTAAGCTGTCTGTATTCTGACCTCTTTTCAGATAAATCCATTTATCTACGAATTTGTCTCTCTGTTCTTCCATTCACCCATTCATCCTTCCGTTCATACATCTTTTCATCCATCCATCCTTCCATCCATTTCTTCACTCTCTTCTCCATCCATTTCTTCATGCCACACGACCCTTTACAGATGGCTGGCCCTTGCCGTCCCCTCCAAACTCACGTCCTGCCCCTCCCACTCTCCAGGGCTGGCTCCAGCTGCTGGCCTTATCTCGGTTGTATCTTTGTCACTCTTACCTCAGGACCTTTGCATGGATTGTCATCTCTGCTTTGGTCTCCCTTCCTCTAGACCTGCGCATGCTCAGCCCCTCTCTTCGGACCTCTACTTGAATATTACCTCCTTCCAGACATCTTCCCTGACTGTCTTAGATAAAGTACCCCCACCCCATCACTCGGTACCTTGACCCTGCTTCACTTTTCTTCATCATACGTAGTACCTGAAACAGCATGGTAGATTTGTGTTTTATCTCTGCCCCTCCCAGCTCCATGAAGGCAGGGGTCTTGTTTGATTCGCTGCTATATCTCGAGCACCTTGGACAGAGTCTGGCATGTATAGGAGCTTAACTGCTTTTAGTTGAATAAATGACTTCCCCAAGTCTCACTTCTCTCATTTGCAAATAGATACGCTGCAGGATTGTAGTTTTATGTGCCCCATTGTTAGACGGGCCAATGAAAACATCTAGCACAGTGTCTGGTACACTGTAGGTGCTCAGTAAATACTCATGATTATAGAAAGGGTGTCATGCTGAAGGACGGGGTGACATTCTCATCAGATACCTATTTTGTACGTTTCACATTAACGCCGTCCCCGAAGGGGAAGGGACATCCCCAGAGGCCATTCATCCATTTTGCTGTCCCCAGGCAGGATGGCATGTGACCCAGCTCTGACCCCGGCTCTGCCGACCTGAGCTGCTTATCCACACTCTTAAATCAGGAGCTCCTTTTTGTTTTTTTCTTTGCACCAATATAGGGCCAGTGTGCTCTTTTAAGGCCGCTTGGGGCTCCTCTGCTGTGGGGCATGCTGACTTTCACCTTTGGAAACCCAGAGCTTGCTTAGTGCCTTTGACTGGGGGTCTGGTTGGGAGGTTTCTCGAGGCATGTTTTGAGAGCTGGGCGAGTAGCTCTTGGCATCACCACTGTGGGAGGCTGCACCTTCGCTGTGTGTCAGGGAGTCAGGCAGGCTCAGGCAGCGGAGGCCTGGGCCTTGTGCCTCTGTGAGTTGGGAGACAGCAACCTGCCCCAGAGTTGGACTCTGGAGTCTGAACACAGATGTCCACATCCCAGGCCTGGCATCTGTCAGCCTCATGACCTTGGGCAAGTGGCTTGATCCTTTGGAATCCCAGTTTCTTTGTATGTAAAAAGAGAATAACACTACAGTCTTCTCTGGGTTGTGGTGAAGGGGAAACCTGACAACTAGAAGGATCTGAAGGTGTAACAAGTCAGTGTTAACTGCTATTGTTATTATTGAGAGTTGCTAGATCTGGCAAATAAAGATTCAAGATACCTAGTTAAATTTGAATTCAGATTAACCACAAATAATTTTTTTTTTTTTTTTTTAGCAGAAGTGTGTCCCATGCAATATTGAGGATATTTGTTGTGTCTAATTGCTAAGGTGTGTCTGACTCTTTTGCGACCCCATGAACTGAGGCCCGCCAGGCTCCTCTGTCCATGGGATTCCCAGGCAGGAATACCGGAGTGGATTGCCATTTATTTCTTCAGGGGATCTGCCTGACCCAGGGATCGAGTCTGTGTCTCCTGCATTGGCAGGCAGGGTCTTTGCTACTGAGTCACTGGGGAAGCCCCATGAAGGACATACTTTTACTCAAATATTATTTGTGGCTAATCTGAAATTCAGATGTAACTGCACTGCTCCTAGTGGGCTGTCATCTTTGCTGTCCCCCAGCGTGGTTTATTTTGATTTCTATTGGATTTTGCTGGCTTTGGCTGGGAATTAGGAGGGCCCAGAGCTAGCTCTTTCAGAGAAGGCCATGGCACCCCCTCCAGTACTCTTGCCTGGAAAATCCCATGGATGGAGAAGCCTGGTGGGCTGCAGTCCATGGGGTTGCTAAGAGTCAGACAGGACTGAGTGACTTCACTTTCACTTTTCACTTTCATGCATTGGAGAAGGAAATGGCAGCCCAGTCCAGTGTTCTTGCCTGGAGAATCCCAGGGACGGGGGAGCCTGGTGGGCTGCCGTCTGTGGGGTCACACAGAGTCGGACACGACTTAGCAGCAGCAGTAAATAGAGCTAGCTCTTAGGACTACTGAATGTTCAGGGGCTCCCCTGCTGTGGGCGTGCTGACCTTCCCCTTGGGAAACCCAGAGCCCGCTTGGTGCCTCTGATTGGAGTCAGGTGGAGTGTGTCCTGGACTGTTGTCCCTGCTGTGTACTCGCCAAGAGCGCTTCCCACCTGACCCCTTAGCCTGGCTTCAGGTCTAGTTAACTCTTCTTTCTTGGGGCCTTCTACTCAGCCTCCCCCAAGTCCCTCTGTCATCAGAGCCTCTGCCACTCACGTAGCCATCCTGATCGGCTCTCTTGCAGTGTCTTGCTTTATTATTTTTCCCCTCCTTCTCTTTTCCAAAGTTATGCGTTTGGGTACCACTGATGCAGAGTTGAGTTCATCACAGTTCTCAGTCATGGTACATTATTGCTATTGGTGTGCAGAGGTCCTTCTTGTGACTTATTTATTTATATAAAGATAAAACTCAAATGCTTAGGTGGCACCAAGGGGCATGTAGGTGGTGGGTGAGCCCAGAGCCAGGACAGCATGTGATGCCCTTGATGGGCCCGGAGGGCATGTTTACACAACGGTGCAGAGACTTTCTCTCAACCTGCAGGCCCTGGAATTCAAGCAGGCGTGGCCCCAAACTTCATCCCTGTGGGCAGCTGACCTTCCCAACTGCAAATGGAGAGGGGGCATGGACAGGGAGACCAGGTGCCCCCTTGCTCGGCGCTGGCTTTCCTGGGATTAGGGCACCCTAGGACCCCTAGCAGCAGCTGCCTTTGCACCACGTGCTCTGGCTTCTCTAGCAGGTCTACAAGCTGCTTTTGGCAGTGTCAGGCATGGGGGGAAGAGTGCCAGCCTGGATGCCTGCAGGTTCACTCAGGAGGCAGAGCCCTTCTCTCTGACCTGGTGTCAGGTGGGAACCCAGGAATAACCTAGCTCCTCTGTCTCTACAGAGAGATCACCTCCTCTCAAAACAAAGGATGTCTCTGACACCTGACTCTTCGCCCTGCAGCCCTGACACCTGACAATTCAACCCGGATTATTGTGCTAAATCAAAAAGAGTCATCTAGGGGACCTCTGGGGAACAGGACATGGGGACCTCTCAGTGGGGCTCATTTAGGGGAAAAGCTGGCAGACTGGGAAAATCAAATGCTGCCTCACTGTCTTCAAACCAGAGGCTTCTGTTTCTTGACCTGACTTTTGTAATTACCCCTTTCTTGCACGAAGAATCTGCTTGCAATGCAGGAGACTGCCTTCAATGCTTGAGACCTGGGTTCGATCCCTGGGTCAGGAAGATCCCCTGGAGAAGGAAATGGCAACCCATTCCACTATTCTTGGCTGGGAATTCCCATGGATGGAGAAGCCTCCGTGGGCTACAGTTCATTGGGTTGCAAGAGTTGGACACGACTTAGTGACTAAACCACCACCTTTTTCAGGAAGAGTTTTTATACGTCTGATTAAATAACTAATGGGAACCCCTGTCCTCCTAGGCTTTTGGATGGTGGTGGGGCAACATTGTGAAATTACTGTCTTTCTCCTTACATGGTATTTGTCCACAGCGCTGCAGATGAGACCCTCAGACCTGCGTTTTCTTCTCTCTTACCTGTATAATTTTGCTTTGCTGGGAGAAATAGGGTGTAGGAGATTTCCTGATTCTCAGGAAAACCTTGCTGCTTGCTTTTCTAGGGTGACCTGGAGGTCTTCCTGTCCACCGCTCCGCCTCTAGGCCCCAGGCAGGTTGTTGGGCACTGGCCTGAGTGAGTGGTGTATTTCTATGGGGTGGGGGTCCCCCGCATCCTTATCAACATCATTGTGAGATTAGTGTGTTTCCTTCTCAGGAATAGAATAGGGGTTTGCATTCTTAAGAAGACCTATAAGGGAGAGCAGGGAAGATGCGAACGTGGCATTTAACAACACTCCAGTCCGTTCCATTTCTTGGTGGTGCTGTCGCATTCTCATGGGTGTGGGTAGTGGTCCCATGGCTGTTGACTTGCGCTAATGACTGGGGAAAATGCACTGATTTCCCCCTGGCTTTGGGATGTGTTCTTGTTCCACTCACCCCACCCTGAAGCAGCATACCAGAGCCCAGGGCGTCTCACCTGCCTCTTTCCTGCCCCAAGGGAGCTTCAGGAAACACAACAGCCCCCACAGCCCCTGCCTGCTGGGACCGCACAGCTGAGCAGAGCAGGGCAGGCCTGGGTGGACTGGATCTCCCCAGGGAGGCACCCCAAGCAGCCTGGGGGTGGGGATTCAGAGAGAAGCAGAGAGAGCAAGCCAAGTCCCCCAAACCTGGGTGAACATCAGTTTCCTTTTTCAGAGTTTGTAATTAGAAACTAGTATTCCTGAACAGAGACTGCTTGGGTAAGTCACTCCAGCTGTCAAGATGCCCCAAAGGGAAGCAGAGATCAGCGGAGACCCACCAGGCTCCGTCTCTGGCTCCATCTCTGGCCGCCTCTCCTGCATCTTCTGGAGCAGACATTCCTGATTCAGTGTCATGTCCTGGCCTGGAGCTGATGCCACAAGGGCTTCTGATAGGGAAAGCAGCCCTGACCACAGAGAATCAGAGGATCAGGCCTGAATGTGAAGTTACAGAGTAGGGAGAGAGTGCTGGGAGACCAGTGGTCTGGTGATGGGAGAAGCTCGCCTGGAAGCTCGAGATGGAATCGCCTCCCTTCTCCTCACTCCCAGATGCCCAGGGCCCAGCACACCTGAGTGGGCTGTATTTGCTGCTCTTATCAGATCGTCAGTGGGCATTCATCCCCCTGCAAGCTGCAGTGCTGGGGAGGACAGTGCAAGTTTAGACGTGGGTGTTGTATGTGGTGGGAGTCTTCTTTGAGCCTCTGAGGTCTGGAGAAACCCAGTGGTTGTGTCTGGGGCTTGAGGGATGGGGTGAATGGTTCTGGGCCACCAGCCTTAAGTGCCCCCTTGTCCTCACTGTGGATGGGGTCTCCCTGCTACTCCTGGTCAGCTCCTTATGCTGCCCCTATACTTTCTCTCTGATGACCCCTGGGGCTACATGGCAGCCTCAAGAATCCTTAAACCTCGCAGGTTTTGTGACTAGGATTCATCAACTCAGATGGTAGAAAATGGCACTTACTTTTACCAACATTTAGGTGCATGCATGCTAAGTCACTTCAGTTGCATCCGACTCTGTGACCCCACGGACGGTAGCCCACCAGGCTCCTCTGTCCGCGGGGATTCTCCAGGCAAGAACACTGGAATGGGTGGCCATAACCTCCTCCAGGGGGTCTTCCCGACCCAGGGATTGAAGCCTTGTCTCAGGCGTCTTCTGCGTTGGCAAGCAAGTTCTTTACCACGAGTACCACTTGGGAAGCCCCAACATTTACCCAAAACATCGCATTTACTTGAGTTAAGGATATAGGTACAGACTGACGTTGCTGTGAGCAGCTGGGAGTCTGTCACCAGTGGAAGTCACGTGCAGCGCCATATCCCCTTATAATGGCTGCTCGAGTCTCTGTCAGCACTGATGCCCGTCATCAGTCTGAAATGATGACGAGCTTTAGGTGTGCTGCTAGGCTTGCTGTCGGATGCCTTGTTAAAGCAGTACGTTATGACTGTCTCATACATTTCCCTAGCGGCTCAGACGTTAAAGAATCTGCCTACAGTGTGGGAGACCCAGGTTCAATCCCTGGGTCGGGAGCATCCCCTGGAGAAGGGGGCATGGCGACCCACTCCAGTATTCTTGCCTGGAGAATTCCAGGGACCAAGGAGCCTGGCAGTCTACAGTCCATGGAGTCACAATTGTCAGACACAGCTGAGTGACTAACACTTTTACTTTTTCACTTGAAGCAGTAAGTGCGTGACATTTACATTGAAGCACTTTGATTCCTGTGTGATGAGTCTTCTCTTTATTCTGTATGATTTTTTTTACACACTGAAGCATTCTGAGAACGGGGTTCATAGATTGCATCTGACTGTCCTAGGGCTCCAGACCCAGAAAATGATTATGAACCCCTGAATGTCACTCCACAAACCTAGAAGAAGCTCAGACAGACAGTGACCGTCCTGCCTGGCTGCTGTATGAAGGGAAATCAGATGGGAAGGCTGACAGGCTGCTTCCTGGAGACTGACTGGCTCAGAGAAGGTGCCCAAGGCATCTGGAGGCAGGGGCGTGATATCAGGGGCCTGGGTGGGGCCAAGCATACCTGTGACGTCAGCTGACCCTTCCGTGCTAGTTGTATCTGGAAGCGTGTGGTTTGATCCACAACGTGATCGAACCCAAGAAGGAAGTGGAGTGGAAAGCGGGTTGAGTGGCTCAAGCCCGGGTTCTAGGTCCTGCACTGCCACCAGCTGGCTCCCTTCTGGACCTGGAGACTGAGCATAATCAGGGATCTCCAGTGCTGGACCTGAAGGGCCTGGCTCTCTAGGACTTGGACTGACAGTCTGGGCTGCGGTAAAAATGGAGACTGTTTTCTCCATGTACTCAAAAATTGCACCGAAAAAGACAATTTTCTCAATTTACAGTCATTCTTACATAGCTCTTCCTTCAGCCTTTAGCAGCTTGTTAGCAATTGGCTGTCTGTGTGTACTCAGTGAGGGCAGAGTGAATGGGTGAGAAGTAGAATAATGTTAGTGGGAAAACGTAGAATTGGCCAGTCCTGTTTAATATTGCAATTTTTTGTTTTTGCTATTTTTTATTGGCGTGTAACTGCTGTGCAACCTTGTGTTAGTTTCTGCCGTGCAGTGAAGCGTGTTAGCTANCTATACAGCAAAGTGAGCCAGCTGTATGTGTACACATATCCCCTCGTTTTTGAATTTCCTTCCCATTTTGGTCACTACAGAGCACTGAGTAGAGTTCCCTGTCTATACTGTAGATTCTCGTTAGTTATCTATTTTACACATCTTTTGACTTTTTAGAAAGATGGGTGGTCTGCCTTTTCCTCCTTGGTTTGAAAGAGTTCTTCATATATTCTTGGCATCAGTCTCGTGTTGAACATTTGTCTTGCAGATATCTTCTTTCCATTCTGTAGTGTTCCTTTTCACTCTTTAATTATGTATTTTGGTGGTATCTTAATTTTATTTTAGTTCCATTAATTGATCTTTTTTCTTTGTGATTAGTGGTTTTTGTGTTCTGTTGATGAAACCGTCACCTATCCCAGGCACACTGTTCAGTGTTGTCTTTATTGGTTAACCTCTGCACATTTCCATCTGCAGTCCACATAAGATTGATACTTTTGTGTGTATGTGGCATGATGTGTGAGTCAATCTTATTTTTTCCCACCATCACTTACTGAGAGAGCTACACTTCTTCACTGCTCTGCAGTGTTGACTGCCATCTACTCCATTAGTCAGTTTGACTACCCTTGTGATAATATTTTGTCACCTTTTACTTTAATTTTGTACTGATGTATAGCTGACGCACAGTGCTGCACCAATCCCTGCTGTATAGCTCAGTGACTAGCTACATGCATATAAGCATTCTTTTTCATATTTTCCATTATGTTTATTATAGGATATTGAATACAGTCTCCTGTGCCTCACAGTAGGGCCTTGTTCTCTATCCATCCTATAGCTTGCATCTGCTCATCCCAGACTCGCAGTTCTCCCCTCCCCTGTGCCCCTCCCCCTTGGCAACCACAAGCCCATTCTCTATCTGGGAGTCTGTCTTGTAGATGAGTTCACTCTGTGTCATATTTTAGATCCACATATAAGTGATATCATACGGTGCTTGTCATTCCCTTTCTGACTTATTTCACTTAGTGCGATCATCTCTAATTGTGTCCATGTTGCTGCAGATGGTAATATTTTGTTCCTTTTACGGCTGAGTAATATTCCGTTGTGTGTTTGCACCACATTTTCTTTATCCATTTCTCTNTTTTAGATCCACATATAAGTGATATCATACGGTGCTTGTCATTCCCTTTCTGACTTATTTCACTTAGTGCGATCATCTCTAATTGTGTCCATGTTGCTGCAGATGGTAATATTTTGTTCCTTTTACGGCTGAGTAATATTCCGTTGTGTGTTTGCACCACATTTTCTTTATCCATTTCTCTGTTGATGGACATTTAGGTTGCTTCCATGTCTTGGCTACGGTAAATAGTGCTTCTGTGAACCTTGGACAGGGAAGCTGGGCATGCTGCAGTCCATGAGGTTGCAACGGGTCAGACATGAATTCGTGACTGAACAACAAAAATGAACCTTGGGATGTCTGTAATACCTCATCATCTTAACCACTGCATTTTATAATAATTATCTCACATTTACAAGGTTATTTTTACTTACTACTTCCATATTTTAGCCTCTTAGTCAAATTCCTTCAATCTGCCTTTGTTCCCATCTCTCTGNGGTAAATAGTGCTTCTGTGAACCTTGGACAGGGAAGCTGGGCATGCTGCAGTCCATGAGGTTGCAACGGGTCAGACATGAATTCGTGACTGAACAACAAAAATGAACCTTGGGATGTCTGTAATACCTCATCATCTTAACCACTGCATTTTATAATAATTATCTCACATTTACAAGGTTATTTTTACTTACTACTTCCATATTTTAGCCTCTTAGTCAAATTCCTTCAATCTGCCTTTGTTCCCATCTCTCTGCTCCAAATGCCCATGGGTAGATGACCGGCATCCTCCAGAATGTTTCAGGTCTCGGCTTCCTTAACCTTTTAGGCACATTCAGCACAGCTGACCATTCCTTTCTCTTTGGCACATCATCTTCCTGATGCCAAACTTGCTTGGTTTTCCTCCTGCTTCCCTGGCCACTACCAAGTCTTCTTGGCTGGGGTATTCTGCTCCATCGGATTTTTAAATGTTGAGCTTCTTCAGAGTTCACTTCTAGGCCCTTCTTTTCTCTTTTTACAGCTCTCTAAAAGTTCATTTTGGCAGCGTCAGATCTTAGCTGCGGCATGCAGGGTCTTCATTGTGTCCCGTGGGTTTTTGTCGCGGCACACAGGCTCTCTGGTTGTGACATGCGGGCTTCATAGTCACAGCATGGGCCTAGGTGCTNAATGTTGAGCTTCTTCAGAGTTCACTTCTAGGCCCTTCTTTTCTCTTTTTACAGCTCTCTAAAAGTTCATTTTGGCAGCGTCAGATCTTAGCTGCGGCATGCAGGGTCTTCATTGTGTCCCGTGGGTTTTTGTTGCGGCACACAGGCTCTCTGGTTGTGACATGCGGGCTTCATAGTCACAGCATGGGCCTAGGTGCTCCGAAGCACGTGGGATCTTACTTCCCTGACAGTGGAGGTCCAGTTCCAGACCAGTTCCCTGGACACTGGGATTGAACCAGTGTCTTTTGCATGGCAAGGCAGATTTTTAACCAGTGAACCACCAGGAAAGTCATCTCACTTTACAGTTGTTATCAAGATGATTTACTTTATTTCCAGCATTTTGGTTGCCATCTCTATGGTAAGAGATCTCCCAAATTTACATCTCCAACCAGAATTTTCTTTGGATTTCAAGATCATAGATTATCTCAATCAGAATTTTTTTCCTTAAGGGATCTCTTCCTGAATTATTTTAATTCAGATTTTTTTTAAAACCCTGCTAGCTCTTCTCTCTGCACCCACATCAGTTGGGGCTTCAGATGAAAGATTTAATTTCTTTGAGATTCAGTTGCCAGCAGTCACTAACTTGGGGGAAACTGTTGCCCTTCATAAGGCAGTTGAGAGAATTCCTTGAATTATTTCTGAAAATTTCTTTGTTTTTTCTCTTTAGAGACAGGTAATATCTTACAAGGGCTTCCCTGGTGGCTCAGACAGTGAAGAATCTGTCTGTAATGCAAGAGACCTGGGTTCGATCTCTGGGTCAGGAAGATCCTCTGGAGAAGGGCATGGCTACCTACTCCAGTATTCTTGCCTGGAGAATCTCATGGACAGCGGAGCCTGGTGGACTATAGTCCTTGGGGTTGCAAAAGAGACACGACTGAGCAACTAAACACCAACACCAACACCAACACCACCACCAACATCCCTACAAAATGTTGTCAACCCACATAGGTTTCTGTGAATCACCTCTCATCTTTGGTTTCCCTGTGTTCATCTACATTGTGACCTTCTAGAATGATGGGGCTTGAAAGAAGGGGAAAATGAAGGCACAGGTGAATTTTTCCCACCACAACTGGTGAACAGTAGGCCCCTGGATTTTTTTCCATCAGAGTCCCTTCTCAGAGAACACTGGTGAAACCCTCAAAGCCCTAGAGGTTCAAGTTCCAGTCTTTAGCCTTGATGACGAGTCTGGGGAAGGGACTGAGCTTTCCTTTTACTCTACTGTGGGACTGAGGAGCAATTCTCATCATTTGCTCATTTCTTAAGGCCTCTGCTTTCCCCCGAAGCTTCTCATGCTCACTTAAGATCTTTTCTAGCCCAGATTAGTTCCCTATATCTCTTTAAGTTGGAGTTTCAGTATTGTAAGTGAATACTATTCAAGATTTCAATTAAATGTAAAGTTCCTTTTTGTAGTCCAGTGGGTCTCAGAGTGACCTGCAAATTTTCTTTATGGATATATTTCTTGTGCGGTTTTAGTAGTGGCTACTCTGGGAATTACAGTAGATGTACTTATGTTTTCACAGTTGACTTATTTTATTTTTTAAGATTTTTTTTGACGTGGATAATTCTTAGTCTTTATTGAATTTGTTGCAATATTATTTCTGTTTTACTTTTGTTTTTTTTGGCCAAGAGGCATGTGGGATCTTAGGTCCCCAATCAGGGATGGAACCTGGACCCCCTGCATTGGGAGGCAAAGTCTTAACCACTGGGCTGCCAGGGAAGTCCCCACAGTCAACGTAGAATCAGTATTTTACCACTTCAAATGGATTGTACAGATCTTGCCACCAAATGAATTCCTTTACTTTTACTATGTTGTCTCCTACTTTTCTTATATGTTATGGCTACATAACTGAAAAACATCAGAAACGTTTTAGTCTTTAAGCTTATTTATGTATTTTTTGGCTGTGGTGGGTCTTCACTGAGGCACGCTCGCTTTCTCTAGTTGCTGCCTGTGGGTTTAGTTGCCCTCCAGCACCTGGGGTCTAGGGCTTCCCAGGTGGTGCTAGTGGTGAAGAATCTGCCTGCCAACGCAGGAGACTCAGATTTGATCCCTGGGTCAGCACAATGCCCTGGAGGAGGAAATGGCAACTGCTCCGATATTGTTGCCTGGAAAGCCCATGGACAGAGGAGCCTGGCAGGGTACAGTCATGGGGTCACAAAGAGTTGAATGTGACTGAGCACATGCGTGCACACCTGCCCACCCACACCCACACCCACACACACGTGGGATCTTAGTTCTCTGACCAGGAATGTGGAAGGTGGATTCTTAACCAGTGGGCCACCAGGAAGGTCCCAGAAGTGTTACAGTTTTTACTTTTAACTGTCCAGTATGTTTCAAAGGACTCTTACCCAGATATTTACCATTTTTGTGGTTCGCTCTTCATTTCTAATGTTCTAACTTTCCTTTTGGTGTCATTTCCCTCTCTCTGAAGAATTTCCTTTAACAATTCTTTTAGAGAAAGTCTGTTGGCGATAAATTATCTGTTTTCCTTCATCTGAAAAGCCTTTGTTTCACCTTCATTCCTGAATGATATTTTCACAAGATGTGGAATTCTGGGTTGACAGTTCCTTTCGTTTAGCATTTTCAAATGTTGTTCTGCTCCCTGCTGGCCTCGGCCGTTCCTGATAAGCAATCTTTACTCATTTGAATCATGATTTTCCGTTTATTTTTGGCTGCTTTCAAGATGTTTTTGTTTCTGTCTTTAGTTTTCCACAGTTTGATTATGATGGATCGGGGTGTGGATTTCTTTGGGTTTATTTCATTTGGGATTTGCTCAGCTTTTTGAATCTGCAGGTTTATATGTTTCACAGAATTTGGGAGGAAGTTTTCAGTTATTATATTCTCAATTTTTTTTCCTGCACTGTACCAAGTCTTCTGTCTTTCTGGAGGTGCAATGCATCACTGTTAGACCTTTTTGCCCAGATTTTTGAGGTTCAGTTTGTCATTCTCAATCTTTTTTATTTGTGTTGCTCAGATTGGATAGTTTCTATTGATTTCTTCCAGTTCACTGACTCTTTTGTCACCTGCATTTCTCTATTGAGTCTATCAGTGGGCTTGTAATTTCAGTTATTGTATTCAATTTTCAGTTTTAAAGTTCCTATTTGATTCATTTGATGTATTCTGTTTCTTGACTGAGAATTTCTATCTCTTTTATTTATTTCAAGAGTGTTTGCCCTGTATTTCTTGAGGCATTTTTATACTAACTATTTTAAAATGTTTGTTGGCTATTTCAAGTATCTTTGTCACCTCAGAGTGGGCATATGTGAATTGTCTTTTCCCATAAAGAAAAGGTCTTTGAATGCTCAGCAGTTTTAGACTGTTTCCTGGATATTTTCAATGTGTTAAGACTCTGGGTCTTGTTTGAATCCTATTTGTGTTTTAGCAGGCGATTGGTCTGCTTGGGTTCAGGCTACAAGTTCTGACCAGCCTTCTGTGGGTCGTGGTTTCAATATCATAGTCATTTTCAAAGCCTGGTGCTATTTGACTTTGTCTGCAGAAGCTACTGAGTGGCCAGTTTGGGGCATGGGCAATGGTCCACCCAAGTTGAGTTTTAAAGAATGTAGTGTGCTGTTGAGGTCCAGATCGGTGCATGTGCAGCTCGGGGGTAGCCAAGGATTTGTGAAGAGCTTTATGGAGTCACTTGCTAAGCCCTTCACTCTCCACAGTCTTCCTAGTACCCTCTAGTTTGCCAGGAACCCCTCTGTCATCCTCCAACCAACCTTGGACTCATCTACTCTCCTCTGTGGCATACTCCTTACAATTGCTCTGGTGTACGTGGGGCTGACGTGGGAGAATGGAGAGGGAGAAAAAGAAATAGGAGTTTGCTCCACCTTCATGGGGGGTCAGCTCCTCTACTCAGAGGAGAGATTTCTTTTCCCTTAGAATTTTAGGGACTTGGGGGATAGGGTGCAAAAGAATGGAGGAAACGAAAAAAATGGAGGCTTGCTTCCATTCTCTCTGAGTGTTGAGAGACTCTTGTTATTTCTCCAGCCAGAATTTGAAGCCTTCTACTGGGGCTGTTTCTGTCCACTCTAATGACCCTTACTTCTGACTTTGAACTGCCTTGGGTCTAAATGGGGGCATGCTGGAGGAAAAAGAAAGACATATCAGTTTGATATTAGTTGAAATTCCATTCCCCTTCCTCCAAGTGCCTACTGCTGTTTGCTGCTGCTGCTGCTGCTAAGTCGCTTCAGTCGTGTCCTACTCTGTGCGACCCCATAGATGGCAGCCCACCAGGCTCCCCTGTCCCTGGGATTCTCCAGGCAAGAACCCTGGAGTGGATTGCCATTTCCTTCTCCAATGCATGAAAGTGAAAAGTGAAAGTGAAGTTGCTCAGTCGTGTCCGACTCTTAGCGACCCCATGGACTGCAGCCCACCAGGCTCCTCCATCCATGGGATTTTCCAGGCAAGAGTACTGGAGTGGGGTGCCATTGCCTTCTCCGTACTACTGTTTACTCTTCAGAATTCTCAGATAACTGCTCTATGCCATTTGTTCAGGTTTTGTAGCTGCATTCAGAAGGAAAGACACAAGGTGTGTGCTTGCTTCATCTTTCCTGGAACTAGAATTCCTGGAGGCCTTGTTGAAAACACAGAATTCTGGTTCTTACTCTGAGAGATGCTGATTCAGTGAGTCTCAAGTGGGGCCTGGGAATCTGTATTCCTAACATTTCCCCAAGTGAGGCTGATATTGCTTGTCTCAGAAAAGAGCTGCTCAAGAATAACTTCAGATTAGGGTATTTATAAAGACAGAGCAGTCTATTGAACTGTTCTGACATGTGAACCTCAGCTTTGGGCTGTGGGGGGAAGGTCCTCTTTTGGTGGGGCCCCAGAGGCTTCTCATAGGGTCTTCTTCCATTACCCGAGGCTTCCAGAGTGACCAGCTTGGAGAGCATTTTGTTTTGACCTGTGGACTGGCATGAGGCCGTCAGCATCTCAGAGCAGTTGCCAGACTTGAGGAATGACCTCTGTAGCCACAGGAGGCCTTGCCACTTACCTAGAGCCCTGGGGGGAATTTTCCATGCTGCCAAGGACTCAGTGCCGGTGGGAATTGTCACCTCTGAGTAGAACTAGTTTCCCCAAGCCACAGGTCTGGGCAGAAAAAAAAAAAAAAAAAAGAGTGGAATTTTAAGCCCCAGGGGCCACACAGACCAGAGGAGACGTATATATGATGAGCCTTATTTTCCATCTGAGCATCTACTCGTCCACAGACACATTGCCTCTGATTGTCTTTCATTTCTGAACTTTTCTCCCTGCTGCTGCTGAATCGCTTCGGTCGTGTCTGACTCTCTACGACCACATAGGCGGCAGCCCACCAGGCTCCCCCGTCCCTGGGATTCTCCAGGCAAGAACACTGGAGTGGGTTGCCATTTCCTTCTCCAATGCATGAAAGTGAAAAGTGAATGCGAAGCTGCTCAGTCGTGTCCGACTCGCAGCGACCCCAGCGACTGCAGCCTAAGGGGCTCCTCCGCCCATGGGATTTTCCAGGCAAGAGTACTGGAGTGGGATGCCATTGCCTTCTCCAAGGAGCCTGCATTATTTGCACACATGCCATGAGTCCTCCTGGCCATCAGGAGGCAGTAAAGAGCCTTGGAGGGGGCACTCTGCTAAGTGAAATTCTATAAGCTATAGAGACCACCCTCTTTAAAGGGAAATTTACATCTCCTTCAGTTGCCTCTTCTTGGGAGCTCCACTCTGTCATTCCTGGGTTGATTATCCGTCTGATCGCCAGCATACCCAGCCATGTGCAGCCTTTTCAGTGTGGCACAGAGGGATGTGTGAAGAGGGCACGTTGTCCTGGCACAGAGCCAGAGACTGGGGAAGGTGACAAAGACGAGGATGGGGGAAGGGACAGTTAGGGAGTTTGGGGTGGATGTGTACACACTGTTAGATTTCAAGTGGATAACCAACAAGGAGCTACCCACAGCACAGGGAACTCTGCTCGATGTTATGTGGTAGCCTGGGTGGGAGGGGAGTTTAGCAGAGAATGGATACCTGTATATGGATGGCTGAATCCCTTTGCTGTTCACCTGAAATTGTCATGACATTGTTAATCGGCTATACTCTAAAAAAAAAAAAAACCCTCCAAAAAACCAAAAACAAAAGAGAGACACTTACCTTACAGTTTCTGCGTCTTGTGGAGCTGTCCTGAGTCCTCTTGCCTGGGCTTCCAGGTGCTTCCACCTGAGCCCATATCTTAGTAAGTCTCTTCTTAGAATGTGACTACTCATTTCTCTAACTGCCCCAGCCATGTGTAAACTCTTCCAGGTTGGGGATCACACTCGAGGAGCCTATCTCTGCAGCTCCAGGCTTGAGCATCATAGAATCATGGGCAAGCACTTGTGCTTTGGGACCAGACAGACCTGGATTCACTTCCCTGGATTCAATGCCTGCTGTGCATTTTCTTTCTCTTGTTAAGCATTTTCATGAATGATAAAGATAAAAACGTGGACACAACAGCCGTGCCTGTGCCACAGAGCTTCTGTGAGGTTCTAGGAGGTGATGCTTGAGAAGGGCTTCGACGGTGCCTGGCCGACTGTGGGGGCTCAAAACTAGTTCTGCTTCTTCTGCTTCGCCTTCCTTCCCTCTAGAGCTTCACACAGCGCTTGGAACAGAGACAATGAAAGTGAATGTCACTCAGACTCTTTGTGACGCCATGGACTGTACAGTCCATGGAATTCTCCAGGCCAGAATACTGGAGTGGGTAGCTGTTCCCTTCTCCAGGGCATCTTCCCAACCCAGGGACCTAACCTAGGTCTCCCGCATTATGGAGTATTCTTTACCAGCTGAGCCACAAGAAAAGCCCTTGGCACAGAGAAGGTGCATGTAAAATATCAGTTGAATGACTAAGACAGAAGATGGAAGAAAAACCCAGCTGAGGCTCAGTGATATGGCTCACTGATGTCCCAGGATAGTCGCCCCCATCCCCCTGGACATGGGGACAGTGTCTGCAGAGGAGTGGGCCTGGTGCCCAGGGGCATAAGCCCTGCCAAGGAAGGAGTGGTTTCTCAGGCACCCCCTGACTGATCTGCCTTGAATTATACATTTTTACTGAGCGTGCTTCTCTGTCAGGTAGGGTTTCTCACTTAAATCATTTAATATTGGAAGATTTAGCTTTCACTTTCCCATATTTCAGTGAATCCGTCATTATGTTTCATCAGGGTTTGAGGCTCGTGACTGCAGCTCTTTTCCATCTGTGAATTTTATTAATTTCTTACTTCGCTCCGCTTTATTTTTTCAGGAGTCAAGCTTAATTCTTAAATATTAGTAGGTTCAAGAGATACATTTACTGTGGATTTTATCATGGTTAAATAAATAAAATACATTTTTGAATGACATAGACACACATAATATATGTGCAATTAAAAAAAAATAATTTATTTAGGTTTGGCTGTGCTGGGTCTTCGTTGCTACGCAGGCTTTTTTCTAGCTGTGGCAAGCAGGGGCTGCTCTCCAGTTGGTGTGCGTGCACTTCTCACTGTGGTGGCTTCTCTTGTTGCTGAGCGTGGGCTCGAGGGTAGTTGTGATGCCCAGGGGCTTAGTTGCTCCATGGCGTGTGGGATTCTTCCTTGATCAGGGATGGAATCTGTGTCTCCTGCACTGGCAGGCAGATTCTTTACCACTGAGGCACCAGGGAAACGCTATATGTGCAGTTTTTAATCACATTAAAAAGCACCATTCTAACCATTTTTAAGTGTACAGTTGGAAGGAATCAAGTGCATCCACACTCTTGTGCGCCCCTCACCAACATCCATCTCCAGGATTTTTTCATCTTCCCCAACTGAAATTCTGTCCCCGTGAAACACTAATTCCTCAGCCACTCCTCTTCCCCAGCCTTCATTCTGCTTTCTGTCTCTATAAACCTGACTACTCTGGGCACATCAGAGAAGTAGAATCTTACAATATGTGTTCTTCCATGACTGTCCTTATGTCTTCTTATTTCACTTAGCATGATGTCATGAGGGTTTGTCCATATTGTAGCATGTGTCAAAATTCCCTTCTGTGTCTAGGGCTAAATATATCATTGTGTACACGCATCATTCTTTATCCATTCATCTGTCATTGATGATGGACGGTGGACAGTTGGGTTGCTGCCAACTTTGAGTTCACGTGAGTGATGCAGCTCTGAACATGGGAGTGCTGATATGTACTGGAGAGTCAAGGCAACTTAGATGTGTTGGCTGGGAAAGACCTGAGAAGACTTGTCTGTTTAGAGCCCTCTTTCCTAAAATGCATGTCCCAAATCGCAGATCAGACCCTTCTCAATCCTCTTGACCCACCTCAGGCTTCTCCTGAGCACCACTGGTGACACGATGTGCAGTTACTTCATTAAAAAAAAAAAAAAACACTGCTTTTGGTTGTGCCACATGGTATGTGGGACCCTAGTTCCCTGACATGGAATCGAACCTGCGTCCCTGGTACTGGAAGCATGGAGTCTTAACCACTGGACCACCAGGGAAGTGCCTATAGTTACTTCTGATTTTTCCTGCTGTGGAGAGGGGCAGTGGCACAGATTGCTAGAAAGAGGCAAGAAGTTAGGTTTGACTTTGAATGGAATTAGCCTTGGTGGAAAAGTGTTCAATTTCCTGAGTATGTGTTGATTTGTGTAAGGCAGGGGCTGTCAACTCGTTGGAGGCAGGACTGAACTAGTCAGGGATCTTAACTAGCTGTGAACAGTCCTCACAGTCATCCATATTATCACTCTCTAAGGACTGCATGGCTCCACAGGACGTTCCAAAGAGCTCAGATGGTGCTGGTTGTGTTTCCCAGTGGTTAAGGACTTGGACTCTGGATTTCAACTGCCTAGGTCCAAGTCTCAGCTCTATCACTTATTTATGCCCTGGGCATGTTATCAGATCTTGCTTTTTTTTTTTTTTTTTGTCTCTTAAAATGGGAATAAGAATAATGTCTACTTGGTGAGTTTGTTGACAGAGTTAAANAAAAAAAAAAAAAAACACTGCTTTTGGTTGTGCCACATGGTATGTGGGACCCTAGTTCCCTGACATGGAATCGAACCTGCGTCCCTGGTACTGGAAGCATGGAGTCTTAACCACTGGACCACCAGGGAAGTGCCTATAGTTACTTCTGATTTTTCCTGCTGTGGAGAGGGGCAGTGGCACAGATTGCTAGAAAGAGGCAAGAAGTTAGGTTTGACTTTGAATGGAATTAGCCTTGGTGGAAAAGTGTTCAATTTCCTGAGTATGTGTTGATTTGTGTAAGGCAGGGGCTGTCAACTCGTTGGAGGCAGGACTGAACTAGTCAGGGATCTTAACTAGCTGTGAACAGTCCTCACAGTCATCCATATTATCACTCTCTAAGGACTGCATGGCTCCACAGGACGTTCCAAAGAGCTCAGATGGTGCTGGTTGTGTTTCCCAGTGGTTAAGGACTTGGACTCTGGATTTCAACTGCCTAGGTCCAAGTCTCAGCTCTATCACTTATTTATGCCCTGGGCATGTTATCAGATCTTGCTTTTTTTTTTTTTTTTTGTCTCTTAAAATGGGAATAAGAATAATGTCTACTTGGTGAGTTTGTTGACAGAGTTAAATGAGATAATATATTCAAATCCTTCAGTACAGTGCCTGATGTAGTTAGAAAGTGAAAACGTTAGTCACTCCGTCCTGTCCGACTCTTTGTGACCCCATGGACTGTAGCCCGCGAGGCTCTTCTGTCCATGGGATTCTCCAGGCAAGAATACTGGAGTGGGTCGCCATTTCCTTCTCCAGGGGACCTTCCAGACCCAGGGATTGAACCCGGTCTCCTGCGTTGCAGACAGATTACTGTCTGAGCCAGCTCCTTAAATATCAGTGACTGCTGTTGTCATCTCCACTTTCACTCCTACAGCCACTGCTCTTCATCTAGCCTTTGTCGGTACCTAGAGTGTACGAACCTCAGACAGAGCCTCATCTGTTTCTCTCGTGCATTTTCCATTCTGTTACTCTTTCTGCAAAACCGTGAGATCGGCTTGCCTTGCGTGGACGCTTGGTGAAAACTCTGACACCTTGTAAAGCCTCACTCCTTCCTAATAACTTTCTATGTGAGTCAGGGGCCACCCTGAGTGTTTACGCTTCCGGACCCCAGGAGTGGGGAACGGGTGGTGACTGCCACTGCCTTTGTAAGCTTCCAGGCGACCAGGGCCAACTGGAGAGGTTGACCCCACCAAAGGAAATTTTGTCCGGCTTCCACGGAATAAGAATATTAATCTGACACGAGGCCAGAGCAGGCTGGACCGGAGGGAGATGAAATATAGTGGAGTAAGAATGCAGTGCTTTCTTGGTGGAATCAGGCAGCGGCTGGCTGCAGCAAATCGGAACCAGATTTTTGAACATGGCTCTGACGGTGGCGGATAGGGAGGTGGTAGTCATGCCTTGGGGTGCCCTCTGTTCCTTGCTGGCAGCCCTGCTCTGGGTGCTTCTTTTTTTTCCCAAGCTGGGGAGAGAAAGTGGGCTCGTGAACCTCCCCGCTGGCTTCCTGCCATTTCTGTTTGGTCTGTTTTCTGTCCAGATGATCCAGAGCAATCTGTGGGCCTGGCGGCGTGTCGTCCTTGACATGGGCTGTTGACAAGGTCCTAAATAATTGCCATTTCTTTCCAAGGCACCTTCCGGAAGGAGGGACTGGACACCTTCATCAGGGCCCCTGGAGCAGTTTCCTGGTGTTGGAGTGGCTCTTGTCTGCTCTCTGCCTCTGGAATGGTGCAGAAAGTGCCGGCTGTCCTGGGCCAGGAGAGAGATGGCCTTGGGCCCTGAGGATCTGACCTGGCTCTCAGGCCGCCTTGTGCCACCCATCTTGCTCCCTCCTGGTGACCCCCGCCTCCCCCACCCACTGCAGCAAGGGCTCTTCACTGGGAGATGTTCGAAGCTCCAGCAGCTGGACATGAGGCTGGTCAGGTGGGCAAGGGTAACGCGTGTGAAACCCATACGCTCTGAGCGGATTGGAATCGTTTCATACTCTTTTCTCATGAATTTTACAAGGTCCTGTGGCAGTAGCAGGAATCACTGCCCATGCTGGCTTTATCTGGTGTCGCCTGGCACCTTGATGGGTAACGGGCCCAGATCCCAAGTGCCCTTATCTTGATTCATTGCCAGCCGGGCCATCTGATGTCAGAGTTAAGAGGTCAGGGTCTGGGGGGTGGGTGATCAGGTTTCGCATCCCCATTTTTTTTTTTTTTACTACCTGCCTGATCTTGGGCCACATTTTAAGCTGTTCTGTGTCTCAGTTTCTTTCTCAGTTTCTTACCAGGGCTGGTGTTGGGGATTACGTCAGAGGGTGCATGGGAAGGGGTTAGCGACGAGCCTGCCACTTGGGGGTTAAAATTCAGAAAGTGTCATCCTGTCATTTCTCCCAGGGCCTTCACAGGGCACCGATCTTTGTGAGATTTACAGCTTTAACCAGCTCCCTGGGTGGGGGCACAATGTTAGGGAACTCAGACCTTTTGGCCAGGGGGAAAGGCCACAGTCCGTCAACTATTACTATTCAAATTAGCAATTATACATGCCTGGCGCTGTTTAAAGTGCACTAAATTACCCCAGAAAATGTCAGAGCTAGAAATGACCTATGACATCAGTTAACTCATCCAGACTCCAGATTTCACAGAGGAGGAAGGCCTAGTAAGGCACATCTGGTCAAGACCCGGATTCCAGGCAGTGGGCGAGCAGGAGCTTGGTCTGACGTCCCATTCTGGATGCGCCCTCCCCCCCGCCGGGCTTCTCCTAGGAGCTGAGAGAGAGCCCTACAGGACAGACGGGGACCTGACAGCTGAGCAGACATCAAACACATGCGCGTGCACAAACCCGCCCAAGGGTGTGTGCTGTGTTTCCTGTTGGGTTGAGTGATCGAGCAAGAGAAAATCCTCAGGATGGGTATTAGACAGACAGCTAAGTGCCATGTCCGTGAGTGTTTGTACAGAGTGGCTGTGGATCTGCGAGTCAGCCCTGGGGCAGATGGTGTCTCAGGTCTGGGGCAGCAGAGTGGCTGGACCTGCCCTTGGGGACGGGCGTCTTCCTCCTTGGGTGACCCTCGCTCTACTGTGCTCAATGTAGGCTCTGTACTTGAGCCTCAGGTGTCTAAATGACCTCAGTTTCCAGCCCCTTCTCTAAGTGGGAAGGGACAGGAAGCCAGTGAAGGCAGGCTGAGCCTCTTTGGGACTTCAAACTAGAAAAACTGTGTGGGTCAGTGGCCTTAGGGGTTTCCAGCAGGGTCTATGGTGGGGGCTAATCCTCCCTAGTGATGGGGCTCTGTCCAGTGCACCTGCTGGCGTTCCTGGCTCCCCATCCAGTTCTCAGCCACATCCTCTGCTTGGGGATGTTTCTTGTCTCCTCTCCTTTCTCCCTGCCCAGAATCTCTCCAGCAGACACCCCTCCCTGGAGAGCACTCAGCAATGCCCTTGACCCTGGTCTGAGCAAGGCTTGACCCAGACCTTGTCTCTTGGGGCTTTCATCGGCTGCTGGGCTTTGAATCAGGAAAACAAAGGCAGCTCTGTGTGGGGATGTGGGCGACCAGGCGCTCTCCACTCCTCCGTTTGTCTGCTCCTCCCAGATGGCTCGCTCAGACCACCCAGCTCACGGCTGACCCATCTTTGATGTCGATTTCCTCTGAACCTTGGAAAGAAGACCCGTCACATGGTGCTGGTTCTTTGGCCACTAGTCCCTCTGATGTCTGACCAAGCTGCGAATGCCTTCGGTCCAGCCGGCAGGCCAGGACCTGAAACTGGCGCAGTCCTGACTCCCTGCCCGTGAGGAGGCGTGCAGAACCTGGCCTTTCTGTTTGCAGATGTCATTAAAGGCCATGGCTTTCCAAATTCCCTTCCCCGAGAAGTGGAGAAGATAGAGCAGTGTTGAAAGTTCTCACGTCAAGTGGTCCTGAGGAGTCACCCCCAACTTGAGTTTCCTTTTTGAAAAGTGTGCGGCAAGCTTACCTCTGCCTCCTCCTGGTACATCTGGGACCCCGATCAAAGCTCAGGTTGCAGAGGGGGGGATATTTCTTTTGGATAGTTGGAGAGGTGATGGGCTGCAGTGACAGCCCCTGGTAAGGGTCAGGGTTTACTGGGATGGCTGTCATGAAATCCCCATATGAACCTCCACATGGTTCTCTGTGGCTTTCCTTCCCTTTCTTAAAGACTCTTGAAGAAAGAGACTTTCCATGTGTTCAGTCTTCCTCTCTTAATAGCAGTTTCCATTTGGGTATCTTTCTTGGCCTTCCCTAGCCCACCCTCACCCGCAACCATAGTCTGAAAGAGTTAATTTCATCCTCAGCTCCCCCCCAGGATGTCTCTAATTGCCAGTGGAGTTAGTCTAGGATGAACCTTATTGAAATTGCTAATTTATTTCATAGCTTCAGTCTCCAGCCTGGAATGGAACAATGAGACCAAAAATGTTCCAGACACATTGTTTAATAAAGGAACATTCTTCCAGCTGAATTGTATGGATTTTCTGGTTTGATTGGTTAACCCTTGGAAGTGGTTTGTTCTCTCTCGTCAGAGCTGGTGGGATTGGGAGGTGTTGTCTAAGGGTCCATGAGTCCCTCTAGTGATTTTATTATTACTCTCCTGGCTCAGACCTCTTCTCTAGTCAAAAGCTTTGACTTCTGTCCCGTTGTCCTCCATCGAAGAATCGGTTAAAGCTATAAGTCTCACAAAAATCAGTGTGCTGTATGGCCCCAGGAGAAATGACAGGCTTGCCCCTTCTGAATTTCAACCCCTTTGGCTTGGAGAAGGCTGTTGACTTTATTATTGATCATTGAGTTTGATCTGATGTGTTTCCCAGAGACTTGGCTCGGCGGTCGTGCTGTTGGCTGCAGGGGCAGCAGCCACGCTGATGACGGGTTTTTCCGTTCCCGCAGCCAGATGCGAGAGCTGGTAGGGTAGACCAAACTCACTCCTTCTTTCCTCCTGGAAAGGCTGATTTGGATGTATGCGTCGGTGGGTTGCTCTCTGTGACAGATGGTGTGTTTTAAAAATTGCTCTTGACAGAGGCTGGGAGATAGATGCAATGACCTTTGGAAGACCCTTCTTGGTAAAAGAGCTATGAGGTTTTTTTTTTTGGTTGTTGTTGTTATTTGTTTGGTGGACCATACAGGTCTTTCATTTTTTTTTTTTCTTTCTGCAGATATGGATAGAATGCTGTATAACTTAATCTCAAAGGATGACCTGAGGTCACCTGTGTCTGGATAGAACCTTTGCAAATACAGTCTTTGATGCAGACCGTGGGTTCGTTTGGGGGTAGTCAGTATCCATCCATCCATCTATCCATCCACCCATCCATTTGTCATTTATCAAATAACTGTTAAAATCTAGGAACTATGGTGATATGCTCCTTATTATTTAATTTCTTTCAGTGTTTCTGTTCAGTGAAAAGAGAAGACCATTCCAATCTTGCTTTTTTCTGGTATGTTTTTATTTTTGATCTTAGTTGTGTTGAGTCTTACTTGTGGCATGCGGCTTCTGCCTAGTGGAGGGGCATGGATTTAGTAACTGTGGTGCAGGCTTAGTTGCCCCGAGGCATATGGGATCTCCCTTCCCCGACTAGGGACAGAAGCCGTGTCCCTTCCATTGGATGGTGGATTCTTAACCACTGGAACACCAGGGAAGTCCCTGCGTTGTTTTCTTTAACTTGAGCTTTTTTTTTGCGTTTGACACAGCTGACCCCTTCTTCCTACGTGGCGTTTCTCCTGCTGAGGGTCCCAGAGCTGTGGCACGTGCTGTCCTTGCGTGTCTGCTCCTTCTTGTCCTCGTCCGCGTGTTCCTTCCTGCACACCTTCCCCTGGAGCAGCAGTGTTCTCAGAGTTCTGCCTTCAGTTTTCTTTCCCCCTTCTTCTACTCTTTAAACACTCTTTCTGGGCAGTGCTGACTCTGTCACTGTGTCTGAGTTGTGATCTACCTGTGTTTGATGACCTTCAAATATTCTGATTTAACCTGCATTCCTGTCGTGTGCTCCCTGCTTGTACATCGTCTCCTGACCACCAGTACTTGCTGTTTCGTCACTGAGTCATGTCCAACTCCTGGCAACCCAATGGACTGTAGCCTATCAGGCTGCTCCATCCATGGAATTTCCCAGCAAGAATACTGGAGTGGGTTGCCATTTCCTACTCTACAGGTTCTTCCCAACCCAGGGATTGAACCTGTGTCTCCTTCATTGGCAGGCGGGCTCTTTGCCACTGAGCCACTTGGGAAGCCTGTTACTAACAGATGCCTGGTTGTCCAGAAACATCGCAAACTCAACGTGCTCGTAGATGAACTCGGCCTCTTCTCTGTGGCACCCGTACCTGCAGGATTCCCTGTCTTGGGGGTTGGCCTAATTGTTTTTCTTCTCAACCATGCCAGGATCGGGAAGCCCCTGCAGATGTTCCGCTCCCCTTGCACCCGTGGGTGCTAAGTCATGTCAGTCCCAGCTCTCACACCTTCCCCATCCCTGCCGTCGCCCCTCCAGCATCCACCGTCCCCCCTGGCATCACTGCAGCGTCTCTTAACCGGACCCGACATCTGCCCCCTCCAGCCATCTGTGTGCTGTGTCAGGTCGGTGCAAATCCGAACAAGTCAATTCCTTACTTGCAAGGCAGGAATAGAGATGCAGACGTTCAGAACAGACACGTGGACACAGCCGGGAAGGAGAGGGTGGGGAGAATTGAGAGACTGGCACTGACATATGGACAATACTTTGTGTAAGTAGAGAGTTAGTGGGAAGCTGCTGTAGATCACAGGGAGCTCAGCATGGGGCTCTGTGATGACCCAGAGGGGTGGGATGAGGGCTGGGAGGGGATATATGTCTACAATAGCTGATTCAGGGCTTTCCAGGTGGCGCTAGTGGTAAAGAACCCGCCTGCCAATGCAGGAGACATAAGAGACGTGGGTTTGATCCCTGGATCAGGAAGATCCCCTGGAAGGAGAAGGCAACCCATTCCAGTACTCTTGCCTGGAGAATCCCATGGACAGAGGAGCCTGG
>SJYA01000855.1:0-10541 GCA_006410615.1 Neotragus moschatus
TGTGAATCTGAGTGAACTCCGGGAGCTGGTGATAGACAGCATGGCATGCTGCAATTCATGGGGTTGCAAAGAGTCGGACACGACTGAGCGACTGAACTGAACTGAAAGAGTTACTTTAACGTAGCCCCAAGTAGTGCAGTGGTAAAGAATCCACCTGCCAACTCAAGAGACTCAGGTTTGATCCCTGGGTAGGGAAGATCATGACAGAGAAGGAAATGGCAACCCACTCCACTATTCTTGCCTGGGAAATTCCATGGATAGAAGAGTCTGACAGGTTACTATTCATGGGGTCATAAAGATTTGGACATGATTGAATGACTGAACACACAAGCATGCCTAAGAATTCTTCCTGGTGTTACTGTTTACATGTTTGTTTTTATCATATGATATCCCTTTTGGGAGTATGGAGGACTGATTTTTTTTAAAGATATATGTATGATCTTACTATTTTTTTTCAACTATATTTTTCAAAACACATTCCCATTCATTATAACGCAACACTACACCATCAATGAAGAACATAATTTGGATAATCAAATTTTAAAAACCACGAAATACCTTTAAGAAAAAATTATTCTGTAACATAGTTTCCTTTGTAGCTTCTAAATATAAAAATTGAACACTATCGTTTGGTCCTACACACACCTCTCTCTTATATTGAACATAATGCTGCTTTTTTGTATTTGCAAGAAGTTTCTCTTGCAATTAATATCCTGTTGTGACCAAACTCTAAGATGGTTTATAATGATTCTGAAAGTGAAGTGAAAGTGAAAGTCACTCGGTTGTGTCTGACTCTTTGCAACCCCATTGACTATATAGTCCAAGGAATTCTCTAGGCCAGCATACTAGAGTGGGTAGCCTTTCCCTTCTCCAAAGGGATCTTCCCAACCTCGGGATTGAACCCTGGTCTCCCATTCTGCAGGTGGATTCTTTACCAGCTGAGCTACCAGGGAAGCACACAGTGATCTCTATCTTCTGCATTCAAGTTGTTATATAATCCTTTACCCTGAACATGGGCTGGCTTGGTAACTTGCTTCTAAACAGTAGAATATTGCAATGGTACACCTTCTGGGATTAGGTTAAAAGAGAGTTATAACTTCTATCTGGTAGATTATTTTATTCCTCTCTTGCTTGCTGGTTTGATGAAGCAAGTTGTCATGCCAGGGAAGCCCATGTGGCAGAGAACTAAGGGTGACTACTGGTCAACAGCTAGCTAGAAAACAGAAATCCTCAGGTTAATATTCCCAAATCAAGTCAAGCCTGGCAACAGCCATGTAAGTGATTTTGGAATTGAATCCTTCCCCAATTAGATATATTAGAGCCTAAATGGGGTCTCACTGATAAGATGGCTCCTCAACCACACAAAGAATAAAATCACAGTGATCTGTGAGACTGACAAAATTGCCCAAATGGCATCTTGTTATCTCACTGACACCTATCTTCTCAAAGCTGCGAGACCACCAGATTCCAGACCTCCGGCTGCG
The DNA here is from genome assembly GCA_006410615.1 of Neotragus moschatus. Classification (NCBI taxonomy): domain Eukaryota; kingdom Metazoa; phylum Chordata; class Mammalia; order Artiodactyla; family Bovidae; genus Neotragus; species Neotragus moschatus. Next base: position 1,485 of record SJYA01000855.1, read on the forward strand.
TGACCATCCCTTCAGGGAATTTTTCATTGGTGGGGTGCAAGAAGGACTCTGTCAGAAAGGGAGAACCTTCAGTTCAGTTCAGTTGATCAGTCATATACGACTGTCTGCGACTCCATGATTGCAGCATGCCTGGCCTCCTTGTCTATCACCATCTCCTGAAGTTCACTCAAACTCACGTCCATCGAGTCAGTGATGCCATCCAGCCATCTCATCCTCTGTCATCCCCTTCTCCTGCCCCCAATCCCTCCTAGCATCAAAGTCTTTTCCAATGAGTCAGTTCTTCGCATGAAGTGGCCAAAGTACTGGAGTTTCAGCTTTAGCATCATTCCTTCCAAAGAAATCCCAGGGTTGATCTTCTTCAGAATGGACTGGTTGGATCTCCTTGCAGTCCAAGGGACTCTCAAGAGTCTTCTACAACACCACAGTTCAAAAGCATCAATTCTTCGGTGCTCAGCCTGCTTCACAGTCCAACTCTCACATCCATACATGACTACTGAAAAACCATAGCCTTGACTAGGCACACATTTGTTGGCAAAGTAATGTCTTTGCTTTTGAATATGCTATCTAGGTTGGTCATAACTTTCCTTCCAAGGAGTAAGCACTTTTAATTTCATTGGTGCAGTCACCATCTGCAGTGATTTTGGAGCCCAGAAAAATAAAGTCTGACACTGAAGTTCTTTTTAAGAGCCAGTCATCCTCTCTTTTCCCTTTAATAAATTCCGCTTTTCTTGCCTGACTGCCTGGTTCACTCTCTTTTTCTCTGCACTTGCCTTTGAAGATCTTCATATGAAACCCAGGAAATATTGACAACTTGACGGTAGTTTCATGAGAGACTCTGAAGCCAAGGACCAAGAAGCATAGTATCCAGATTCTTGACACACAAACACCGTGAAATTACAACTTTGTAACTTGTTAAGCCATTAAGCTTGTCATAACTTTTCATATTGTACACATAATAAATATACTTTTCTAGAGTTGCGGAAAGAAATGTATCAGTTTTACCCATTGTTTTCCACAACCACACCAACTTTTTGGTGTTCTGTCAATTTTTAAATGAATCATCTCTTTTTAAGTTTCAAAACTAGGAAATTACAACCATTAAATTGAAGAAATCAAGTGTTTTTAAAAATTAATCTAGTTAAGTCCTTATTCAATTAAGAGAAATTTGATGAACAGGTTTCATTCCAATATTTTAAAACTTAAAAACAAAACACTTTGAATACCAAGAGAATATATGTATATGTATTAGAAGAAAAAATTATTTTCCTGTATTTGAACAGACTCAATTATATTTAATGGAGAAGGAAAAATAAAGTAATGCATGGAGTTCATAGTTGATGTATACCTTTAAGATATTGAATTTTGCTAGGAATGCCAGTTACCATGTATATGAGGCCTTATAGAGAGCTTCTTTATCTCAACAATATTAAGGAATACGGATGCTTTTTATCAAAGTCCAGCAGTTTTGCAGAAATTTAATATACTAATAATTGAAAATGCTGAATCATTGATTTCTTTCACATTCTTGCTAATCCATTATGTTCAGCCTTGGTTCTCCTATCTTAATTTAGTCTGTGTATGATAAACTTAATGCTCCATTTGAAAGTATGTGAAATTTTAATAGATGATGTTTCACAATCGGTGGGTTTGTTAAGTGCTTTAAAAATGCATGTACAACAGAACACTAATGCCAGACAATGTGTAAAAATGCTTAGCTTTAGCACTGATAAAATTTTACTTTTAAGATTGGAAAATCTGGCTCAGGGAAAAGAAAACTCCATTTCAAAGAAACTGTATATGTATAAAGGAAGCTATCTTGCAGAAGGAAAAAAAAAAAAATGTACCTGCCTATTATACGGATCTCAGTGGAGATGAACAAGGGGAATTGCCAGCAGCCATCTGAGTGATGCTTAACAGAACTCAGTGAAAAGTATTAGGTCAATGAATTTGCATGTGTTATTTAACATTAAATAGGGAAATATTTAGTCAGCTTATGTGATAGTTTTTATTCATTTCACATTTATTCATAGTGTACTTGCACAGCCTCCAGCTATTTTATGCATTGGCTCTTGTTTTGCTCCCCAAAACTTACCATCTGGAGGGAGAAACATTAAAGATTTGCACGAGTTACTAGAAATTTTAGATTATGAGCGTATAACTTATGGTGGGGATTCCTTTATTTTTCTTGTTAATTTTCTGCTAAAGCAGGTAAAATTAATTGCCTGTGTGTGTAATTTGGGGGTTAAAAGTAGGTATAAAAATATTAAATATTTTTATATTAACCATAAAAGAACAAAATCAAGAATAATAAAACTTCGAATAAAGGGAAATAAATTCAAATGAGGTTTAAGGAATTGAAATATTATAAGAAAAACAAATTTTAGGGGGAGGGAGACTCAAGAGGAAGGGAATATATATATATATATAATCATGACTGATTCACACTGATGCATGGCAGAGACCACAACATTGTGAAGCAATTATAGTCCATTAAAAAAAAAAATTCAGAAAAGTTGTCCATTATTTTGGTAAGAACTAATTTTTGAAAGAAAGAATTATCAGTATCATTTTATTCCTTAAACTTATTAGTTGTGGAGAGATTTCTCAGTATCCTCATTAATGAGATCTCTAAATCTCTAATACAATAACACAAAACAAAGTTCTTATCTTGACTTTTGCAGAGGAAATAAAATGGAGCTTGAAGGTGCAAATTTGATGTCTGTCTTTGGGATCTTATTCTCATTTGCATTTCCTTCCATCTCCTTTGCATTTTCATCCTAATCTTTGTTTCCTATGCTCCATAGTCTCTGTTTCTAGAAGTTCCAATCTGGCTAGGAGAAGTCCTCCATTCCCTCTGGCCTACCAAGGCCTATTTATTCCCACAGCACCTTTTGTTTTTCTCCTGAGAATTNTATATTTTTCAAAACACATTCCCATTCATTATAACGCAACACTACACCATCAATGAAGAACATAATTTGGATAATCAAATTTTAAAAACCACGAAATACCTTTAAGAAAAAATTATTCTGTAACATAGTTTCCTTTGTAGCTTCTAAATATAAAAATTGAACACTATCGTTTGGTCCTACACACACCTCTCTCTTATATTGAACATAATGCTGCTTTTTTGTATTTGCAAGAAGTTTCTCTTGCAATTAATATCCTGTTGTGACCAAACTCTAAGATGGTTTACAATGATTCTGAAAGTGAAGTGAAAGTGAAAGTCACTCAGTTGTGTCTGACTCTTTGCAACCCCATTGACTATATAGTCCAAGGAATTCTCTAGGCCAGCATACTAGAGTGGGTAGCCTTTCCCTTCTCCAAAGGGATCTTCCCAACCTCGGGATTGAACCCTGGTCTCCCATTCTGCAGGTGGATTCTTTACCAGCTGAGCTACCAGGGAAGCACACAGTGATCTCTATCTTCTGCATTCAAGTTGTTATATAATCCTTTACCCTGAACATGGGCTGGCTTGGTAACTTGCTTCTAAACAGTAGAATATTGCAATGGTACACCTTCTGGGATTAGGTTAAAAGAGAGTTATAACTTCTATCTGGTAGATTATTTTATTCCTCTCTTGCTTGCTGGTTTGATGAAGCAAGTTGTCATGCCAGGGAAGCCCATGTGGCAGAGAACTAAGGGTGACTACTGGTCAACAGCTAGCTAGAAAACAGAAATCCTCAGGTTAATATCCCCAAATCAAGTCAAGCCTGGCAACAGCCATGTAAGTGATTTTGGAATTGAATCCTTCCCCAATTAGATATATTAGAGCCTAAATGGGGTCTCACTGATAAGATGGCTCCTCAACCACACAAACAAAGAATAAAATCACAGTGATCTGTGAGACTGACAAAATTGCCCAAATGGCATCTTGTTATCTCACTGACACCTATCTTCTCAAAGCTGCGAGACCACCAGATTCCAGACCTCCGGCTGCGTGACCATCCCTTCAGGGAATTTTTCATTGGTGGGGTGCAAGAAGGACTCTGTCAGAAAGGGAGAACCTTCAGTTCAGTTCAGTTGATCAGTCATATACGACTGTCTGTGACTCCATGATTGCAGCATGCCTGGCCTCCTTGTCTATCACCATCTCCTGGAGTTCACTCAAACTCACGTCCATCGAGTCAGTGATGCCATCCAGCCATCTCATCCTCTGTCGTCCCCTTCTCCTGCCCCCAATCCCTCCTAGCATCAAAGTCTTTTCCAATGAGTCAGTTCTTCGCATGAAGTGGCCAAAGTACTGGAGTTTCAGCTTTAGCATCATTCCTTCCAAAGAAATCCCAGGGTTGATCTTCTTCAGAATGGACTGGTTGGATCTCCTTGCAGTCCAAGGGACTCTCAAGAGTCTTCTACAACACCACAGTTCAAAAGCATCAATTCTTCGGTGCTCAGCCTGCTTCACAGTCCAACTCTCACATCCATACATGACTACTGAAAAACCATAGCCTTGACTAGGCACACATTTGTTGGCAAAGTAATGTCTTTGCTTTTGAATATGCTATCTAGGTTGGTCATAACTTTCCTTCCAAGGAGTAAGCACTTTTAATTTCATTGGTGCAGTCACCATCTGCAGTGATTTTGGAGCCCAGAAAAATAAAGTCTGACACTGAAGTTCTTTTTAAGAGCCAGTCATCCTCTCTTTTCCCTTTAATAAATTCCGCTTTTCTTGCCTGACTGCCTGGTTCACTCTCTTTTTCTCTGCACTTGCCTTTGAAGATCTTCATATGAAACCCAGGAAATATTGACAACTTGACGGTAGTTTCATGAGAGACTCTGAAGCCAAGGACCAAGAAGCATAGTATCCAGATTCTTGACACACAAACACCGTGAAATTACAACTTTGTAACTTGTTAAGCCATTAAGCTTGTCATAACTTTTCATATTGTACACATAATAAATATACTTTTCTAGAGTTGCGGAAAGAAATGTATCAGTTTTACCCATTGTTTTCCACAACCACATCAACTTTTTGGTGTTCTGTCAATTTTTAAATGAATCATCTCTTTTTAAGTTTCAAAACTAGGAAATTACAACCATTAAATTGAAGAAATCAAGTGTTTTTAAAAATTAATCTAGTTAAGTCCTTATTCAATTAAGAGAAATTTGATGAACAGGTTTCATTCCAATATTTTAAAACTTAAAAACAAAACACTTTGAATACCAAGAGAATATATGTATATGTATTAGAAGAAAAAATTATTTTCCTGTATTTGAACAGACTCAATTATATTTAATGGAGAAGGAAAAATAAAGTAATGCATGGAGTTCATAGTTGATGTATACCTTTAAGATATTGAATTTTGCTAGGAATGCCAGTTACCATGTATATGAGGCCTTATAGAGAGCTTCTTTATCTCAACAATATTAAGGAATACAGATGCTTTTTATCAAAGTCCAGCAGTTTTGCAGAAATTTAATATACTAATAATTGAAAATGCTGAATCATTGATTTCTTTCACATTCTTGCTAATCCATTATGTTCAGCCTTGGTTCTCCTATCTTAATTTAGTCTGTGTATGATAAACTTAATGCTCCATTTGAAAGTATGTGAAATTTTAATAGATGATGTTTCACAATCGGTGGGTTTGTTAAGTGCTTTAAAAATGCATGTACAACAGAACACTAATGCCAGACAATGTGTAAAAATGCTTAGCTTTAGCACTGATAAAATTTTACTTTTAAGATTGGAAAATCTGGCTCAGGGAAAAGAAAACTCCATTTCAAAGAAACTGTATATGTATAAAGGAAGCTATCTTGCAGAAGGAAAAAAAAAAAAATGTACCTGCCTATTATACGGATCTCAGTGGAGATGAACAAGGGGAATTGCCAGCAGCCATCTGAGTGATGCTTAACAGAACTCAGTGAAAAGTATTAGGTCAATGAATTTGCATGTGTTATTTAACATTAAATAGGGAAATATTTAGTCAGCTTATGTGATAGTTTTTATTCATTTCACATTTATTCATAGTGTACTTGCACAGCCTCCAGCTATTTTATGCATTGGCTCTTGTTTTGCTCCCCAAAACTTACCATCTGGAGGGAGAAACATTAAAGATTTGCACGAGTTACTAGAAATTTTAGATTATGAGCGTATAACTTATGGTGGGGATTCCTTTATTTTTCTTGTTAATTTTCTGCTAAAGCAGGTAAAATTAATTGCCTGTGTGTGTAATTTGGGGGTTAAAAGTAGGTATAAAAATATTAAATATTTTTATATTAACCATAAAAGAACAAAATCAAGAATAATAAAACTTCAAATAAAGGGAAATAAATTCAAATGAGGTTTAAGGAATTGAAATATTATAAGAAAAACAAATTTTAGGGGGAGGGAGGCTCAAGAGGAAGGGAATATATATATATATATAATCATGACTGATTCACACTGATGCATGGCAGAGACCACAACATTGTGAAGCAATTATAGTCCATTAAAAAAAAAAATTCAGAAAAGTTGTCCATTATTTTGGTAAGAACTAATTTTTGAAAGAAAGAATTATCAGTATCATTTTATTCCTTAAACTTATTAGTTGTGGAGAGATTTCTCAGTATCCTCATTAATGAGATCTCTAAATCTCTAATACAATAACACAAAACAAAGTTCTTATCTTGACTTTTGCAGAGGAAATAAAATGGAGCTTGAAGGTGCAAATTTGATGTCTGTCTTTGGGATCTTATTCTCATTTGCATTTCCTTCCATCTCCTTTGCATTTTCATCCTAATCTTTGTTTCCTATGCTCCATAGTCTCTGTTTCTAGAAGTTCCAATCTGGCTAGGAGAAGTCCTCCATTCCCTCTGGCCTACCAAGGCCTATTTATTCCCACAGCACCTTTTGTTTTTCTCCTGAGAATTGTTCAACTCATTGCTTCAAGCTCAGGCTGGCTTTTTTCTTTCAAGTGGTATTTCTTCAACTGAGAAGTAAAATTCACATTAAGGCCTGAATTTAGAATTACCCCTATGCCTAAGAGGCTTCCCTGATAGCTTAGTTGGTAAAGAATCTGCCTTCAATGCAGGAGACCCCAGTTTGATTTCTGGGTTGGGAAGATCCACTGGAGAAGGGATAGGTTATCCACTCCAGAATTCTTGGGCTTCCCTTGTGGCTCAGCTGGTAAAGAATCCACCTGCAATGTGCGAGACTGGGTTCGACCCCTGGGTTGGGAAGATCCCCTGGAGAAGGGAACTGCTACCCACTCCAGTATTCTGGCCTGGATCCCATGGACTTAGTTCATGGAGTGGCAAAGACTTTGACATGACTGAGTGGCTGTCACTTTTACTTTCTATGCCTAAGTCATTGTTTGCGTTCTAAAATTTTAACTATAGCCTTTAACAAAATCATGTAACACATTTGTAGTTTAGTATTAAGAAATGACCGTGGGTGAAAGTTACACAAACTATAGGAGGAGAAAAATGCCTAATAGTAGATCAATGGGGAATAATACATTGGTACAGGAAAAATAAAATGACATCTTTTGAACATATGTGACCACAGCTAGATTTGGCTCAGTGATTAGCAAACAAAAAATTGGGTTGTGTATAAGCATGAAGATATTCTCTCTCATCTATTCATCATTTACATTCATTACAGAAAAATTCATTACATTCATTACGAGGTACCAAATTCACAAAGTAATTTGGTCAGAGAATATTGATTCTTGACAAGTTATTATCTACTATCTATCAAAAAGCAATTATTTTCAAGTTATTAATTTAGATCATTTATATGCTAAAACATTATTTTTAATTTATAAGGTTTATCTTAAATATCATAGGAATAAGGTAGGGCCAACATGTGTTAATATATATATATTCAATTATATATAAACCTGGAAAGTAGGAGAAATGGGGTAAAAATTTACGTGAGATGACTTTGAAGACTTTTATAATCTTTAATGTCTAGTATTGCAAATTCTCTTCCAATATAAAATCCATAGCACAAGCAGGTGTTTTTGTGGACTTAGTTTCAGTTTCAGTTCAGTTGCTCAGTCGTGTCTGACTCTTACCAACCCCATGAATCACAGCATGACAGGCCTCCCTGTACATCACCAGCTCCCTGAGTTCACTCAGACTCACGCCCATTGAATCTGTGATGCCATCCAGCCATTTCATCCTCTGTCGTCCCCTTATCCTCCTGCCCCCAATCCCTCCCAGCATCAGAGTCTTTTCCAGTGAGTCAACTCTTCACATGAGGTGGCCAAAGTACTGGAGCTTCAGCTTTAGCATCATTCCTTCCAAAGAAATCCCAGGGCCGATCTCCTTTAGAATGGACTGGTTGGATCTCCTTTCAGTCCAAGGGACTCTCAAGAGTCTTCTCCAACACCACAGTTCAAAAGCATCAGTTCTTTGGTGCTCAGCTTTATTCACAGTCTAACTCTCACATCCACACATGACTACTGGAGAAACCATAGCCTTGACTAGACGGACCTTAGTCAGCAAAGTAGTATCTCTGCTTTTGAATATGCTATCTAGGTTGGTCATAACTTTTCTTCCAAGGAGTAAGCGTCTTTTAATTTCATGGCTGCAGTCAGCATCTGCAGTGATGTTGGAGCCCAGAAAAATAAAGTCTGACACTGTTTCCACTGTTTCCCCATCTATTTCCCATGAAATGATGGGACTATATGCCATGATCTTCGTTTTCTGAATGTTGAGGTTTAAGCTAACTTTTTCACTCTCCTCTTTCACCTTCATCAAGAGGCTCTTTAGTTCCTCTTCACTTTCTGCCATAAGGGTGGTGTCATCTGCATATCTCAGGTTATTGATATTTCTCCCAGAAATCTTGATTCCAGCTTGTGTTTCTTCCAATCCAGCATTTCTCATGATGTACTCTGCATATAAGTTAAATAAGCAGGGTGACAATATACAGCCTTGACACACTCCTTTTCCTATTTGGAACCAGTCTGTTGTTTCATGTCCAGTTCTAACTGTTGCTTCCTTACCTGCATACAGATTTCTCAAGAGGCAGGTCAGGTGCTCTGATATTCCCATCTCTTTCAGAATTTTCCACAGGGTATTGTGATCCACACAGCCAAAGGCTTTGGCATAGTCAATAAAGCAGAAACA
>SJYA01000855.1:10641-94034 GCA_006410615.1 Neotragus moschatus
CCCATCTCTTTCAGAATTTTCCACAGGGTATTGTGATCCACACAATCAAAAGCTTTGGAATAGTCAATAAAGCAGAAATAGATGATTTTCTGGAACTCTCTTGCTTTTTCCATGATCCAACGGATGTTGGCAATTTGATCTCTGGTTCCACTGTCTTTTCTAAAACCAGCTTCAACATCTGGAAGTTCATGGTTCATGTATTGCTGAAGCCTGGCTTGGAGAATTTTGAGTATTACTTTACTAGCATGTGAGATGAGTGCAATTGTGCCGGAGTTTGAGAATTCTTTGGCATTGCCTTTCTTTGGGATTGTAAAAATGGAAAACTGACCTTTTCCAGTCCTGTGGCTACAGCTGAGTTTTCCAAATTTGCTGGCATATTGAGTGCAACACTTTAAGTACACCCTTAAAATAAATATTAGTGAAAATTTGTTTTGGATGGTTAATGTCAATGTACTAGTTTTAGCTTAATTTTCTGCTTAAGCCACTTGTTTTGATGTTCTTGTAAACATTTATTTTTAAGTACTGTGAAGTGAAAAATGTAGGGTGAAGAAAATTCAAAGAAATTATTCATATCCATTATACTTTCCAAATACTTTTAAAACAGAAAGGTTTTTGCACTTCTTGGACTTGGATACCTAGTTCCATATCAGAAAGAGAAATTAACAAAGCAACCTCGTTTACCATCATATTAAAAAGAATAAAATACAGAGGAATAAATTTACCAAAGGAAGAGACCTATACTCCAAAAATTATAAGATGCTGATGAAAGAAATTAAAGTTGACATAAAGAGATGAAAAGAAATACCGTGTTATTGGATTGGGAGAATCACTGTCATTAGAATCACCATACTACCCAGGGCAATATACAGATTCAATGCAATCCCTATCAAATTACCAATGACATTTTTCACAGAACTAGAAGAAAACATATTTTAATTTATATGGATATACAAAACCCCCAACAGCCAAAGTAATCTTGATAAAGAATAATGGAACTGGAGGAATCAGGTTCCCTGACTTCAGACTATACCACAAAGATACAGTGATAATAATAGCATAGTACTGGCACAAAAACAGAAATATAGATAGATGAGACAGAATAGAAAGTCCAGAAATAAATCCATGCAGTTGTGGTCAATTAATCTTTAACAAAAGCAAGAATATACAGTTCAGAAAAGACATACTTCAATAAGTGGTGCTGGGAAAACTGCNGCATAGTACTGGCACAAAAACAGAAATATAGATAGATGAGACAGAATAGAAAGTCCAGAAATAAATCCATGCAGTTGTGGTCAATTAATCTTTAACAAAAGCAAGAATATACAGTTCAGAAAAGACATACTTCAATAAGTGGTGCTGGGAAAACTGCACTGCTACTGCTGCTAAGTCGCTTCAGTCATGTCCATCTCTCTGCGACCCCATAGACGGCAGCCCACCTGGTCTTCTGTCCCTGGGATTCTCCAGGCATGAATACTGGAGTGGGTTACCATTTCCTTCTCCAATATATGAAAGTGAAAAGTGAAATCGTGTCTGACTCCTAGCGATCCCATGGACTGCAGCCTACCAGGCTCCTCCATCCATGGGACCTTCCTGGCAAGAGTACTGGAGTGGGTTGCCATTGCCTTCTCTGTCCAAAACGGCACAGCTACATGTAAAAGGATGAAATTGGAACATTCTCTAACACCATATATAAAATAAATTCAAAATGGATGAGAAACTTAAATGTAAGACCAGATACTATGAATTGCCTACAAGGAAACATAGGTAGAACTCTCTTGACATAAATTGCAGCAGTCCCATTTTGGATTTGTCTCCTAGGCTAATGGAAATAAGTGGGACCTGATTAAATTTAAAGCCTTTGTGCAGCAAAGGAACCATAAACAAAACAAAAAGACAATCTGTGGAATAGGTGAAAATATTTCCAAGGATGCAACCAACAAAAGATTAATTTCCAAAATATACAAACTCAATAGCGACTGAGCCACCAGGGAATCCCCTAATAACAAACAATCTAATAAAATAATTTGGCAGAAGATTTAAATAAACATTCTGCAAAACTATACACACAGATGGTCAAAAGATACATGAAAAGATGCTCAGCATCACTAATTGATTTACATTTGTCTAATGAAACTACAATAAATATTACCTCACACCAGTCAAAATGACCATCATCAAAAATTCTACCAATAATAAAGGCTGGAAAGGATATGGAGAAGAGGGAATCCTTTATTGTTTGTAGGAATATAAATTGATACAGCCACAATGGTGAACAGTATGGAGTTTCCATCAAAAGGTAAAAATAGGGTTGCAATATTTCCCAGTGACACCACTCCTGGGCATATATATGGAAAAAACTACAGTTCAAACAGGCACATGCACCCCAGTGTTCACTGCAGCCATATTTACAATAGCCAAGAAATGGAAGCAACCTGAATGTCCATGGACAAATGGATGGATGAAGAAGATGTGCTTTATTCACACAATAGGATATTACTCAGTCATAGAAAATAAAGAAACAATGTCATCTGCAGCAACACGGACAGACCTAGAGACTGTCATACTGAAGCAAGCCAGACAGAGAGAGGCAAATATCATACGCCTTTGCTTATACATGTAATCTAAAAACAACAACAACAAAAAAAGATACAAGTGAATACATTTACAAAACAGAAATAGAATCATAGACATAGAAAGCAAACTTATGGTTGCAAAGGATAAATGCAGGGAGCACAGGTAAATTAGGATTTGGGGATTAACATATACACACTATTATNGAGGCAAATATCATACGCCTTTGCTTATACATGTAATCTAAAAACAACAACAACAAAAAAAGATACAAGTGAATACATTTACAAAACAGAAATAGAATCATAGACATAGAAAGCAAACTTATGGTTGCAAAGGATAAATGCAGGGAGCACAGGTAAATTAGGATTTGGGGATTAACATATACACACTATTATATATGAAAGAAATCCCCAACGAGGACTTACTGTATAGTACAGGAAACTATACTCCATATCTATGAGGAAAAAGAATCTACAAAAGAATATATATACATACACATCTATATATATGTATATATATACATATTCAAAACTGAATCACTTTGCTGTACACCTGAAACTAACACATTGTGCATAAACCATATTTCAATTAAAAAACAGAAAGATTTTTAATATCCTCAGAAGTTCTTCTTGACTTTTAACAACACCCCTGTCTTTGCTCATTCTTGGTATGCATTTTTTCCTGTTCCTTTTGTCTTCTTGCACCCCTCCTGAGAAGTGAAAATGTTTGCCAAATAAAAGGCTCTCTGAATAGGTTGATAGATGGTTTTTAGAAAGGTTTCCTCAAGTATGCTGGATAAGTGGAATGAAAATCAATATTCTTTCATAAAAGATAAAAAGCTTTTAGGTCTTTAGGAATACTTCAGTTTACAAAATTATCCTGTTTTTTTTTTTTTTTCAGGTTTATGTATCTCTTTCATAGTGGTATTTCTTATTTATAGTATTTTTTTTACTGCCTGTACACCCAGCTCAGAATGTTGCTCCTGATTGTGATATCCTGACTCCTTTACAGAAAACCATATCCAACAACATATAAAATATCTATAGATTTTGTAGAATTTAAAGAAAATAATTTATTTTATAGTACTGGTTAATGAAACTAAAGATGAAAAAGAAAATCTGGAAGTGTTGGGGAAAGCATTCCCATTCTGTTTGAAAGGTGGCATACCACTTTCTATGAGGAATCCAGGAAACTAAAATAGTCATCAAAGTCACATTTCCCATTGACTTCTTACTTTGTAGACTCTGTACACTTCTCCCAAATTCACATGTAAGGATGAAACTATCATTCTCTTTGTAATTACTATGTTACAAAAGTGATAGCCACATGATCCTGAACATAAGGGATGATGCTTGTATTTTAGTTAGTCAACTTAGTACAAAGAGGAAGAAATTAGTCCCAAGTCACAACATTATAAAATACACGTTCATGCACACACACACACACACACACACACACACACACACACACACATATCAAGGAGTGAGAAGCTGGGGAGGAAATTAGTCATGCCTCATTTAATTTTCCATTTTTTAGTGTACTCAATAGTGCCACATATTGGATTCCCAGAAGTGAAGTACATGTTAAATATGAAAGTGTATCATAAGAAACTCCAATAAATTTTGCTAGATATTATACCTGTCACCCATTCCTATAACAAATTGAATGAGTTTTTCTTCTTGAAATTGCCCTAGATACACTTTCATAATTATTGTTTTGTCCTTCCAAGATTGTTAAAGATCCAGATAGAAAAGACAGAAAATTAAAAATAAATATCCTATGTATATTTCTAGGTTTTAGTCCCCAGTTGACTGAAGTGACTTAGCAGCAGCAGCAGATATATTAGCGACTTCACTTTCACTTTTCACTTTCATACATTGGAAAAGGAAACGGCAACCCACTCCAGTGTTCTTGCTTGGAGAATCCCAGGGACGGCGGAGCCTGGTGGGCTGCCGTCTATTGGGTCGCACAGAGTCGGACACGACTTAGCAGCAGCAGCAGATGTAATAGCAGTGCCTAGGCATAATTGGTGTCCAATACTGATAAATGAGTTGATTGTTTACAGTGACAGGGAAAAAGTTCATTCTGTCAGTGATAAGGTTCTCATAATTTTGTTAGCTACCTAAAACTTTGGTCAGCAACAGTGCATTTAGAAATATTTAAGTTTCATGGGGAAAAATGAATATCTACTCATTGTTTTATGCTACTTACATTTACTAAGCACTACATAATTGCCAGCCTAGTTATTAATGAGGAAAACTTTACCCTGTGAGAAGCAAAAATAATATACCTTAAAAAACCTGAGATAACCAAATTCTTTCTAATACTTGCCTCTACAAAATGTTCATTTCAGCTGTAGTTGCAAGACCGAGACTCAGAGTAGATTCAGAAGACCAAATGGTGTGACAAGTAGATGATATGCAACAGCTTTGACAGTACTTTGTTTTATGATATTTTTCAATTTCAATCTTGATCTCTCAAGCAAATAAGCTTTTTCTATTTTAAAATATTTCTAGTATTCCTAAAGTAGTATTTAAAAATTTGAACTTATTGTTAGAGATACACTTGTCTCTGAATCCATTTAAAATAAAAATTTAGAACAGTTTTTTTTAAGAAGGTAGTCTCCTAGACGCTATATTACTTTCTAATTCATGTTAATTGTAGTGCTATTACCTATATGAGTGGTCAAACTAAATCCAAGGTGACTCCAGTTTTATCAAGGAAAGTTTTATCACTGCACAGGCAGACTCACTTTCTTNCGTGTTATTGGATTGGGAGAATCACTGTCATTAGAATCACCATACTACCCAGGGCAAAATACAGATTCAATGCAATCCCTATCAAATTACCAATGACATTTTTCACAGAACTAGAAGAAAACATATTTTAATTTATATGGATATACAAAACCCCCAACAGCCAAAGTAATCTTGATAAAGAATAATGGAACTGGAGGAATCAGGTTCCCTGACTTCAGACTATACCACAAAGATACAGTGATAATAATAGCATAGTACTGGCACAAAAACAGAAATATAGATAGATGAGACAGAATAGAAAGTCCAGAAATAAATCCATGCAGTTGTGGTCAATTAATCTTTAACAAAAGCAAGAATATACAGTTCAGAAAAGACATACTTCAATAAGTGGTGCTGGGAAAACTGCGCTGCTGCTGCTAAGTCGCTTCAGTTGTGTCCGACTCTGTGTGACCCCATAGACAGCAGCCCACCTGGTCTTCTGTCCCTGGGATTCTCCAGGCAAGAATACTGGAGTGGGTTACCATTTCCTTCTCCAATACATGAAAGTGAAAAGTGAAGTCGTGTCCGACTCCTAGCGATCCCATGGACTGCAGCCTACCAGGCTCCTCCATCCATGGGACCTTCCCGGCAAGAGTACTGGAGTGGGTTGCCATTGCCTTCTCCGTCCAAAACTGCACAGCTACATGTAAAAGGATGAAATTGTAACATTCTCTAACACCATATATAAAATAAACTCAAAATGGATGAGAAACTTAAATGTAAGACCAGATACTATGAATTGCCTACAAGGAAACATAGGCAGAACTCTCTTGACATAAATTGCAGCAGTATCATTTTGGATTTGTCTCCTAGGCTAATGGAAATAAGTGGGGCCTGATTAAATTTAAAGCCTTTGTGCAGCAAAGGAACCATAAACAAAACAAAAAGACAATCTGTGGAATAGGTGAAAATATTTCCAAGGATGCAACCAACAAAGGATTAATTTCCAAAATATACAAACAGCTTATACAACTCAATAGCGCCTGAGCCACCAGGGAATCCCCTAATAACAAACAATCTAATAAAATAATTTGGCAGAAGATTTAAATAAACATTCTGCAAAACTATATACACAGATGGTCAAAAGATACATGAAAAGATGCTCAGCATCACTAATTGATTTACATTTGTCTAATGAAACTACAATAAATATTACCTCACACCAGTCAAAATGACCATCATCAAAAATTCTACCAATAATAAAGGCTGGAAAGGATATTGAGAAGAGGTAATCCTTTATTGTTTGTAGGAATATAAATTGATGCAGCCACAATGGTGAACAGTACGGAGTTTCCATCAAAAGGTAAAAAGAGGGTTGCAATATTTCCCAGTGACACCACTCCTGGGCATATATATGGAGAAAACTACAGTTCAAACAGGCACATGCACCCCAGTGTTCACTGCAGCCATATTTACAATAGCCAAGAAATGGAAGCAACCTGAATGTCCATGGACAAATGGATGGATGAAGAAGATGTGCTTTATTCACACAATAGGATATTACTCAGTCATAGAAAATAAAGAAACAATGTCATCTGCAGCAACACGGACAGACCTAGAGACTGTCATACTGAAGCAAGCCAGACAGAGAAAGGCAAATATCATACGCCTTTGCTTATACGTGTAATCTAAAAACAACAACAACAAAAAAAGATACAAGTGAACACATTTACAAAACAGAAATAGAATCATAGACATAGAAAGCAAACTTATGATTGCAAAGGGTAAATGCAGGGAGCACAGGTAAATTAGGATTTTGGGATTAACATATACACACTATTATATATGAAAGAAATCCCCAACGAGGACTTACTGTATAGTACAGGAAACTATACTCCATATCTATGAGGAAAAAGAATCTACAAAAGAATATATATACATACACATCTATATATATGTATATATATACATATTCAAAACTGAATCACTTTGCTGTACACCTGAAACTAACACATTGTGCATAAACCATATTTCAATTAAAAAACAGAAAGATTTTTAATATCCTCAGAAGTTCTTCTTGACTTTTAACAATACCCCTGTCTTTGCTCATTTTTGGTATGCATTTTTTCCTGTTCCTTTTGTCTTCTTGCACCCCTCCTGAGAAGTGAAAATGTTTGCCAAATAAAAGGATCTCTGAATAGGTTGATAGATGGTTTTTAGAAAGGTTTCCTCAAGTATGCTAGATAAGTGAAATGAAAATCAATATTCTTTCATAAAAGATAAAAAGCTTTTAGGTCTTTAGGAATACTTCAGTTTACAAAATTATCCTGTTTTTTTTTTTTTTTCAGGTTTATGTATCTCTTTCATAGTGGTATTTCTTATTTATAGTATTTTTTTTACTGCCTGTACACCCAGCTCAGAATGTTGCTCCTGATTGTGATATCCTGACTCCTTTACAGAAAACCATATCCAACAACATATAAAATATCTATAGATTTTGTAGAATTTAAAGAAAATAATTTATTTTATAGTACTGGTTAATGAAACTAAAGATGAAAAAGAAAATCTGGAAGTGTTGGGGAAAGCATTCCCATTCTGTTTGAAAGGTGGCATACCACTTTCTATGAGGAATCTAGGAAACTAAAATAGTCATCAAAGTCACATTTCCCATTGACTTCTTACTTTGTAGACTCTGTACACTTCTCCCAAATTCACATGTAAGGATGAAACTATCATTCTCTTTGTAATTACTATGTTACAAAAGTGATAGCCACATGATCCTGAACATAAGGGATGATGCTTGTATTTTAGTTAGTCAACTTAGTACAAAGAGGAAGAAATTAGTCCCAAGTCACAACATTATAAAATACACGTTCATGCACACACACACACACACACACACACATCAAGGAGTGAGAAGTTGGGGAGGAAATTAGTCATGCCTCATTTAATTTTCCATTTTTTAGTGTACTCAATAGTGCCACATATTGGATTCCCAGAAGTGAAGTACATGTTAAATATGAAAGTGTATCATAAGAAACTCCAATAAATTTTGCTAGATATTATACCTGTCACCCATTCCTATAACAAATTGAATGAGTTTTTCTTCTTGAAATTGCCCTAGATACACTTTCATAATTATTGTTTTGTCCTTCCAAGATTGTTAAAGATCCAGATAGAAAAGACAGAAAATTAAAAATAAATATCCTATGTATATTTCTAGGTTTTAGTCCCCAGTTGACTGAAGTGACTTAGCAGCAGCAGCAGATATATTAGCGACTTCACTTTCACTTTTCACTTTCATACATTGGAAAAGGAAACGGCAACCCACTCCAGTGTTCTTGCTTGGAGAATCCCAGGGACGGCGGAGCCTGGTGGGCTGCCGTCTATTGGGTCGCACAGAGTCGAACACGACTTAGCAGCAGCAGCAGATGTAATAGCAGTGCCTAGGCATAATTGGTGTCCAATACTGATAAATGAGTTGATTGTTTACAGTGACAGGGAAAAAGTTCATTCTGTCAGTGATAAGGTTCTCATAATTTTGTTAGCTACCTAAAACTTTGGTCAGCAACAGTGCATTTAGAAATATTTAAGTTTCATGGGGAAAAATGAATATCTACTCATTGTTTTATGCTACTTACATTTACTAAGCACTACATAATTGCCAGCCTAGTTATTAATGAGGAAAACTTTACCCTGTGAGAAGCAAAAATAATATACCTTAAAAAACCTGAGATAACCAAATTCTTTCTAATACTTGCCTCTACAAAATGTTCATTTCAGCTGTAGTTGCAAGACCGAGACTCAGAGTAGATTCAGAAGACCAAATGGTGTGACAAGTAGATGATATGCAACAGCTTTGACAGTACTTTGTTTTATGATATTTTTCAATTTCAATCTTGATCTCTCAAGCAAATAAGCTTTTTCTATTTTAAAATATTTCTAGTATTCCTAAAGTAGTATTTAAAAATTTGAACTTATTGTTAGAGATACACTTGTCTCTGAATCCATTTAAAATAAAAATTTAGAACAGTTTTTTTTAAGAAGGTAGTCTCCTAGACGCTATATTACTTTCTAATTCATGTTAATTGTAGTGCTATTACCTATATGAGTGGTCAAACTAAATCCAAGGTGACTCCAGTTTTATCAAGGAAAGTTTTATCACTGCACAGGCAGACTCACTTTCTTAAATACTAACTCTGATATCCTGCTAAAAATTGCCAGCTTGAATGGTTGTTACAGGGACTCTATGGCCCAAGAAGCTGAAAATATTACTTGAGTTTTACATAAAACGTGTTTCAGCCCTTGAACAATGCTAAAAATCAGATTAAATATTTGATTTATTTTATTGTCAAAAAGAGGGATAAACCTTAATACACTTGCTTATATTTAAAGAACCTATAGTCAATGCCTAAACAAAATTAGCTCAAAACTATACTTTAGCACCATGGTTCTCAGGTTAACTACAGAGAAAATAATAAATTATTTACCTTCAAACAGTTAAATGACTTTCAAATAACTAACAACTGCATACAAACAAATTAAATACTTATTTAAGCAACCTAATTACAAGTGTTATTAGGTCTTATTGATCTGACCAACACATTTAATTACATGTTTTTTTTAGTTTTTGTTCCCTAAAGAAATTGCAAAAATCCTTAGAACTTTGCATGTTATAAATCCCTGGAGTAACATCTCCTAAATAGAAAGATACTGGTCTTATACCAATACCTGAATCATTCTGGGCTTAACTAGGAACATGCATATACTTTGGCTCACTGAAAGAATACTTAAATTAGAAATCAATCCTTCAAGCCCCAGTAACTCAAGTCAATTAGACCTTAGGCTTAAAAGCTGGGTCATTATATAGTAATTTTATATCCCATTTCTACCAAAAAGTCATGTTTTTCTGCTCATTTGAACAGTGAAAAATAACTATCACCACCCCACAAAGACTAAAATAGAGCAGTTTTATTTTAGCACATAACTATATACTAAAACCAAAATTTTTTAATACTAATCTTTAAATATTATTTTACACAGAGTAAAGCCTAAGCCACAGTTTCATTCATAGAACATCTAAACAATGCCATGAATACAGCAAACACTATGGTAACAAAAATAATGGTGGCAAAAAAGGCAAATAAGTGATTTGATGATTAGACCTGAAATTAAAACAATTCTGTAAAACGAATGTTAATATATGTGTTGATTTCTCATAGACTCTGGAGTGTTTTATCTGTGTTAACAAAACTTTCATTTTAAAAGTTTTATGTGATGCAAAGGTTTCACACTTATTGCTAAGTTAGAAGACAGTTTTAAGAGAATCACAACTGTTCAGTTTCTTCCAACTTGCTTCCTGACCCTTACATGGAGAGACTAGCACTCTCACGTTGCACACAGCTGCTTATCAATCTGTAAAGTCATTTAAACAATGTACTTACTGACAGGATGTATCAGCACTTTGAATAACATTATTCTGGATGTATATCATATTATTTCAGACAGCAAATTTTCAGTAAATGAAGAAGCATACATATGAAAAGATAAAAATTCAAAACATATTTTACTTTGCAATGAAAATGAATAAGTTAGCAAAGAAAGAAAAGTATCCAATCTATTTTCAAATGCCTTCAACAGTATACATATGATGTGTTCTTTTTTTCTTGATGACAAAAGGTAGTGTTGATCTAAATAAATTTCAAATCACCATTTTCTGAACTCTAGTCTAAAATGTTCCATACAGAGCTGGGCAAATGGCAAGCTCACAATCTATATTTAACAAACCTAGATTATAAAGCTTATAAAAGAAATTCATTTCATTTTTTAACTATGATGGTAGTGTTAATGTCTCACTCAATACTTTTGAATTTCTAAAACACCTGTATTTCTTTAAAAATAAAATTGTCTATGGTTCTATAAAGAAAGGCACATTATTTCAACTCTGGCAATTCATTATGTTTCCTAAGGACTACTACATAGTAAAATCACCATTGTTTTGCTATTCTGATAATATATCTGTTGATTAAATGAAATTGCCATGATCTATCAATAAAATCATCAATGTTAATCACTGTCAAAGTCATTCCACTGGGTTGCTGGAAGTAAAGATTGCTGTGAAGTGAGGGGTAGACAAATGTTAAAGAAATGAAACAGGTAAATACTGGAATATGTTTGGCTGTTTCAAAAGAAAAATGAGGCTGTAATTGTGGAGACCAATATGGGGGTGAGAATACAATAACTGTGTACATTGCTTTAAGGAGAAGAAGGTAGGATGTGATCGTTTAACACGTAAGATATGTTGAGATGTTAAAACTTTCATTAAAGAGTTAGAAGGGTGGTAGTATGCAAGAGAAAGACCTCCAGAATATAGATAATCAGTGACTGTAAAGAGAATCAGGAGGAAACATAAAAATAGTGAATGGTAATACAAATATATTTGTAGGTTTAATGGCAGGAACTTAGATACTATTTTCTCTGTAAAGAGATTTGAGTTTTTCTGTTGCTAGAGGAAAATTTGTAGGGTTCAATGCTTAAAGAAATTGGAAAACAATTTAAATAGCTATTGTGAAGAATCTGAATGAAATAGATGATTATCCCACAAGATGGAGGGCATAACTGAGGATGAATCCTCTGAATTCAAACTAGTAATATGTTTAAAATTTTGTAACAACATACATTTGGAGTTTCCCATGACTGGAGTTTTGCCAGGTGACTTTAAGGGAAAGGTAATGTGAAATGAGGGTTTAGGTTCTTTTAAGACTGTACCTAAACTGGAAAGCTAAGACATATATAAATAGAATTGTTAGCAACAACAGCAAACAGAAACAGAAAACTTAGGGGTCACAAAATTGGAGTTCTCAAAGTTAAGACAGAAAGATAGTAGGGGTAACTGAAGGAGAAAAGACATGGAACTGTAAGTTTGAACATAACATTTTAAAAACCTACAACTTCATTATTAAAAAGGAGAAAGATCATTGAGACTGGCCAATCAGGGAGAAAAAGTGACGGCAACTATATCAAGTAACTAAGGCTGTGTGTTCTTTGATATCCTGGATGGAATATCAGCCAAGTTGATGGCAAGTCTGCAAAAAGCATGGAAGATATAAGTTAAGTTCCAAAATCAACAAAATTGAAATTTACTTGAAAATAAAGAGAAGAGATGACTGTAGCTGAGTGGCCTTTCTCTCAGTGGGGCCCAGCTATTTAAGAATGGGCAGGGAGAGGCTGGGGAGAAGTTTAAAAGCAACAGGGCATCCAGCTGGGCTCAGTCCCCACCATCCAGAGAGGGTAGCAACGGAAGCAGCACAACGAGTCTAAGTTACAGCAAGGAGAAACAAGTTAGGAATTCGAGTTTATTTTCTAAGGAACAGATGTTCCATAGACTTCAGAGTACATGGTGAAATTATTTGGGTGTAAATGAGAAAATATTTGGGTGACATGAAAGGTATTTTAGAACGATATAGGGATGCAAGTGTGAGAGGTGATGACAAATTTAAATTATAGTGCAGTGATTGTAGTTTGGTCAGGCAACCAATAAGAATCTGGTCTCAAGACACATTCCTGCACCACTGAGAACTTGAACTCTCTCTGAACTATAGCAAACCCAAGGACACCACCAGGCATATTTGGAAAAACATCCACCAGCTGCAAATTTATGCTCTCGACGTCCCCCTTAGTTGGTTCAGTTCAGTTGCTCAGTCATGTCTGACTCTCTGCTACCCCATGGACTGCAGCATGACAGGCTTCCCTGTCCTTCACCAACTCCTAGAGCTTACTCAAACTCATGTTTGTTGAGTCAGTAATGCCATTCAAACATCTCATCCTCTTTCGTCCCCTTCTCCTCCATCCTTCAATCTCTCTCAGCATTAGGGTCTTTTCCAATGAGTCAGTTCTTTGTATTAGCTGGCCAAAGTATTGCAGTTTCAGCGTTAGCATCAGTCCTTCCAATGAATATTCAGGACTGACTTTCTTTAGGATTGAGTGATTTGACCTCTTGGCAGCCCAAGGGACCCTTAAGAGTCTTCCCCAACACCACAGCTCAAAAGCATCAATTCTTTGACGTTCAGCTTTCTTTATGGTCCAACTCTCACATCCATACATGACTACTGGAAAAACCATAGCTTTTAGTAGATAGAACTTTGTCTGCAAAGTAATCTCTCTGCTTTTGAATATGCTGTCTAGGTTGGTCATAGCTTTTCTTCCAAGGAGCAAATATCTTCTAATTTCATGTCTGCAGTCACCATCTGCAGTGATTTTGGAACTCAAAATTAGAGAAAATAAAGTCTGTCACTGTTCCCCTTAATACTAGGCAACCATTTCAGATCCCAACCAATCCTAGCTTAATAAGCTCCTTTACTTGTGGCCAGCTCCAATTATGGCCTTCTAGTTGGCACTAGTGGTGAAGAATCTGCCTGGCAATGTCAAAGATATGAGAGATGTGCATTCAATTCCTGGGTCTGGAAGATCCCTTGGAGGAGGGCATGACAACCTACCCCAGTATTCTTGCCTAGAGAATCCCATGGACAGAAGAGCCTGGTGGGCTACAACCTATAGGGTCACAAAGCATTGGATACAACTGAAGTGACATACATGCACACATAGCTCCAATAATAATTCTTGACAAACAACTTATTTTGCCTTTATAAGCTTCCCCCATTTTTTAGTCCAGGGGAGCACCATTCAAGTGTTTCTAGAATCTGTGTCTATAGGTTACAGCCCTGACAGACCCTGAATAAACATGTTTATTTTATCCAGGGCTTTGTTTCTGAACTTTTGATTACAAAAGGGATGTAAAATCAGAGAAGACCCCTCCAAAGATAGTAAATACAGATATTAGGAATATAAGGTCTGGTAGTTTAACTGTCACAGCACTTTTTCGAGTACTAATGAACAGTATTTGGGTGTATTACAACACAAGAGGACGTTCAGGAGACTCTCCAGCAGTGACCGGAATGGGCGGTGCCTTGGTGGTGAGGGAAACTCCCGCTCACTTGGCAGGGCAGTGGTGTGGATTCGTGGCTTGTTCTAGTTGTGTAACAGACCCGTTGTTAGAGAGCCAGCATTTACTGCTGCTTATATTCAGGCTTGTGGGGTGAGGGCTCTTGCTCTTTCACATCATATATCTGTCTTTATGTGCACGCTTTATTCTTTACTTGATATAAATTGACTAAAATTGGGGTGTCTCAAGTTTCTGTTCAGCCATAATTTTTAGTTGTATGTACTTAGCATGACTTTTTTTAGCCTCTTTCCCTAGAACATCATCTAAGCACTTCAGTTCTCACCGCTAATTAGCAAATTCTTCCCATATTTCTTTGTTTAGAGACTGAGAGGCCTAGCTCCTTTTCAACTCCTTGCTGAGAAACAAAAGGCCCTGGCAGTCCATGGTAACCCTTAGGTTACATCTACTCAGATAAATTGTGTACAAAGTACAGCTTTAAATCACAGCAAAGCCTGAAGCCAGGGAACGTTTTGTTATAGACCTTCAGATCAAAGATNCCATATTTCTTTGTTTAGAGACTGAGAGGCCTAGCTCCTTTTCAACTCCTTGCTGAGAAACAAAAGGCCCTGGCAGTCCATGGTAACCCTTAGGTTACATCTACTCAGATAAATTGTGTACAAAGTACAGCTTTAAATCACAGCAAAGCCTGAAGCCAGGGAACGTTTTGTTATAGACCTTCAGATCAAAGATAAAAGAATTCACATTTTAAAATACCATATAGAAGATTACATTTTTGCATTGAACACACTGCAAAACTAGAATTAGACCAAAGAATGTACCATGGCTTGTAAAAGCTTTAACTGTATAGACTTTTTTTTTTAGAACAATTAAGCAAATTGAGAAATTAATAACATTATCAGATTCCTAGCAGAGGTGGGTAAGATAATTTTTCAGGAGGTTATTTATCCACCTATCTATTATTCCGCTGGAGCACATCTCAAATCTGAAGCTGAATACAGTTTTAAGCTCTCTTATGACTGGATGATAGAAAGCCATATTCCCTATCTTTTTCAGAGAACACCTTCTTTACATTACTTCTACCTGGAACTTGTTGGAAACGTTTATTGGGGGAATCGTTCTATTAACAATTGCCACTTATTTCTTCAAATAATCTATGTATCTGTTAACATAAGGAGGACTATAGAGAATTTTATACATGCATCTGTTTCCATACAAATATATTTACTGAAATTCATTTCATGTTAACTTTCTACAAAGGGTGTTATGAGTAAAAACCCTAGATTAAAAATCTGTTTCTGTAATAGGATGTTCTGGAAAGAAGCATTCTTTCATTTGCACAGAGCATATCTAATGAAAATACAAGACAGACTTTCACTATGGTATCTTTAAAACTTTATGTACACTGAGAAACATACAACACATGCTGTGGAAAACAAAGTTGCATACTCAGAATTTAAATAAGACTGTTTTCTGAGAACCAAATACAATAAAACAAAAATAACAGTGTGAGTATATGTTGTCTGAAAGTCGCTCAGTCATGTCCGACTCTTTGAGACTCCACGGACTATACAGTCCATGGAATTCTCCAGGCCAGAATACTGGAAAGCATAGCCATTCCCTTCTCCAGGGGATCTTTCCAACTCAGGGACTGAACCCAGGTCTCCCACACTGCAGGCGGATTTTTTACCAGCTGAGCCATAAAGGAAGCCCAAGAACACTGGAGTAGAACTGAACTATCAGGGAATCCCTTAAAACAAACAACAAACAAAAAAACTATTATAGATAATTCAAAATTCATTCTGGGAACTTTCTGTAGTGAAAATAGCAGAGATCATGACACTGATCAATAGGAAAGACAAAAAAATCCTAGCAATATTTGTCTATGAAGTAAGTCATATTTAAATATCATGGTACTACAGAGGAACATCACCAATTATCCACTTTTTACAACCAATTTAGAGAACATCTTGGAATGCCCTATAGTGGTTATAATTTTGACAAAGTAAAAGTATAATTACAGCTGTGAGGGTCTGGAAGGTGAAAGGGAATGAGGACTCATTACAAAATGAGAACTGGAATCTGTAGTATATATAAAAAGTAGAGCTTTAGTTATATTATTTGAAGATGAAGTGGGACCTGTGAGAAAATTAAAACTATTACTGTATTTGAAGATTTTTTTAAAAAGGTGGAGAGTAGGGTAAATTTTAGCCAACTTTTCTACGTGTATATTTAAAAGAATTGTAATTTAAAGAAGGCAGTATTGGGAGCTCATCTACACTCGTGGCTGATTCATGTCAATGTATGGCAAAATGAATACAGTATTGTAAAGCAAAACAAACTAAAAAATAAAAATTAAAAAATAAAGAAGGCAATAAATTTTATAGAACTAAAATATGGCCCAAAGTACTCACTGCTAGGGAGTAGGTCAGCGGGTAGTCAGGATAGTGATTCTCATTGCCCCTTTATTATATTAATAATATGGTATGAGAATGTGTTTCTGTGATTATTCTCATGGGGATAAAGAGAGACTGGAAAAATTTTAATGGATCTAAGTTTTAAGATCCATCTTTGAGAGATGTCCAGTGAGGTTCACAGTATGTTGTAATACCTGCTCAACATCTGAACACATCACATTTACATTAGAGAAATCTGCCCTTGACCTTCAAGGGTATCTTCAGCTTATCATTGGCTATAGATAATACACAGCTATATAACTTCACTATATAAAGGTAGGTAGCATTTTGAGTATGTACAATAAGACTAAATTTATTTTGAAAATTATAACCAATATCAAAAATATATTTTAATAATTGAATATTGAATATAAATATTTAATAAATATTATAGACATCAGTTAAAACTCTTCAAAAAGGCACATTCTAAACAAAATGTAGGAGTCACAATAGTTTAATATTTTCCACATTCCTACAGCCTATTTCTATCATTGAGACCCATAGCATCATAAGTGTGTTCTAGATTAATTTGATGAAAAGTAAACCATAACGGGGGGGGCGGGGAGGAAACAATCTGCTACTATTGTAAATACCTAGAAATATAGAAAGACTTCCTAGCCTAGCTGATGAAGACCAAGAGACTGTTTCTTAACCATGAAATACATCTGAGCATTTCCTACCTAACCACACCAAGGCCCTCGTGTTAAATAAGAATTCACACCCTCATTAGAACAGCTAGCCATTACGAGACTCTTCCTGTTACAAGGGTACTACACAGGCTGCATGCTTTCCCGGTTCATTGATTCATTGATGGGCGGGTTTTTCTTCTTCAGACTCATGTGTATTGTCAGTACCTCAGTAAGAGAGAAAATGCTTGCTCAGATTTGCCAGCTTATTTGACATGTACCAGAGCTCTTTTCTTCTGATAGAATTCATGATACACACATGTATGAGGGTCCAACCTAAATACTTGCTGCTGCTGCGTCGCTTCAGTCGTGTCCGACTCTGTGCGACCCCATAGACGGCAGACCACCAGGTTCCCCCGTCCGTACGATTCTCCAGGCAAGAACACTGGAGTGGGTTGCCGTTTCCTTCTCCAATGCAGGAAAGTGAAAAGTGAAAGGGAAGTCGCTCAGTCGTGTCCAACTCTTAGCGACCCCATGGACTGCAGCCCACCAGGCTCCTCCATCCATGGGATTTTCCAGGCAAGAGTACTGGAGTGGGCTGCCATTGCCTTCTCCGAACCTAAATACTTAGAGTTAACTAAAATAGATCTTTAATAATTGAATAGATTGTATCTATGTCTGTTAGTATAGTAATAGTATTTCCTTCAGTAGGATACTAGAAAAGTTCCAGCCCACATTTTCTCTCAACATGGCATTAGGATCCTCTAGGTTTACCTAATGTCAGGCTGGTGCAGCTCAACAAGTGAAAAGCAACTTCATCTCACATTTATAAGGGATTCTGTGGTTGGCTTTGATGTAAATTGGGCATGAAATAAATATCTTACTGCTATAGCAGAGAAGCAAAATCTATTATGAACTTGAAATGGATCTCAAAATAGCAATTATTTTCTATGGTATAGTATTTTCTCTGCTATTGTTTTGCTTTATTCATTTTTAAAGCTTTGCTGAGAAGCAATTATGTTACCCTTTCTCTTTGCTTTCATTACTTATGAATTCGACATTAACTTCTACTTATTACGACTTGGTTTTATTTTAAAGAACTATAAGAATTTTAAGGATATTAAAGGCTTTCTTGACTAGATGACTGTTAATATATTGTCTTTTAACTATCTCCTCACATATTAGCATGGTCTGAAATTCTTAATACCTTAAAATGCACAACAATTTAAATTTGTAGAAGAATTCCTTGATGATTACTTGATGACACTTCAGTTATTTATAACAGATGTAAAAAGTAAACAAGCCATCACATTTCCAGAGCTTTTCAATGTTATGGTTCCTAAATAGCTTTTTGTCATAGTGTTAAGATAACTTATTTAAAAAGCTGCAGGTCAGTGCATTTCAGTGAGTTTATGTGAAATCAATATAATTTCAGTTTCATTTTTTGATGTTGATGAAAAATCAGGTTAGGCATTCATGTATATATAAAGTACATCTCCTTCAAATGAGTTAAAGGTATACTAAATTTTAATAATATGTTTGTGATTATGTGAGAAAGTCAAATGGTCTGAGTTTTTAAATTCAGTAAAGGAGTATAGGAGTTTCTGCTCTAATATTATTTAAGTGCTTTTGGTAAAGTCTTGGTGAGTCTTACCAAGAGATTAGAGGATCAAAGTTTGAAATCTATGAAACTTTGTAACAGGAGCAATAGCAAAATCATAAATCAAAATAATAATGCAATAACATTTCTAGTAAATGAAGTAAATATAGAATTTATCTTCAAAAATAGACTGTGACATTTGTTTGATAGATAGGATGATGAAACACGGAGAAGGCAATGGCACCCCACTCCAGTACTCTTGCCTGGAAAATCCCAAGGACGGAGGAGCCTGGTAGGCTGCAGTCCATGGGGTTGCTAAGAGTCGGGCATGACTGAGTGACTTCACTTTCACTTTTCACTTTTCACTTTCATGCATTGGAGAAGGAAATGGCAACCCACTCCAGTATTCTTGCCTGGAGAATCCCAGGGACAGAGGAGCTTAGTGGGCTGCTGTCTATGGGGTTGCGCATAGTTGGACATGACTGAAGTGACTTAGCAGCAGCAGCAGCAGCAGCATGATGAAACAGAACTGGAGCCGAGAAAAACAAGAGCAGAAAACTTCCCCAGAAAGGACAGGTGGAGCAGTACTTTCTTTCACACACACAAATGGTGAAATGAACACTTCCAAAGCAGAATGTAAAGTTAAACTAACCCACGGAGATCTGTGGGTATGACATCATGCCACATTTCCATTTCAGTGGGATTTTACTGCCTTTAGCTAGCTGAGGGAAACTTACTTTCAGCTACATGTCCTTTGTAGTAAAATGCTTGAGTGTCCTGAGAAAAAATATATATGAATCAACGCTATTTCTGAATTATGGTGTCACTCATGTATTGTCAGTTGCATTTTATATTTACCTTTTTCTTTGTGGAATTATGCATTGTTGAAAAGCAGACTGTACTAGTTTTAAGGAATTAAATTGCATTTTTCTCTTTAATACAAAAGTGCATATGAATTTCAAACAATTTTCAAATCAATGTTGGACTTATGTTCCCACAGTACACTCAAGATTAATAATACTCTTACATTAACTTTGTTTAGGAAAAACTTACCTGAGCAATGTTCTAAAACCTCTTTAACAAAAGCTCTATGTAGGCAATGTCATAAAAACATACCAATTTCTTTAATACTTTGACTCTCTGTGAAGCACCTTCATGCTCTCTGGTAAAGTCAGTGTATTCTAGGGTTAAAATTCCACACTGCAGAGAAATAGTTATCAACTCAAAATTTTTTTATTAATAAATTACTTCTATATTTTTAAATTGTACTATTAATTAGAGATAAAAATGAGTAAAAGACATTTTGACACTCAAGATTGAAAACAAAAACGGATATCAAGCAAACAATAATTGTAAGAAAACTTCTGCTTTTTTTTGTTAAGAATCTTAAAGTACACTTCAAGACCATGAGAAATATAGAGATAAATAAAATCGTTTTGGAATGAATAACCTGGTGAAGTTGTTTACAAAGTTACTAAAAACTAAGTATTTATACAATTAATAGAATTTCAAAATAAAAATGGATTTAAGGAGGGATAAATCCATAACAA
This sequence comes from Neotragus moschatus, assembly GCA_006410615.1. Lineage (NCBI taxonomy): Eukaryota > Metazoa > Chordata > Mammalia > Artiodactyla > Bovidae > Neotragus > Neotragus moschatus. The sequence goes on from SJYA01000855.1 coordinate 31,145, forward strand.
TAGTTACTTTAACACTTTTCTTTCAATAATTTATTCAATGAGTAAATAATCTCTAAGAATATAGAATATTTGCAAAACACAGTTAACCATTTAGGACACTACACCTAATAGTAACAGAAAACATATCTAGTTTAAGTATACAAATAACTTTCATCAAAAGAGAGCATCCGCTGGACCATTAAGTAAATCTCAATAAATTTCAAACCATACTGAAAGATGGGAGCAAAGTCATATAGAAGATGTTCTCTGACCATAACGGTGTTAAATTAATCAGTAAATAAAAGGTGTCTAGAAAATTCCTAAGTGTTTAAAAAGCACACCACATAGTTTTAAGTAAGAATCATAAGAAAAATCACAAAGCAAATAAAAAAAATTGAAACTAAATGAAAATGAGAGCACAGTGAGTGAAAAATTGTCTCTGCAGCTAACTCATAGAAGGAAACAGAACTTTCTAGACTAATATGAGATGAGTGCATTAGTTTCCTACAACTACTCTAACAAATTAACACAAATTTAATAACTTAACACACAGTTACTCTCTTATAGTTCAGAAAGTCAGAAATCCAAAACCGATTTCACTTCACTGTCCAGAACTCACAATGTGGACAGGGCTGTGATTTCTCTGGAGGCTTTGGGGAATAATTCATTTCCTTGTTTTTTACAGTCCCTGGAGTTGTGTTATTTGTACCTCTGGCTACAGGGTTCCTGGCTGGTCTTCCATCTTTAAAGACAGAAGCACAACACTTCACGTGGCCTCCATTTGCCTTCCATCTCTCTAGTACCGCCCCCACCTGCCTCTCTCTCACAAGGATGCTTGTGATTACATCACCGAACCCACCTGGATAATCTAGGCTATTCTTCCCATCTTAAATCATTAACCCTAGCACAGCTATAGAGTCCCATCTGCCATGTAAAAGGTAACATTCCCAAGGCCCAGGAAGCAGGACTTGGATGGATGTCTTGGGGGTCACTACTCAGCCTACCAGAGGAGACAAAGTGGCTTAAAATTAATGATCCAAGATTCCGTAATAGTATGGCAGATAAAAACCAAAAAGAAAAGTCACAATGAAGATTAAAACAAAGATGGATAAAATAAAGGCAGTTATTCAAAAAAATATATTAAAGACAAAACTTATTTCTTTAAAATAAACTCTAAGAGATTAACAATTAGGAAAAAAAATGAAAATAAGGATGGTACCATAGATCTGTCAAATATAGAAAAAGAAAATACTGAGTATGTCATAAGCAAATTAAAAATAATATATTTGACAACATAGATAAAATCATTAGTGTTTGTGGGCTTTAGTTATTTTGGAATGTGTTTGAGTTTGGCTATTTTTTAAATTAGATATAAAATAATTAGAGAATGGGAAATGAGAGGAAAGAAAGTTCAGAGGTATTCATGCTTCATATATAAAGACCACCAGAGACCCACCTGTAGATTAAAAGTTCCAAGGAGCCATTCATGCATCACAGGGGACCATGAACCATCTCAGTTAAAGGGTGATATTCTATACAGGGGTCCCCAAGCCCTTGGGTATGGCCACAGCCTGTTAGAAACCTGGTTACAGAGCAAGAGGTGAGGAGCAGGTAAGCAGAGCTTCATCTGCTGCTTCCCATAACTTGCATTATCTCCTAAACTGCAACCCCCAAGCCCCACCACCCATCGATGGAAACAATGTCTACCATGAAACTGGTCCTGGTACCAAAAAAGGTTGGGGACCACTGATTCTGTAGGGTTTGGGTTTTCACTCAGTGGTTTTGAGTAAGGTTTAAAAAAGCATTTCCTCTGATATCAGAAAGTTGGGGTAATTTCATGACTAATTTCCTAATAAGTTTCATCTAGGAGACAGGTGACATGAATTGAGGCTAATGTAATTGGGAAAGGAGTTTTTCAGCACAGGGAGCCAAAATAGAAGGATGTTTGGTTACTTTTACAGTTTTCACAGTGTTCTTGTTTCTGAGTTTAGATATGATTACAGAGTGAGCTGCTTTTGTCCTGCTCCTACACATTCTTGGACTGGTCTCTCTTAATGGCAGCCTGCGGACTTTTCCACGTTAGTAAGGAAATATCTTGGTGCAACTGTTTGTCAGGAACCAGCTGACAACTGTCATGTCTGCCTTTTTTTTTTTTTTTTCTCTCAGAGGCCTGAAATATCTAGAAGCAATGAATACATTGCATTTCCCTTGTGGCTCAGTGGTAAAGAGTCCACTTGCAACGCAGGAGATGTGAGTTCTATCCATGGGTCTGGAAGATCCCTGGAGAAGGAAATGGCAACCCACTCCAGTATACTTGCCTGAAAAAAATCCCATGGATTGTGGAGCCTGGCAAGTTATAGTCCATGGGTCACGAAAGAGTCTGAGGCTGAGTTAAATGACTGAATGACTAAACAACAACAATGAATGCATTGCTTTCAAAAGTAGAGAAATATTTTCGAACCCTAGAGACTGTCTCTTATACACATCTACTATGGCTNTGGATTGTGGAGCCTGGCAAGTTATAGTCCATGGGTCACGAAAGAGTCTGAGGCTGAGTTAAATGACTGAATGACTAAACAACGACAATGAATGCATTGCTTTCAAAAGTAGAGAAATATTTTCGAACTCTAGAGAAAGGAGAAACTCTGTGGGTTTTAGAGCAAGTTGAAGGTTGAATGGGGTGGTAGCTACATGGACCATCAACATTTCGTGACATTCACACTAGTTCAGTACCTTCCCCAAAGGTTCTCATGTCCAACCTGCAGATGATACGTTAGACATCATCTAGAAGGAGCTGTGAGGATGGTAACAAAGAGAATCAATACAGTAGAGTGTGAAAAAATCAGTTACCAATGGCTTTGAGCTGCTTCCTGTTACCCTATTGACATGTGGACAGAAACCCAAAATTTAGTGGCTGGGGAGAATCTTTATGAATGACTGTGTTAAGATCTCTTCTATCTCAAGGATTTTGGAAGATTTTTAATCAGAGATTAACCGGTCTCCAAAACAAAAATTACTCTGTGAAACAAAATAAGACAATATGGTTTTTAAAAATTTCTATACAACCCAGAAATCCCACTGCTGGGCATACACACTGAGGAAACCAGAACTGAAAGAGACACGTGTTCCCCAATGTTCATTGCAGCACTGTTTATAATAGCCAGGACATGGAAACAACCTAGATGTCCATCAGCAGATGAATGGATAAGGAAGATGTGGTACATATACACAATGGAGTATTACTCAGCCATTAAAAAGAATATATTTGAATCAGTTCTATTGAGGTGGATGAAACTGAGGCCTATTATACAGAGTGAAGTAAGCTAGAAAGAAAAACACCAATACATTACACTAACACATATATATGGAATTTAGGAAGATAGTAACCATAACCCTGTATGCGAGACAGCAAAAGAGACACAGATGTATAGAACAGTCTTTTAGAGTCTGCGGGAGAAGGCGAGGGTGGGATGATTTGGGNAAAACTGAGGCCTATTATACAGAGTGAAGTAAGCCAGAAAGAAAAACACCAATACATTACACTAACACATATATATGGAATTTAGGAAGATAGTAACCATAACCCTGTATGCGAGACGGCAAAAGAGACACAGATGTATAGAACAGTCTTTTAGAGTCTGCGGGAGAAGGCGAGGGTGGGATGATTTGGGAGCATGGCATTGAAACATGTATAATATCATATAAGAAATGAATCACCAGTCCAGGTTCAATGCATGATACAGGATGCTCAGGACAGGTGCACTGGGATGACCCAGAGGGATGGTATGGGGAGGCAGGTGGGAAGAGGGTTCAGGATGGGGAACATGTGTACATCCGTGGCAGATTCATGTTGATGTATGGCAAAACCAATACAATATTGTAAAGTAATTAACCTCCAATTAAAATAAATAAATTTATATTAAAAATTATAACTGTGAATTTGAAGTCTAACCAGATAAACTCACAGTTCACGTCAGCTGATACATCTTGCCAATTTTATATGCATTTATACAGTATATCCCCTGGTAGCTCAGCTGGTAAAGAATCCGCCTGAAAAGCAGGAGACCTGGATTCAGTCCCTGGGTTGGGAAGATCCCCTGGAGAAGGGAAAGGTTACCCACTCCAGTATTCTGGCCTGGAGAATTCCATGGACTGTACAGTCCATGGGTTTGCAAAGAGTCAGATTCGACTGAGAGACTTTCAGTCGCATACTGTATATAATGGATCTTCACTATGTCATGAGGTTATTTTGGGAAAGTCAGTACATTTCTATGGGCTTTAATTATGACACCTCTAAAATAAGATGTATGCACTAATATATCCTTTGTCTCTATTCTTTTGTTGAAATATGTACATTGGTATCTATATGTAACTTCAAATGTTTATTCATATTTGGAAGAACCATAGAAGAACAAAATTCAGTTCCTGAAAATATTAAGCTGCATTTTGAGGCTTTCTAGAGAAAGGAAAATAATTTTTCACCCAAGAATAATGTTAAAATAACACTAGCCAAATATTCTATAAATAACCCAATGTCTTTTTCTTCCCCCAACTACAGCTTTCTCTTTCTCTCCTGTATAGACATCCTTACTATTTAGAGTCAAGACTAATAAGAATGGGTCAACAAAGGAATTGGGAAAGTACATCACTAGTGCCAGCAGCAAAACTGACTGCATGCTCATGGCCACCTCCTATCTTTCACTCATGGCATCTTAGGAATTTATAGCACCAGAGCACGGCTGCACCATCGTATTCCATGTATTTTCTGAATCTACATATGCTATCAAATTAAAACACAACTAAATGTGTGAGAACGATAAATGTTTTATTAAGCAAAAATATGTTTATTCTATGAATAAGGGAAATTTTCTAGCTCATGACATTATAGATAAGAGACATAAAAATACTGACAGCATCCATAAAATCTTGATTTGCAACTGATGATTATGAACTCTGTAAGGGAGCTGGCTTGAGTGCTCAGTTGCTTCAGTCATGTCTGATTCTGCAACCCCATGGAATGTAGGGGCTAGTCTCCTCTATCCATGGGATTCTCTAGGCAAGAGTACTGGAGTGGATTGCTATGCCCTTCTCCAAGGGATGTTCCTTACCCAGGAATCAATATCATACCTCTTGTGTCTCTTGCATTGCAGGTTGATTCTTTAACTACTGAGCAACCTGGGAGGCCCAAGGCAGATGGCAGATGGAAAAAACTACTTGCAGACGATGGGGTTGATTATTGGCTATCTACCACTGATCAGGTACATGACTCAGGATGGGTTATTTTACCAATTTTCTCATTTGTAAAATAAATATGTTAATATANTATAGAATATAGAGTTTGTAAAATTAGATCTCTTAATTATCTGACAAACTAAGTTATAAAAACAGAGTTTAATAAAACAGTGTCTAGAGACACTGTACATTGAACACTTAGTTGTCACTTAAATGCCTTATTTATAATCCACTTTCTTTATTCTGGGAAATGAAGATGGGAGAGAACTGTCTGAATGAGTCAGATTTTATAAGAAGGTATTTAGAAGATGAAACTGATTTAGTCTCTATGACATTGGAGAAAGAATTAGGCAATGGAGACTTTTCTGGGTGCTTGGATACTAAAAGGAAAGGCTTGGATGGATGATAAAAATTGAGAAAAATTTCTTTTCCCTATTAAAATTCTTATTCAGAATTGATTTATTTTTATCTTTCCAAGTCACACAGGCCGTGTATATATGAGTGATTGAATTGTAACATGAACTGTCAAATCCATTCAATGTGGATAAGGAGATAGCTGGGCAAATGTTAAAAGAAGCAAAGGACGAAGAGATGGGTTTTCTATATGCAGAGGCAAACGTTCGGTGACCAATGCATCTTCCAAATTTTTAGGAACTGGTTTTTTTTTTTAACTTTTTATTTTATATTGGGAGTATAACTGATAAAAATGTTGCGATAGTTTCAGGTGAACAGCAAAGAAACTCAGACATACATATACATGGTTTCATTCTCCCACAGACTCCTTGCCACATGAAAGTGTTAGTTGCTCAGTCATGTCTGACTCTTTGCCATTGTGTCTGACTCTTTGCGACCTCATGGACTATAGCCTGCCAGGCTCCTTTGTCCATGGGATTCTCTAGGCAAGAATACTGGAGTGGGTAGCCATTGCCTTCTCCAGGGGATCTTCCCAACCCAGGGAAGTTCCTAGGGAGATAGAAAGCGGCTCAGATGGTAAAGAGCCTGCCTGCAACATGGGAAACCTGGGTTTGATCCCTGGGTTGGAAGATCTCCTAGAGAATGGAATGGCTACCCGCTCCAATATTTTTTCCTTGGAGAATTCCATGACAGAGGACCCTGATGGACTATAGTCCGTGGGGGTCACATAGAGTTGTACTTGACTGAATGACTAACACTTTCACTTTCAGGATGCCACATAGAATTGCATTAATCAAATTAGAGAAATTATAAGCATTCAGTTAGAATTAGAGTATCTCCCAATTTAGCCACCATATATTACTTTGTGTGGTTCTCTAATATAGCTGGCAAGTGTATAATTCTTAGAAAACGAGGATGATGAATTTATATGACCTTACCTAGCATCTTCAAAGAAAACAGAATCAAGTCTTCAATTTCATGAAGTTTGAAAACACTGGATATTTATAGGCAGTTTGAGATTATTAGACAAAATGTATACTGAATTTTTATTGTGTGTTACTTCAAAAGTTGCTACTGTTAGCCTTTACAGTGTCATAACAGATCATAAAGAACTAGCCAATTTGAATTGGGCATTATAGTTTCNAAAGAAAACAGAATCAAGTCTTCAATTTCATGAAGTTTGAAAACACTGGATATTTATAGGCAGTTTGAGATTATTAGACAAAATGTATACTGAATTTTTATTGTGTGTTACTTCAAAAGTTGCTACTGTTAGCCTTTACAGTGTCATAACAGATCATAAAGAACTAGCCAATTTGAATTGGGCATTATAGTTTCATTTCTTGAAATTTTGAAATGGTCTTCACTTATGTATAGCCTAAAAGAATTACATCATAATATTTACTGTAGATTTATTAGCTCTGCTATGGAATCATTTCATTTTGAGCCCTAGCAAAAGTGACTTTTTGCCAACCAAGCATTTGTAGTGTGCCCTCTAATTCACATTTTAATAAATGTCATTTTCTAAATGTGTTACCTCATGCTTTGGCTACAACCCAGATGAATCCTGAGAGAATAATAAATGTGCTTTCTGACTGATTCATCCATATTTTATTTTCTTTTCATTAAGAAATTACTCTTTGAAGAAAATCAATAATCTTTTGTGACTGAGGGGAGAGGTTAGTGTGTTGCAGTGGTGCATTCTAATTTCTCAAATCAGACTGCCTTTAGCCAGCTATTGCTGATTGTTTTGTCTTTTCTTGTTCCTACAGCCTGGGTCAATGGTGACCCCAGAAGAGTGGCCTATCCTACAGACAGCCAGGGCTACTTTTGTGGCCAGAAGGGCACCCCCAATGAGTGAGTATGGCCACCTTGCTGATTTTACCGTCTAAGCTGGAATGTGGAAATCACTTTTGCATTAGTCCTACTTAAGACTTCATGAGGACTGACATTCATAAAATAGGGCTTCCATCCTCTTTTACCCAGAGACAGTTTATAAATAGGTGGGATATTTCATATTATTTGATTTAGACAAGATGTCATCATTCTGCAGAATTTTATTAAAATGCATGAAGACCCTGGTTAGTAAAAAATATAATTGTGATGGATAAATTGGACCAGTGAGCTTTATGAGAAGTCATATTTTAAAATGCTATATGAAATGAGCTATTGGAAGGCTGAGATCTGAGTAGCTGCTAAAAAGCTAGACGGTATAGTAGTTAGAGTAGTTTTTGTCACAGTTTCTATGGATAAACCATCCCACCTTTCAAACTGAGGGGCACACCTTGAATGTCTTCAATGAGTGGCAGGTGGGCTCTTCAAGACAACTAGTCTGCTGCTGACAATAACCCTGAAGCTGAAACAAACAAAAGGAATCTTCCATCAAATTCCTTTCTAATGTTAATCATAACAGAAGTTTTCATTCTGAAAGTAAGTTTTCTATCTCTTTATCATAAAGAAAAAACAGAAACCCACCCACATTTTTAGAAAAAAATTCTTCTTTCTCATTAGTCCTTTTCTTTTCTAGTAATACCTGAGTTTTTATACAGTCTCCTGGTTCTTCATAACCAATTCAGTTTCTATAAAAGTTGGTAATTAAAGGGTTAAAAAAAAAAAAAAANATCCACAATTGCACAGAGTCAGATACAACTCAAGTGACTTAGGATGAATGCATGAATTGTCCTGAAAGTAGTAAGTACTCAGATAGGAAACAAATGGGTGGAAGAACTGACCTATTAGGAGAGATGGAGAGAATTTTGTGTATCTTAAGGTGGTTTATTGTGGCAGCAGATTGATGACTTCCCCAAAGATTTTTACATCCAGATTTGGAAACTGTGAGTACATTACTGTATATATTAGTGGGGAATTGAGTGAACTCTGGGGGTTGGTGATGGACAGGGAGGCCTGGCGTGCTGTGGTTCATGGGGTTGCAGAGTCGGACATGACTGAGCCACTGACTGAACTGAACTGAACTGAAGGTTTCAAATAAGTGGACATTAAAAATAGAAAAATTAGTGTGTATTATCTGGATGGGTTTTTTAAGAGTGGAAAAGAGAAGTACAAGAAAGAGAATGAGAAAGAAAGCAGAGTGAGGACTCAACTCAGTGATGCTGACTCTGAATATGGTAAGTGGGACATAATCCAAGGAATGCAGGTGGCTTCCAGAAAAGGCAAGGAAATGGATTTTCTCAGAAAACCTCAAGAAGGGAACTCAACACTACTAACAGCTTGATTTTAGCCCAGGAGAAGCCTGTGATAGAATTTTAATGTATAGAAATACAATACTATTATGTGGTTGAAATCAGTAAATTTGTGGTAATTTTTTACAGCAGCAATAAAATGTTAATATACCTGCTAATCATACAGTTAGAGGTTTTCAGAAAGAAGTTATTTTATAAATATTTAGTTCAGAGAAGGTTGGATAAAGAGATGCAGACATGAGGATCAAGGATATATTGACAAAAAGGCAGATAGACAAAAGAGAGGCTAATTTAGATAATACATAGGTTAAGACAGTACAGCTTAGCATTTTCAAAGTCTAATACTACACAGTTACTGTGTAGCATAATGAGGGAATTACTTAAGATATGTTTTGTGTCAAGTCACAAGTGTGAAAACTTACTTATTGTAATAGCTGATGTATTTTTTACATTGTGAATTATTTTGTTTAAGGCATTCAAATTTATATTTTTATCTAGTACAGTTTTTAACATGGAAGTGAGCATCAGAATGCAAATAACAGAAAAGAAGAGAAGCTCAAGGCAAAGGAGAAAAGGCAAGATATACCCATCTGAATGCAGAGGTCCAAAGAATAGCAAGGAGAGATAAGAAAGCTTTCCTCAGTGATCCATGCAAAGAAATAGAGGAAAACAATAGAATGGGAAAGACTGGAGATATGGAGATGACACCATCCTTATGGCAGAAAGCAAAGAGGAACTGAAGAGCATCTTGATGAAAGTGAAAGAGGATAGTGAAAAAGCTGGTCTAAAACTCAACATTCAAAAACTAAAATCATGGCATCTGGTTCCATCACTTCATGGCAAATAGATGGGGGAAATAGTGGAAACAGTGTCAGACTTTATTTTCTTGGGCTCCAAAATCACTGCAGATGGTGACTGCAGCCATGAAATTAAAAGACACTTGCTCCTTGGAAGAAAAGCTATGACCAACCTAGACAGCATATTAAAAAGCAGAGACATTACTTTGCCAACAAAGGTCCGTCTAGTCAAAGCTATGGTTTTCCCAGTAGTCATGTATGGATGTGAGAGCTGGACTATAAAGAAAGCTGAATGTCGAAGAATTGATGCTTGCAAACTATGGTGTTGGAGAAGACTCTTGAGAGTTCCTTAGACTGTAAGGAGATCCAAACAGTCCATCCTAAAGGAAATCAGTCCTGAATATTCATTGGAAGCACTGATGCTGAAGCTGAAACTCCAATACTTTGGCTACCTGATATGAATAACTAACTTATTGGAAGACCCTGATGCCGATAAAGATTGAAGGCAGGAGGAGAAGGAGAAGACAGAAGATGAGATGGTTGGATGTCCACTGACTTGATGGACATGAGCAAGCTCCAGGAGTTTGTGATGGATAGGGAAGTCTGGCATGCTGCAGTCCATGGGGTTGCAAAGGATCTGACACAACTGAGTGACTAAACTGAATTGAACTGAAGCATCAGAAAATAATTAACATAGAGGTTTAGATACTAAAGGAAACTTTTAAAATGTATTGTATATTAGGAAAATTGGAAGATTTTTTGTTTTCTTTTTCTTCTTAGACATAATTTCATACTTCTTGAAAACTACTGAGGAAATTCCAAGAGAGCACTGACCAAGTACCAGTACGAATGATTCTCTGTTTGCCAAACAATAATTATTACATCTCAAGGGGTTACAAAATGTATATTAATGACTTTTTCTTTATCATATCTGGACTCTGCCTTGTCAATTATTTTGAGAAATGATAAAAATTATTCCCAGAAATTGTCAGCAATTAGAGTTCATTTTCCTGCATTTGATACACATATTTCATATTATCCTATAGTGACATTATAATTGACTAAAGTGTTTAACCAATTGTACTTTGAGGGTTATTTTCCCTGGGTCTAGAAGTATCTTACTGAGACAATAATGAATTCTGTGCAGCCAATCTTATTCTCTCCGGTTGAAAAGACTTTATTATTTATCACAGATAGAGAAAGGCAGCTTTCTTCACTGAAAAAAGCAAATTAAAGTGAAGTGAAAAAAAAAAAAAAAGAGGATTGCTGGAGCAAAAATTTGAGAAAGCTGCTTCATGAGAATAAAGTGGTCTGTGAAGAGAAGCTGGCCTTTTACAGTCAGATGTTGCCTTTCACTGGTATTTGTTAAATTTAAAGACACCATGAAAATTGTTTGACATTGCATTCAAATGCTTTTAGGCCTCTCTTTGGATACAAAATGTAGGTTTCATGTAGCCTTTTATCTCTCCAAGCTAGTGGAGACTAGGGCAACGCTGTTTGCTTCAGAGCACTGCGAGTTAGTTACAGAATCCAAATGCAGCCACACAAGAAATTGGGCAGCTTATTTTCAATGGTACTTTTTAACTGCAATGGTTTAGTCTTTCTTCATACTAAAAATTAGCTGCTGTATGGATAGTTTACTCAAACTCAGTCGCATTATTTATGTACTATCAAAATTAATTTTTTAAGCTCATCTATCAAAGCATTTTTAGCATTTGCAAAAAATCTTGAAAGTTGCAGAGTTTCCTGGTTCTGGAATATCCTCAAGTGTTGTGAAAATAAGGGTCTTTCTCTGTTTGTTTTCATTCCTTTGTTTAATGAGACAATGCTACTTGAAGCACATATTTAAACACACAGTTTTCAAAGCTCGAATAAATATGTTAATTTCTTTAGCCATTAAGACAACGAGCATATTCATTATTCCCCAAAGCTTCCTTTTGTTTCTTTGCAATGCCTCCCTCCTACCTCTATAGCTATTCCTCAGGCAAGGACTGATCTGCTTTGTCCAAGTGGATCAGAGTATATGATTTCAAATTCAATATGAAAGAATTATAGAGTATTTATCTTTAATTTTGTTCTTACTTTTTTTTACTCAGATACTTTTTTTGAAATTCATTATGTTGCAGCATGAATCAATACTTAATTTATTTTTAATGCAGCGCAGTATTCTATCACATGTTATTGTTGTTGTTGAGTCACCAAGTCATGTCTGGCTATAAAGTATGGAAACCTTACAATTTATGTGTCTATTCCATACGTTGAAGGATATTACAAATAATATTGCTGGGTGGTTATAAGTTGCATTTGCCCAGGGACTGATGATGTCAAGTATGTTTTCATGAGTTTGTTGGTCAGCTATCTTTGGGAAAGTGTCCGAATCTTTTGTCCATTAAAAAAAATTAGATCATATTTTTTATGAAATTTATTATATTCATTAAGAGACTGAGCTTCTAAAATTCTTTCTAAAGACCATATTCAGGATACAGGCTCATTAATAGACACATCATGTACAAAGAGCAAATATTTTCTCCGCCTGTGGCTTGTCTTTTCATTCAACTCTGAAGGAAGAAAGCAGAAGTGTCAAATTTAAATTCTGCAAGTGTACACTACACACTTCCTTCTCAGGAATACTCAGGAGTAAAATATTATTATATCAAACAACAACCATAATGACATATTTTGGATAATTAGAAGCTATAAACTGTTTAATGACAGGGCATAGGCTGATCTCTGAAATCCAGGCATCTTAAAATATTGATTTCTTCAAATAATACTTCCAAGGAGAATTTTGCAATAATAGAAAATAAAACAGAATTGTACATTTTTTATACAGCCTCTACATTTGACAAGAAAGAAGACTGGCATTTTGAGAATATTCTCAATTTGATATCAGCTCTAAATTTATGCATTTGAATTGTGTTTGCACTTCTCTAGCTGCAAAAGGAGAAACAATATATTCTCTCTTTGAGACTATTTTTCACTATCATTATTTTCAAGACTAAGCAATGGAATTCCACAGTTAACAGGTGTAAAACATATTATTGGAGCCTGGTAGCTCCCTGAATTAAGGAGACAGAACTCCATGTCTTATGAAGCCAGGGTGGGTAGAATTTGCAGGACAGAGTACTGCAGAAAAGAGAGTTACCCAAGGAAAGAAGTTCAAATATATTCAGAAGAGCCTCCTTGAATATTTAGTTGATTACTAATCAGAGAATGAAGTAAAGACAATATCTGGTGCCAGGGAAAGGATTTCTTCAAAAAATTAGAGGTAAGAATATCTGGCATGAAAGAGAATNAGTACTGCAGAAAAGAGAGTTACCCAAGGAAAGAAGTTCAAATATATTCAGAAGAGCCTCCTTGAATATTTAGTTGATTACTAATCAGAGAATGAAGTAAAGACAATATCTGGTGCCAGGGAAAGGATTTCTTCAAAAAATTAGAGGTAAGAATATCTGGCATGAAAGAGAATATGGAACAACATATGTGCTTACCAACCAAAGTAGAAAACTTTATAACTGGGTGTGGGGGGGTGTGGTTGGAGGGACAGTTGGTTACAGTATTAAGCAGGATGTTGCCACAAAAGTGGGAGAAAAAAATAATCCTAGACTAAACATAGTTCTAATCCAGCCTAGAAAAGTTTAAAAGCAAGATTCAAATGGTAAAACTATTATCAAAAATTTAACCATATTCTGGAACCAAGATCAAAAATATAGTAACATAAAAATATTTTAAGAATCAAGGTAAAATTCAGAATGTCTGGTAACCCCCAAAATGACCAGATATGAAAAGAGGGAGGAAATGAGAAAATATAATGAGGAAAAAATAAAAACTGACCCAGAATTACATAGATGGTAGAAATTTTAAAAAATAACAAACATTAAAACACTGATTATGAAAATATACTTTATGTCCATGTTGGTTAATTTGGTCTTTGGCAGTTTCTCAACTTTTAAAGTTATTATTTTTTCTTTGTGATTAATATCACGTTGATGTATGTTGCCAATGTAAGTTTATGATGTGTTTCTAATTATGGAAAAATTGCCATAACTTTTGACATTCAAAGTGAAAAAGAAACCATATGCTCCAAAGGACAACAAATTGGCCTTGCTATTTATTTACATCCACCAGCATTTATCTAGCTACTCATGTTTTGAAGCACGGCTAGTTTTGTAAAGGAGAGGAGAAAATCTTCCTTTTACCCTTTTAAATTATGGACTCTGGGCTTAGAGAACAAAATGTCTCCCTGTAAAACATCTACACACTTTAAGGGCAGGGAAGCCTTGTGTGCTGCAGTCCATGGCATCTCACTGGTGAGTCAGACTGACTGAGCAACTGAACAACAACAGTTTAAGCTACTTGATTCTGCAAGGTGACAAGAAGGTAGGCTTAGGGCTTAGGCTTCTTCTGAATCTCAACTGTTATTTTTGGTTTGGGACAAATAATGTAATTCCTCCAATGCACCTCATTCACAAAATGGAAATCATAATACTTGCTAAAGAAAACAAATAATATAAAAATGCCTGGAACATAATAGGAACTTACTAAATGTCAACTTTTAGAGGAAATGATGTTGAAGAAGTAAGCATGCATATTAGTTCAGGGTTGGGAACACATGTACGCCTGTGGTGGATTCAGTCAATGTATGGCAAAACCAATACAATAATGTAAAGTAAAAAATAAATAAATTTTAAAAAATTTAAAATTGAATTTTTAAAATATGTTTAAACAGAAGCCATGTGTTATTTTCCTGTTCTTTGGCTATTATTTGTGTGTGTGTGTGTGTGTGTGTGTGTGTGTGTGCATGTGTGTAGTGGATTTATAATTTATTTTTTCCTCCTTTCAAGAATTCTAATTTAAAAATGTAGACTGTTAGAATCAATATTTTACTAGGGTGAAATCAATATTTTACTACTTGACTCCTGTGTTTGGAATAGGCACAGTCAATTTTTAAACTCTTTAAAAATTTTGCTATTTTTTTCATTGTTAGGAAATTCGATGATATGTGAGTTGGTGCCCTATATAATGTGCAAAGCAGTATATAAAGTACAAACAATTTTAACAGTACCTATTAATTTTAATAGTACTTGATAACATTTTTCATTATGTTAATTTTAATGAAAACAATTAAATAAATGTTACTTTATGTGGAGCTCCATGACTTAATAACCCCTGCAGGTGCCTGCCAACACACAACAGCTTTTCTTTCCCACTTACCATTCCATTAGACAGAGTAATAAGTAGCAGTGCAGGTATTACATTTCTAGGGGAAATGGAGGTTAAATAGTAAAAAAAATATACATTGATATCAATCCCACAGTCATATTGGTAGTTACTAAAAAGATAAGGTTAATGAATAAATCATACTAATCTGACCTAAAAAATGGATTCAGTTACTTTGCTTTGAAAAGGTCATTTCGTTAATCTTACAACTGTTTACCAATTCATAAAAAGGTTAAATGAAACATTATTTTCATTAGGTCTCTTCACAGCCATCTTGGGTGATTATCTAGAGGTAGTTAGGTTACTTGATTATTTTGCTTCTATGTAAGGCAACATGAAAATTTATAAAATTTATTGGATATTTTGAAAGACTGGCAATTTAATAATGTTAGTAGCTAGGGCATGCTTAATTCGGAAGATAGGCTGTAGAGACTTTGTTATTCCTTACAATCGTTATTTAAAGGGGTCTGATGAATTAAAAATGTTTTCCAGGGCCACTCCCACACCACGGGCTGGTCAGGAGATGGTGGTTAAGATTTCCCCGTCATCCCCCTCCAACTTCTCCCCAGCGGGAGCCAGAGCCGGTTGGCCTGCAATGAGATTTCATTCTCTCTATTCAAAGGACATCCTTTCTGAGCTGCTGTGAATAAATTTGGAATGATACTGTTTATTTCCATCTGATAGAAAATTAGCTGAACCTTGACTAAAGACTGCTGCACTGCACGACTTCAGAATATTATTGGCCATGTCACCCAAAGAAGTCAGAACCCCCACGGACTGAAGCACATTGGCCTGGACCAGATCTGGGATGACCTCAGAGCTGGCATCCAGCAAGTGTACACCAGACGGAGCATGGTCAAGTCCAGATCCACCGAACTCTACACTCACACGTGTAACTACTGCACGAGTGTTCAGCAGTTCAACGAGGCTTGAGGAGCTGGTGTCTCTCCTAAATCGAAAAAGGACCAGACTCCGGAGGAGCTCAGTTTGCGGGCTTGGAATTGTACAAACGGCTTAAAGAATTCCTGAAGAATTACTTGACAAATCTTTTTAAGGAAGGAGACGATTTTATGTATGAGGGTGTACTGAAGTTCTACACTAAGCAATGGGAAGACTACCAATTTTCAAGCAAAGTGCTGAATGGGATGTATGCCTACCTCAATAGACATTGAGTTTGCCAGGAATGTGATGAAGGATGGAAAGGAATCTTTGAAATCTATTCTCTTGCACTGGTGACGTGAAGAGACTGGCTTTTCAGGCCACTGAATAAAGAGGTAACAAATGCTGTTTTAAAACTCATTGAAAAGGAAAGAAATGGTGAAGCCTTCAATACAAGATTGGCAAGTGGAGTTGTATGGTCTTACGTGGAACTGGGACTGAATGAAGATGATGCCTTTGTGAAGGACCCTGTGCTAACAGTGTACAAAGAATCCTTGCATCTCAGTTTCTGGCTGACACAGAAAGAATTTTTACCAGAGAGAGTACTGAATTCTTGCAGCAGAACCCGGTTACAGAACATATGAAAAAGGCAGAGACCCATTGGCTGGAGGAGCAGCGGAGGGTACAGGTGTACCTTCTTGAGAGCACGGAGGACGAACTTGCCAGAAAGTGCCAGAAGGTGCTCATCAAGAAACACCTGGAGATCTTCCACACAGTTCCTGAACCTGCTGGATGCCGACAAAAATGAAGATTTGGGTCTCATATATAATCTTGTATCTAGAATTCAGGATGGCCTGGGAAGATTGAAAAAACTCCTGGAGACACACATTCATAATCAGAGTCTTGCAGCAATTGAGAAGTGTGGAAAAGCTGCATTAAAAGACCCCAAAATGTATATACAGACAGTGTTGGATGTTCATAAAAAATACAATGATCTGGTGATGTTGGCACTCAACAATGATGCTGGCTTCCTGGTCTCTCTGGACAAAGCTTGAAGTTGCTTCATAAACAACATGGCTACCAAAATGGCTCAGTTGTCTAGTAAACGCCCCTAATTGCTGACTTGATACTGTGACTCCCTGCTAAAGAAGAGTTCAAAGAATCCATAAGAAGCAGAACTTGAAGACACACTCAACCAAGTGATGGTGGTCTTCAAATAAATCGAAAACAAAGACGTGTTTCAGAAGTTCTACACGAAGAGATTGTCTCTGCTGGCCAAGAGGTTGTCCGTCAGAGCGTGCGAGCCACGATGCCGAGGCGCACACGATCTCTGAGCTACAGCAAGCTTGTGAGTTTGAATATACCTCTGAACTTCAGCAGATGTTTCAAGACATTGGTTTAAGTAAATATTTGAATGAGCACTTCAAAAAAGGACCATACGAACTCTGAGCCGCTGGACTTGGATTTCAGTATGCAAGTACTGAGTTCCAGATTGTGGCCCTTTCAGCAACCTTGTAGGTTTGCCTTGCTCTCCTGGCTGGAAGGGAGTTACCAGCAATTCACAGCCTTTTACTCCAGCCATCACAGTGGCAGAANTGCATATAGGTTTCTCAAGAGGCAGGTCAGATGGTCTGGTATTCCCATCTCTTGAAGAATTTTCCACAGCTTATTGTGACCCACTGCTTACCTTAGACATGGAGTATCTCCTAACTGCTGCATCTCCTGATCCTGGACATGGGATATCTCTTCTTGGCTGCTCCAGTTCCTGTGCAGCCGCTGCTTGCCACCATGTCAGAATATTATCAAGTACATTCACTCTCCTCCCATCTCTCAGCTGGAATTCCCTGAGTCTTCTGGCGCTGTGAAAAAAAAAAGCCTTGAAAGATCTTCATGACCCAGATAATCATGATGGCATGATCACTCACCTAGAGCCAGACATCCTGGGATGTGAAGTCAAATGGGCCTTAGAAAGCATCACTACAAACAAAGCTAGTGGAGGTGATGGAATTCCAGTTGATCTATTTCAAATCCTGAAAGATGATGCTGTGAACCTGCTACACTCAATATGCCAGCAAATTTAGNCCCAGATAATCATGATGGCATGATCACTCACCTAGAGCCAGACATCCTGGGATGTGAAGTCAAATGGGCCTTAGAAAGCATCACTACAAACAAAGCTAGTGGAGGTGATGGAATTCCAGTTGATCTATTTCAAATCCTGAAAGATGATGCTGTGAACCTGCTACACTCAATATGCCAGCAAATTTAGAAAACTCAGCTGTCGCCACAGGACTGGAAAAGTTCAGTTTTCATTCCAATCCCAAAGAAAGGCAATGCCAAAAAATGCTCAAACTACTGCACAATTGCACTCATCTCACATGCTAGTAAAGTAATGCTCAAAATTCTCCAAACCAGACTTCAGCAATACATGAACCGTGAACTTCTAGATGTTCAAGCTGATTTTAGAAAAGGGAGTGGAACAATAAATCAAATAACCAACATCTTCTGGATCATGGAAAAAGGAAGAGAGTTCCAGAAAAACATCTATATCTGCTTTATTGACTATGCCAAAGACTTTAACTGTGGAAGTTACCAAATCACAACAAACTGTGGAAAATACCAGACCACAATAAACTGTGGAAAATACTAGACCACCCCATCTTGAGAAACTTGTATGTAGGTCAGGAAGCAACAGTTAGAATTGGATGTAGAACAGACTGTTTCCAAATCACGAAAGAAGTTTCCAAATCGGGAAAGGCTATATATTTTCACCCTGCTTATTCAACTTATATGCAGAGCACATCATGAGAAACACTGGGCTAGATGAAACACAAGCTCTAATCAAGATTGCCAGGAGAAGTATCAATAAACACAGATATGCAGATGACACCACCTTACAGCAGAAAGTGAAGAAGAACTAAAGAGCCTCTTGATGAAAGTGAAAGAGGAGAATGAGAAAGTTGGCTTAAAGCTTCAACATTCAGAAAAGTAAGATTATGGCATCTGGCCCTATCACTTCATGGCAAATAGATGGGGAAACAGTGGAAAACAGTGGCTGAGTTTATTTTTAGGGGCTCCAAAACCAGTGGAGATGGTGATTGCAGCCATGAAATTAAAAGACACCTACTCCTTGGAAGGAAAGTTATGACCAAACTAGATAACAGATTAGAATGCAAGGACAGTACTTTTCCAACAATGGTCTGTCTAGTCAAGGCTATCGTTTTTCCAGTAGTCATGTATGGATGTGAGAGTTGGACTATAAAGAAACCTGAGCACTGAAGAATTGATGCTTTTGAACTGTGAGAGTCTCTTTGACTGCAAGGAGATCCAACCAGTCCATTCTAAAGGAGATCAGTCCTGGGTTTTCATTGGAAGGACTGATGTTGAAGCTGTAACTCCAATACTTGGCCACCTGCTGTGAAGAACTGACTCATTTGAAAAGACTCTGATGCTGGGAGAGATTGAGGGAAGAAGGAGAAGGAGACAACAGAGGATTAGATGGTTGGATGGCATCACCAGCTCAATGGACATGAGTTTGAGTGGACTCTGGGAGTTGGTGATGGACAGGGAGGCCTGGCGTGCTGCAATCCACTGGGTCGCAAGGAGTCGGACACTACTGAGTGACTGAACTGAGCTGAACTGAATATAATATAGTATTCTGATTGATTTATAATATGAATATACTAGTTTCCTAGACTCACACTAATAAATTACCCAAAACGAGTGGCTAAAAAACAGAAATATATTCTCTCATATCTCTGGAGGCTAAAAGCTCTAAATCAAGGTATGACAGGGCTATGCTCTCTCTCTCTGAAGGCTCTAGGGGGGACTTCACTGATTCTTCTAGCTTCTTGTGGTTCCTTTCCCTGAAGGTACATCATTCCTCCCCTGTCACATGTCATTATCCCTGTGTATCTGTGCCTCTCTGTCCAAATTTCCCTCTCCTTCTATGTTTGCAGGTAGGCATGACTCCAATTTTGAGGGGAAATTATACAACTCAGTACATAACATACCAAAATCCACATTATGCTGCTTACATGAAAGTTCAGTCTTCCAGGTTTCCACTGAATTTGCTGATTGCTGGTCTCATGTAAGATTTTATCAGATCAATGTTAAAATTTATTGTACGTCCAGCAGTGGTGGCTAATTGTGGCACATGGACTTAGTTGCTCAAGGCTTGAGGGATCTTCCCAGATCAGGGATGAAACCAATGTCTTCTGCACTGGCAGATGGATTCTTTAGGGCTTTCCAGGGGGCACAGCGGTAATGAATCTGCCTGCTAATGTAGAGGATGCTCCAGAAGCGAGTTCAATCTCTGAGCTGGGAAAATCCTCTGGAGGAGAGAAGGACAACCCACTCCAGTATTCTTGCTTGGAAAATTCCATAGACAGAGGAGACTGACAGGCTACTGGGGTTGCAAAGAATTGGACATGACTGAGCCACTGAGCATGCACGAATGCATACATGCATAGAAGGAATGCAATCACGCGGCAGTGCTGGATATAGCAATATGAGGAAAAACATGCAAGAATATAGGAGTAACAAGGAGACATGTAAAATGGTGAAACTTAATCATGTCTGTAACAATCACCAAGTATCTTGGAATCTTGGAAAAAATAAAGCAAATTAAGGGAACTATTAATATTTTCTTCTCTAACTTTGCAAGTTTACTATAGTAAGAAAAGAGGGAAAAGTTATGTCTAAAGTAAGAAATTGTGAGTTGCTTCTAAAATTATATAAACATAATTTAGATAACCTAACATTTAAGTACTCCTTTCCCTAAAGGTGACTTTCTGATAGTCAGTTCATTAAATGGGACTGGTCAGAGTTTAAGATATACTTTGTATAACATCACTAAATGACCTGAGATATTTTGTATTCATGAGCTTATTGAAAGATGCTTATTGCAATTAGTACTTTAAATAGAAGAGAATACTTCTGTCAACTATATATCAGCTATAATATATGTAGATCTGAGCTAGCTAGATGAAAGTTATTTATAAGACTTGTAAAACCCAGCAGTAAAGTCACTTTATATCCAAGTGATTGGAATATGCCACTAGCAGATATTTTTTCTCTCTCAGAGTATTTGTGTAATAAATTAAAATGTGATACTTAATATATTCACAATAAATAACAGATCTCTGTGAAATTTGAAGGCTTTTATACCTGTTTTTAAAACCATGGGGGAAAGTGTTTTAAGTTAGAGGAAAAGATAGTTTTGTTCCAAATAGTAAGGTAAAAATGAAAAAAGAAAATATTTTAAAATAAAATTATGTTTTAGATTCATATAATTTATATTTTTTAAACAATTTTTGGTTTGGTTTGAAATAACTTGAAATCTAAAGTGTACATCTAGTATCAGATTAATTCAAAAGCAAAAAAGTTTTAAAGTATTTGTAAATTTTATAGCAAAATGGAATATGAATATAGGAGATGGTATGTTTTAATATGTAGAAAAATATTATTGTCTAGTAATGTTCTCTTACTGAGAATAATTTGAGAATCTGGAAGAAGACAAAAATATCATCAAGTCCAAGACTTGGGAACTTAAGACATAAAAGAATGATGGTCAAGAACAAAAAGAACAAGAAAAACCAGAGCTGTGAGTGTGGCACTCAGGGTTGCTTTCCCTGCATTCTTCTCCTGATTCAGAAAGAAGCAACTGAGAAGCTTCGAAGCTGAATGGAACTTTTCACACTCTCCTAGAACTAGGAAGAGTTTTTCAACATTATTTAAAAATTTTCACTAGCTAGCTCTTGGTTCTGGGGGCCCTCCTGTGCATTGCAGAATGTATAACAGTATCTCCGGTCTCTACACACTAGATGCCAGTAGTAACAAACTTTCTTTTCAAAATGTAACAACCAAATTGTCTCCAGGTAATAGATATGAATTGTGGCTTGCCTGGTGGCTCAGACGGTAACCAATCCTTGTGCAATGAGGGAGAAGCAGGTGTAATCCCTGGGTCGGTGGGAATGATCCCCTGGAGGAGGGCATGGCAACTCACTCCAGAACTCTTTCCTGGAGAATTCCATAGACAGAGGAGCCTGGTGGGCTACAGTCCATTGGATAACAAAGAGTTGGACACAACTGAAGTGATTTAGCACATATGAATGCAATAAATACCAAATATCTCCTGTAACAAAAAAGCACCTAATAAAGAACTACTGTGATAAAGGCTCAATTTAGCTCAATTTAGGGCTTCCCAAGATGGGATTCCTAGTAAATGGTTCAGGCTTTCAACTGATACCCCAAAAGGTATTCTACTTCTAGATATAAATATAAACTTGAAATAAATTGGCCTTGGAGGAATGAGGCTCAACTTTAAAGTATTTGGATCCCTGAACTTTATTAAGTGGTTGATAATGCGTACACCATTATAGGCCACAAATAATGTTTACAAATGTTCATGTTCACTGTGTATCATTTAATCCATCTCAGCAGGCACTGAACAAGAATAGGCACCATGACTAGAATTCAAAGAAATATTATAACTTATCTCCTCATGGAATGGAGTTATCACATACAGACTTTTGAAATATATATTTATGATGCATTTGAGCAACTAAAAGGTGAGATTGCAAACTTTTCCAGAGAATTGAAAAACACAAAAATAAAATATAAAAACTCTAGAAATGGCATAAAAATTAAAACTAGAGAGGTGGAAATTATGGTCAAAAACTTTATTGAGGTTTCCTAAACAACAGATGCTATGGAAAATATGCACGTGTATTCTCAGTCACTCAGTTGTGTCTGGCTCTTTGAAACCCACTAGACTGCAGCCCGTCAGGCTCCCCTGTCCGTGGGATTTTCCAGGCAAGAATACTGGAATGGCTGGCCATTTCCTCCTCCAGGGGACATTCCTGACCCAGCGATCAAACCTGTGTCTCTTACATCTCCTGCATCACAGACAGATTCTTTACCACTGAGCCACCTGGGAAACTCTCCTACGGGAAAGAAAAAAGTTCTTAAGAAGATATGGAATATGGAAGACTCTGCTTTTGATAAAGAAGGAATTTCAAGGGATTAATTACCTGCTCTCTCTCGTGCCTGAAAAAAAAAAAATATATATATACATATTATTATATGTTATAATAATCAATGATATGCTATATACAATAGATATAAATATTATGTATATATAAATCAATATACAGTAATAATATATATATATGAGGAGTGCCTAAAAATGGCTCTTGTTTCTTTGAGAGTATTTCCAGGCTTTGGTGCAGGGGAGAGGAACTGGTGTAGCGCTCTGAGAACCCCTTGAGTTGAGTTAGAGCAGAAAGTCTGAGGAAACCAAGGCAGCTAGAGTTTGCAGATCAAAGTGCCAGAGAGATGCTGGCTGTATAACAGCACTCTCTTGAGTGTTCAGGAGAGTACTCATCACACTTGGTAGGAAACTACTTGCGGCCCCAGGTAGCATCACTCCCGAGAATTTAAGGTAACCCCCCAGCAAGTCAGGCTAGAAAAAAGTGTTAATCCATGGGACAATGGTCAGAGTCTTGAGGAAGTTCATATCTCAGTGGTTAGAAATAGTTAGCCTTAGACTGAGCATTGTCCCAAATCTACGTTAATAAAAATGACCTTACCTGAAGGATCAAATTGCTCTCAAGTGCTTAACCTCACCGAGGGACAAAGCATAAGGATATTTACACAAATCTGAAAATGTGAAACACTCAACAAGGTAAATTTCACAATGTTTACCATCCAACCAAAATTTTTCTAGCATGCAAAGAGTCAGAATAACTTCGCCCACAATGAGAGTGATTATTCAATAAAAACAACAGAGAACTGGGATGGATGTTAGAAGTATCAGATACAAACATTAAATCTGTTTTCATCATCATTTCATATGCTTAAAAAGTTAAGTAGAGACATGGAGAATAGAAGACTATTTAAAATTTTAGATATGAATACTACAACATTCAAGAGGAAAAATACACTAGATATGATAACCTAGACTATCTGGATGTGGATAATTTACTTAACAGGCAAATTACACACTGCAAGCATTAAAAAAAAGCAAACTTGAAGACATAATATAAAATATAAAAAATGGAATATATAGGGGAAATTTTTTTTTTTTTAATGAAAAGAGCATCATTGACCTGCAGAACAATCTCTTTAGACATCACATCTATAAATGACAGAAAAGAGTATCCGCTGGAAGTTAGATCCCAACTGCCCTCCCAGCCACAGTAATGGCACTTCCCTCTCTGGACAAATGAAACAATTCTTGCTAATGAGGCAGGAAGAAAAATCTGTTGAAAGACGTAGAAGAATGTTTTTCTTTGAAGACCTGACAAACTATCTCCCCCTATTTCTTTTATGAATGTGGTGTCAAGAAATGTTGGAAGATGCTGTGACCTTGAAGGCAGCTGGCCTGAGGATAAAGCTGACAACCAAAAACTGGAGGGAAAGCAAAGTGGAAAGAATCAGAGCACTTGCTAATTTTATTGAGTCACCGAATTAACCAGTCATCATCCCTTGAGACATGGGCTTCCCAGGTGGCACTAGTGGTAAAGAACCCACTTGCCAGTGCACGAGATGCAGGTTCAGTTCCTCAGTAGGGAAGATCCCCTGCAGGAGAGCGTGGCAACCCACTCCAGTATTCTTGCCTGGAGAATGCCCATGGACAGAGGAGCCTGGCAGGCTGAAGTCCATAGGGTCACAAAGGGTTAAACAAGACTGAAGTGACTTAGTATGCATGCACATCCCTTGAGAGAGTCTACGTGACAATTTTCCTCATTGTTTAAACCACTTTGAGTAGAGTTCTATGCTACTTGTGGCAAAATATGTTGACACGATTGGCCAAGTCCATTAACTAGAAACCAATATCCACAATAGAATTAAACAACTCACATTCCAAGTGTCTTTTAAATAGATTTCTTTCTCCTTGGCAGCATCTGTACTGTATTACAGATATGTATTATCTGTACATAATTCCTAGATAAAAGAAGTAGCTTCCATAGTCCTTAAACCAAATCCCAGTAATTCTAGTCCAACATACTTCACCAAAATCTTTCTAAAAACAGTCCTAGAATAACACATCTAAGCATCAATATTATAAAATCATTCTCCTGCGAGAAATCTTCCAATGGTTTTGTGCCGACTGAAGGTTTTCCTTAGCTTCCATGCAGAAAATTTCATGACGTGGTATACCTCTCCAGTGTCATTTCCAATCACCTTCTATCAAAATGTTTTATTTTTAAGCTACTGATTTTGGATAATTTAATTACCATTTTTATTTTTTATTTAAAAAGTGCAGTTATGAACATTTCAGAGATTCTAGATTTAGCCCTAGTATAGCTGCACTATCGCTAAAATTCAGTCTGAGGCACTTTGCTTATCCTTCAAGAAACTCTTTCTACATGTTCTCATAAACTTCAATATAAACTTCATCTATCCACAACATGACAGGATCATAGTGCTTCATTGTTTGCACCTGTCTAGTAAATACCTTTTTCTATACTAAGATCTTATTGGGTATCAGTGGAAGTAAACCAATAATCTTTTAATGCTCAAATCCTAGATCAGTACATAGAATACAATAATTGTTTAGTTGTTTAATGAGTGAATGAATGATTTATGCATCAATTTATGAAAAAGTCTATGATAAAATTATTAAAATGTCTTAGCTTCATTGGTAATAAAGTACTGAACAAATATTTTTCTTATTTTGCAAACATTTTGTGCTATACAAAAGAAATATTTCAATACTCTGTATGTTGTTTCCTTATGACCAAGAATAATTTAAGTCAATGAAATAATAAAGCTATTCAATGAAATTGATAGTATTGTTATAATAGTAGGAGACAATTTGTACTTGCAAAAAAATCCTGTTTGATTGCCCTCGTATTACAGTATGAACTTTAGTTTTCATATGCAAACAAAGATAAAATTACAATGAGACATTTTTGTGAAAATAAAATGAGATAATGTATGTTATACTTCTCTGTAAATGGGGGCTTCCCTGGTGGCTCAAATTGTAAAGAATCTGCATTCAGTGCAGAAGACCTGGGTTTCATCCCTGGCTTGGAAAGATGCCTTGGAGAAAGG
This sequence comes from Neotragus moschatus, assembly GCA_006410615.1. Taxonomy (NCBI): domain Eukaryota; kingdom Metazoa; phylum Chordata; class Mammalia; order Artiodactyla; family Bovidae; genus Neotragus; species Neotragus moschatus. The sequence continues at coordinate 56,928 of SJYA01000855.1, forward strand.
AATGGCTACCCACTCTAGTATTCTTGCCTGGAGAATTTCATGGACAGAGGAACATGGCGGGCTACAGTCCGTGGACTTGCAAAGAATCAGACATGACTGAGTGACTAACACTTTCCCGGTGAATAATTAACAGTTATACATGTTAGCTCTAGATTTATCAAGTCCTACTTTGTATATAATCAAAATAATTTGTCATAGGCTGTATCTACAATGCTGGTACATGGTATATTCTTTATATGCATCTGAGATAATCTAGCACATTTATGTGTAAGTAAGAAAATAGCAATTTTCATTGACCAGATGCAAACAAAAATTTTTTTTTTTTTTTGCTGGACCAGATGACTTGCAGGCTCTTTTTATCTCTAACCAGGGATCAACCCCAGAGCCCTGGCACTGAAATCACTGAGTCCTAGCCACTGGACTGCCAAGAAATTCCCCAAACAAAACTTTTTAAAGGTGTCTGAAGACATGCTATTGTCTTCCTCCCTTTCCCTGTAGACAGAAATTAACTCATAGATTTTATAATTGCTAAATTATAAAGAGGTTATTTGGTCTTATCTAAAGTTATATAGATATCAGATCATAGAAACTTACATAATCTTTCTCCTGGGATGTTATAAAAAAGAGTAAATTCACTTCTATAGAAAACAATAAATTGGTATTTAAGGACTGGATCATCAGGAAACTCATGAATCATAGATGACGCAGTACTAAAAAGGATAGCTCTGAATGTTTTCAGATTGCATGATCATTTTGTGAAGAAATGTAGTTGAAAGCATATGTAAGCTTTGTAAAGTATGTACTAGAGCAGTACAGTTATGTCCAATAGAACTTTTGTTGCAAAGATGGAAATTTTCTGGATATGTGTTGTCTTGGGCACTCAAAAAAGACCAGTGTGACTAAAGAACTAACTTAAATATAACTTAACATCAGTTCAGTTCAGTCGCTCGGTCGTGTCCGACTCTTTGCGACCCCATGAATCGCAGCACGCCAGGCCTCCCTGTCCATCACCAACTCCCGGAGTTCACTCAGACTCACGTCCATCGAGTTAGTGATGCCATCAGCCATCTCATCTTCGATCATCCCCTTCTCTTCCTGCCCCCAATCCCTCCCAGCATCGAAGTCTTTTCCAATGAGTCAACTCTTTGCATGAGGTGGCCAAAGTACTGGAGTTTCAGCTTTAGCATCATTCCTTCCAAATAGTGCTATTTAAAATAATTTAAATGTGGCATGCAGCTACTGGCTACTGTACCAGCAGTGATCTAGATATTTAATTTGGCGAAAGAAAAACATGTCATCTTGACTTGAAAATCAGTAAAAGATCCATCATACCTGCCCCACTAAGCTCTCAATGGAGAGAATTCATAAGTCACACAAACAAGTCATAGGCCCTCAGACTGTCTCAGAGCTGCTAAGAAGAAGTAGAAATGTAATGAATGAACTTGGCTTTAAGAGTTTCTCAATGTATGTATTTGAAAACTAAATATAGTTTTGAGACTAGAGTATTTGTGATAAAAAATAAAGAGTGGAACAAAGAAAGTAAAGGCAATGAAATGCAGAAAAATGGGAAGAAGACAGAGAATGAAGCAAAAGGAATGATTAGGGTTAGCAGGAGATAAGGGGGTGAGAGATAAATTGGGAGACTGGGATTAACATATACACACTTACTATGTATAAAATAGATAAATAAGAAAGAGTTACTATATAGGACAGGGAACTCTACTCAATACTCTGTAATGACTTATATGGGAAAATTATCTTAAAAAATAAAATATTAGATATATGTATAATGGATTTACTTAGCTGTACATCTGAAACTAACACAAACTTATAATTCAACTACATTGCAATGACATTTTAAAAAATATATAAAAATGATTAAAACAAAATAAATGATGAAATGAAACTAATTTGGATCTGCCAAAGAGAGCTGAGTATCATAACCATATCACATCTTGCACTGAAAGAAGAAAACAATCTGTGCATTATAGTGATAATTCAGTAGTGGGAGAGAAAGCTACTCCAAAGGCAATGGCAACTCTATTGCACCAGTAAACCTGAGGAATAACAATAGGGATGGGAAAGTGGGCCAGTGTTAAGCAGAACTGCCACGTGCAGTTGTCCAAGTTGCAGCCTGCTCAAGGTACTTGGATGAAGTCAAGTAAGGGCTAAGCTTCAACTGATCTTCCACTCACCAAGCTATAAGCCCTGCCATTGGAAAGCATTTGTTGGAAGAAAAGACTCCATTTTCCATCTTTCCACCCCAAAGCAGCCTTTTTTCCCCTATCTTTCCATGTAGGAGTTCTATCTGTTTATTCAGTCAAAGGCATAGTGCACATTTAAGCAAAAGCTCCAAAATGAAGGTTCCAAAACTCACTACAGAAGTAACATAAATGAAGGGTTATATCTGACTTAATGCAGAGAGCAAGGAGAGAAAGACATGACAAATATCTTTTCTTCATTTAAGTAATTAGCGCCATTTGAGTTATATTCATTTAAATAGAAATAAATAGGAGCAAACTAGGGTTGGAAAAGCTTATAAATAAGATTTTATTTTAAAGCCTACCTCTGTTTTGCTCTGTAGACATTCTCCAGCTTATGGAGGCTCAAGTTATAATTGTACCAACAATGTAGGATAATTGTGTCTGTGCAATGGAGGCCAATTCTTTTCCTTTTTTTCTTGTGCAGGTACATAGAGATGCATTTATTCTTTTTCATGATTAGATGTAAAACAAATAAAAACCATGGTTCACAGCTAAAAATATAATTCTCTTAGATGCACTACATTATATAAACATTTAAATAATATTTTATACAAGGCATTCTGCTATCTTTTGTAGGCCATAAAAAATTCTCAATATAATATTAGTGAACATCTATAATATGAACTGGAGGGCTTCCTGGGTGGCTCAGCTGGTAAAGAATCTGCCTGCAGTGCGGGAGACTTGGGTTTGATTCCTCGGTTGGGAAAGTCCCCTGGAGAAGGGAATGGCTACCCACTCCAGTATTCTTTCCTGGAGAAGCCCATGGCCAGAGAAGCCTGGCAGGCTACAGTCCATGGGATTGTAAAGAGTCGGACATGACTGAGTGACTTTCACTTCCACTTTTCATAATATAAACTGAAAAAAAATCAACCTTTAAAAGTTAAAGTAAATGAACTGACACAGGGAAGATTAATACACTCATCTTATAGGCTTTAAAGAGAAAGAGAATAATTTAGGGGAAACTTTGAGAATAAAGTAATATTTGAGGGAAGTATTGAAGAATTGTCAGGACTGATTTTGGCTTGAGATATGTAGATTATCAACCCGAGAAGAGGTATGAGTTAAACGTGTCCATGCTCAGTCGAGTCTGACTCTTTATGACCCCATGGACTGTGGCTCACCAACTCCTCTGTCCATGGGATTTCCCAGGTAAGAATACTGAAGTGGGTTGCCACTTCCTCCTCCCGGGGATCTTCCCACCCCAGGGATCGAACCAGTGTCCCTTGGATCTCCTATGTGTTAAATGCATGGAGGCAAAGCAAACCAAGCCAATGCATGGTTCAAGGGAGCTCTATTAATCCTGTTTGACCAGGCAATAGAAGAAAAAGCACAGAGGAAGAGAAAAGCAGAGAAGGCTGAAAATATATGTTGTTTCACTGTTGTAAAGGGCCTTAATTTTTGTTTTTGTTTTTTGAAAGAAAAGAATGTATTATTCAATCAGTGATATGAAGTCACAGAATATGATCAAAACTGTGCTTTGGGACAGAGCATCTACAGTGTTGTATAGCATTGGACTATGAGTGGGTAAAAGATTGTCTGAAAAAGTAAGAGGAACTTTTAATATACAATGTGAGAATTAAGTTTCATATATAGAATAAATATATTCATTTATAAGGTTAAATCTAAAGTATACATTTAGAGCAGAAGATGTAAAGAGATGTTTCTCCAAAGAAGACATACAGACTGCCAAAAAGTACATGAAAAAACGCTCGACATCTTTAATATTAGAGAAATGCAAATCAAAACTACAATGAGATACTATCTCACGCCAGTTGGAATGGCCATCATCAAAAAGCCTACAATAAAAAATTCTGGAGAGGGTGTGGAGAAAAGGGAACCTTCCTGAACTGTTGGTGGGAATGTAAATTGATACAGCCACTATGGAGAACAGTATGGAAGTTCCTTTAGAAACTAAAAAGAAGAGCTACCATATGATCTAGCAATCCCACTCCTGGGTGTAAATCGGAGAAAACTATGGTTCAAAAAGACACATGCACCCTAGTGTTCATCGCAGTGCTGTTTACAATACAGAACGTGGAAGCAACTGATATGTCCTTCCTTAGAGGAACTGATAGAAAAAAGATGCGGCACACATATGCAATGTAATATTGCTCAGCCATTCAAAAGAATGAAAGTGCCATTTGCAGCAACATGGATGGACCTTGAGATAACATTACTAGCTGAAGCAAGTCAGAGAAAGATAAATGTTATATGATGTTGCGATCTTTTTTACAGACTGGGGCCTGGTGGATCGGAGTCGATGAAAAGAAAGCAAAGAGAGAGAGACTAATATTCCCTGGGTTATGTGGAAAACCAAGAAACCCTTAGAATAGGGCTTGTACTGCTCGCTAGGCACAGGGTGTCCTCTCGAAGAGGTCTTGAAAGCCTGGGCAGGAAAGTGAGCTCAGCAGGCCTCTACGCTCCATAGAACTAGCCAGAGAGGGAACGAAGGACATGAAAGTCGCTAGTGGAACGAGGGTGCTTTATTCATGTTTGCGTGAGCTTATATATTGTTATACAAGGAAGCTTTAGGTAAAAAATAAAGTTAGGCAAAGAACAAAAAACCAGACGTATAACAACCATTACCAAGGGAATAACAAGAAATAACAATCGTCACAAGACCAGAGGACAATCCGTAACTTGATTAAGAGGGTCGTGACTAAACAGTTCTACCTTAGGGTGAAAGGTTACTGAAGGAAATCCATGTATGCGTTCCATCACATGACCTCAGTCCTGGGGACAGTATGCCACTCCACTCATTCCTGTCTACCAGGAACTGATAAGGAACAGAGGGTTCACAAGAAACAGAAAACAACATATAGGAATCCTAAAGTCAAAGGTTCCCTTACAATATGATATCACTTATTGTGTAGAATCTTAAAAAAATGATATAAGTAAGTGACATTTACAAACCAATATCACAGACTTTGGTAATAATTTATGATTACCAAAAGGGAAAGATGGGGAGAAGGATAAATTAGGAGTTTGGGGTTAAAAAATATACCCCACTATATATAGTCAACAAGGACCTACTGAATAGCACAGGGAACTCTACTCAATATTCTACATTCCATATAGGTTATATGTGGAAAAAGTATGTGAAAAAGGATAGATATATGTGTATGTGTAACTGAATCATTTTGCTGTACACCTCAAAGTAACACAATATGGTAAATCAACTATACTCTAATATAAAATTTTTAAAAAGTCACACAGAAAGAGAAGAAATGGATACAAGTCTCCCTCTCTTTTTAACAGGACAGAAGCATACACTAGCAGCAAAGATTGAGGCTACTTTTCTTTAATTACCTATTGGATCAAAGTCCAAGATAGCTGAAAATATGGCTATGATTCAGTTTTTGTTTAAAAAGAGATTTCTTATCTAAATCTAACACGAATCTCACTGGTTGCTCACTCATCACGTTTCACCAAATATTCATAGATGTGAGATAAATTATAAATTGCCTTTCTTCATAGCATTTATAAGCCAACAGTCACAAATATATTCTCATAAATATTGTCATTGGTGGTGTTGTTAAGCTGCTAAGTGATGTCTGACTATTTGTGACCCAATGAACTGCAGCATGGCAGGCTTCCCTGTCCTTCACGATCTCCCAGAGTTTGCTCAAGCTTGTGTCTGTCGAGGCCATGATGCCATCCAATCATCCTATCCTCTGTCACTCCCTTCTCCTGCCTTCAATCTTTCCCAGCATCAGGGTCTTTTCCAATGAGCCAGTTCTTCATATCAGGCTGCCAAAATATTGGAGTTTCAGCTTCAGCACCAGTCCTTCCAATGAATATTCAGGGTTCATTTCCTCTAGGATTGACTGGTTTGATCTCCTTGCTGTCCAACGGACTCTCAAGAGTCTTCTCCATCACTACAGTTCAAAAATATCAATTCTTTGGCACTCTGCCTTCTTTATGGTTCAACTCTCACATCCATATATGACGATTGGAAAAATCATAAGTTTGACTATACAGAACCTTGTCAGCAAAGTGACATCTCTGCTTTTTAATACACTGTCTAGCTTTGTCATAAATGTTAACTAAACATAAAATATATTTTTCAAGTAATAAATTTGGGAGGTTATTGTTTTTCATTGACTTTAAATTGCTGGCAATCTTAGTTCACATTGACACCATTTGAATTTCAGCCATACTAGAACTCTAAGATTCTGGTTTTTGCTCATTGAAAGATTACCAAATTAAAAATTGTAAGTGATACTAAAGAATGTGTCAGAACTCTATGCATTCTTTCCGAATACTTGATCTTATATTACACATGGGATAATGTTTAAAGATATATATTGATAGAATTATGTCAAAGTCTAAGTAAACTATATTAAACCTATGAGAAAACTAGCTAGTTTACTGTCAAGCTGAATAATAGATGTTTAACAGTTTATTATTCACATGATGTATCATATTTAAGAGTGCATTGTTAATGATATTCAACTTCTTGCATGCACCAATCACAGAAAAATGCAAATGCTCATAAAAATGCTAATGATCTCCGTTGACTGGAGCAGGACAGCGGGCAGTTCAACAGTGACCGCCCAAGCCTCCATGAACCTAGTCTCTGTTTTCCGTCAGCCTGCCCAGCTGTCTGCCACAGCCAGAGAAGAGCAAATGGCTTTTTCCTTCCTGCCTTCCCAAGCTTCTGTGAGCATCTCTCGACAGCATCCTTACTGGAAACCAGCTGGCAGGATATTGGGCAAATATTATTGTACACGCTTTTCCAGGGTAAGTACCAAAAAATGCAGAAAAGGCAGGAATGATGCTGGAAAGACAAGAAGCAATCTGTATGCTGATTGTGATGAAACTGAAGAGGAGACAATTAGAGGCATTTGCCTTCTACCCTTGGTGACCAAATTCAGGAGAGAAAGGAAATAGTAAGTGCTAACTTGCCAAATCACATAAACATATGAAACCTGAGGTGTCACCGGAAAATGTGGAAACCTTAAGGACACGGAGAATGAATTTACCGCAGAGTTGTTGAAAATGTCCCTGACATGAAGCATCCTGCTCCCCCAGCTCACTTTCCTGCCCCATTTCCATGCTTTCAGCTTCTTTGCACTGTTTTCATTTTGAAGAAAAGTTGTGACTAGCATGAAAACATTGAGTCTCAAACAGGTGAGAGAGAGGGAAAGAAAGTTATAATAAGGAATAGGCAAAGGATTATACATCTGTGTACAGAGATAATATCAATTGCTTAAGGTAGAAACATCACGCCGTCTGTTCTTACATAGCATCTGAAACAAGGTTTCATGCAGGGCAACACTGTCAATGGCACCCCACTCCAGTACTCTTGCCTGGAGAAACCCATGGACGGAGGAGCTTGGTGGGCTGCAGTCCAGGGGGTCGCTAAGAGTCGGACACTACTGAGCGACTTCACTTTCACTTTTCACTTTCATGCATTGGAGAAGGAAACGGCAGCCCACTCCAGTGCTCTTGCCTGGAGAATCCCAGGGACGGGGAAGCCTGGTGGGCTGCCGTCTCTGGGGTCGCACAGAGTCGGACACGACTGAAGCGACTTAGCAGCAGCAGCAGCAGCAACACTGTCAAAGTGTTCCCTGAGGATCAGCTGCTGGGGCGCCACCTAGTGGCAGTGGTGCCGCTGACGAGGCAGTAGCACCTCCCCCTGTCACCATCTTCTTTAGGATAGGATTGATTTCCCTTGGTTCTTTCCCATTTTCTAAGCCAAGTTATTAAATCTTCCTTTTGATTATGAGAGTCCACTTGACATTCTAGTAACTTCATTTTCCAAAGTAAGTTAAAGAGGCTAGGTTTCTGGCTCATATAAACATCGGGCGTCTAAGTAAATTTCAGGCAAGAGGTTCTGAGTGAAACAAGGTTAATTTGAAATGACTTATTGGCATATTTGGGCTGATGGCAGTGCGAATTCACTGCACTAAGAGTAAAGAATATGGGGATTCATGGTCTGCAGAGATAAAATGTCTCATTACATTATCGTGCATTGATGTCTGGAATAAAGTCCTCTTTTCCAAAGTAAGGTCCTTAGGGAACTGAGAACCTTTGGTGTTTGTTTGATTAGCAAAAAGAGTGTGAGGACCTTTGCTTGTGTTACTACAGTAGGAAGAAGAAATGATCTTTGGAAGATTAGCTCAGGACAGGGGAGAGTAGAGGTCAATTCTGAGAAGTATTGTCTATTTCCATATTCGATACCTGTGAGAACTACTGGGAAATCCTCATTTTAGCTGAGAGCAGTACAGGGAAAGATATCTTCACAGGGAGTCTCTTAAAGAACTTTATATGGGTAGTTACCTATTGATTAGTAGGCTATGAAGTCAGTTTAGTCAATTCTAATAGAATTTTTACTGATATAATATAGAGTGAAACAAAAAAATATTACTGTCCATCATAAAAGTGGGAAAATAATTGCATTTTGAAACTTGGGTATCAGTTGCATCTGTATATGATATAGATATTTGTGAGAGTGTTTGTGTTTTCCTGTATTGGGTTGTGATGAAAGATGTGTTTCTAACCCCTGATCTTGGTAAAAATTAAAATAAAATTACTATCTTAATAGGACAGGGGAATGTAGAGGCAAGATGGAGTCATGAGATTTCCTAACATTGCTATCAGATCACTAAGAATGCCCCTTGCTTGTCATAAAATTTTTTAATGTATTTTTTTTCCTTATGAGATACAAATCGAAGTTGGACAGTTTCATGGGATGTTTCCTTAGGACAAGAGAATGAGTGAGGAGAATTCAAAGGTGATATTATCTGAAAAGACAATCCGTAAAGACCTGACAAAGGGTTTATTCTTGAGGGATCATGTACTTTATATAATCTAAAATATTATCTAAGAAAAATAACATTATAAAATAAATATAAATCCTTAGAAAACGTAAAAAGCATTTATATGCATTGTTGCTGTTGTTAAGTTGCTAAGTCCTGTCTGACTCTTGCAACCCCATGGACGGTAGCTCACCCAGCTCCNTTATCTGAGAAGACAATCCGTAAAGACCTGACAAAGGGTTTATTCTTGAGGGATCATGTACTTTATATAATCTAAAATATTATCTAAGAAAAATAACATTATAAAATAAATATAAATCCTTAGAAAACGTAAAAAGCATTTATATGCATTGTTGCTGTTGTTAAGTTGCTAAGTCCTGTCTGACTCTTGCAACCCCATGGACGGTAGCTCACCCAGCTCCTCTGTCCATGGGATTTCTCAGGCAAGAATACTGGAGTGGACTGCCATTTCCTTCTCCAGGGGATCTTCCTGACTAGGGATTGAATCCATGTCTCCTACATTGGTTGGTGGATTCTTTATCCCTAAGCCACCAGGGCAGCCCTCATGTATATGTATTGTTTGTTGTTGTTAAATTGCTGAGTCATGTCTGATTCTTTGCAACCCCACGGACTGCAGCATTCCAGACTCCTCTGTCCTCCACCATCTCCCAGAGTTTGTTCAAATTCATGTTCATTGAGTCAGTGATACTATCTAACCATCTCATCCTCTCCTGCCCCTGTCTCCTTTAGCCTTCAATCTTTCCCAATATCAGGGTCTTTTCCAATGATTCAGCTCTTCACATCAGGTGGCCAAAGTATTAGAACTTCAATTTCAACATCATTCTGTCCAATGAATATACAGGATTTATTTCCTTTGGGATTGACTAGTTTGATCTCCTTGCAGTCCAAGGGACTCTCAAGATTCTTTTCCAGCACCACAATTTAAAAGCATCAATTATTCAGCGCTCAGCATTCTTTATGTGTATATACATATATATTCCCAGGTGGCTCAGATGGTAAAGAATCCTCCTGCAATGTGGGAGACCTGGGTTTGATCCCTGGGTTGGGAAGTTGGGAAGATCCCCTGGAGAAGGGCATGGCAACCCAATCCGGTATTCTTACCTGGAGAAGGAGAATCCCCATGAACAGAGGAGCCTGGCAGGCTACAGTCCATGGGATCACAAAGAGTCAGACACGACTGAGCAACTGAGTGCACTCACACACACGCACATGCACACACACACACACATGCACACACACACACACACATATTTATATATTTGACCCTATAATACATTATACAATGTTATAATTTTAAAAGATGTGGAGAAGTATTCAGAAGTGAGAAGTGTCAGATACACTTGCTGGTTTGAAGATGGAGGGGACAATGTGATGAGGAAAGCAGGTGGCCTCAAATAGCTGAGAGAGGCTGGCTGTCAGCAAGGAGATGGGAGCTCAGCACGAGAGCTGCAGAGATTTGAATTCTGCCTGCAGCCTGAAGGNTGTGGAGAAGTATTCAGAAGTGAGAAGTGTCAGATACACTTGCTGGTTTGAAGATGGAGGGGACAATGTGATGAGGAAAGCAGGTGGCCTCAAATAGCTGAGAGAGGCTGGCTGTCAGCAAGGAGATGGGAGCTCAGCACGAGAGCTGCAGAGATTTGAATTCTGCCTGCAGCCTGAAGGAGCCTAGACGTGGACTCTCCCAGGCCCTCTAAAGAAGAGCTCAGGCCAAGAACACTTTGCTTTCTTCCTGGTGAGATGTTGAGTAAAGGAGCCAGCTGCACCCTCCCAGAGTTATAACTGATGCAATTATGACACAGTATATTTGTGTGGTTTCCCACTGTTGAGATCATGATAACTAGTCATGGCAGCAAAGGAAAACAAATGCACATTCTGAGCTCAAATGTTTATCCTTCACAAGCTAGGATGATTGCAGAACTACACAGTGACAACGACTCAATGAAAGTAAATATCTTTATGATTATTATTGTTTTTAGTCTCTACAGTACTCCAAAAGTAAGCTAGACTTTGCAATAAGGAATCAATAGGGTGAGACGGAAATGCTAATACTAATAATTTTTTGTTTAAAACTTCTTAACATGATAAATAGTAAACTATTTACTTCTTAGTGATTTCTCCTTTTGATGAGTTTGTGAAATTTCTTCCAGTTTTAAAAATGGCCAGTCTGGAAATAGTGATTTGTTGTAAAATGAATCATGCAGATATTTCCCAATGCTGAGCAAGGCAGGAAGATGAAGACAGAATACACAAAACTGTTTATTCTGAGTCACTCAGGTTGAGGTTACATAAGGTAATAGGAGCAATGAGAAAATTTGCAGTGATTTTTGTTAAATATATGCTTTGACCTTAATGTTTTTAATACCATGCTCTCTGACATAAGACATTTATAAATACGTCTCTTATTTTCTGGCCTAGTTAACTTTTTTTTCCTCCGATAAATATTATTTTCCCTTTTCAAGTGAAAGAATGAGTTTTAAGTGAGATATTTAAAAAATGAGTTATATTTCTTAAGTGAAAACTAAACATTATGAAGAACTTACTATAATTTTTACTCATGTTTTTGCTGGATACAAGATACAGAAATAACCTTACATTTTTTCCTCTGAGTTCTTAAGCCTTCTGATTTGCTATGATCTTTCATGTTCAGTATGCAAACTTGACTTTTCCATTATAGGAAAGAGAAACTTACACATACAGAGGCTAAATCAGAATTTGGAGAAAAGGAACAATTTCCTCTGAATTTCATGAATGAAAGAGGTAAAAATTGGATACAGGACAACACCAAGGAGAACCAGATCCTTAGAAGCAGAGTAAAAGCCACACCAGGAGGTTGGGAGTACGCGTAAAGTTACCTGAGCCTCGTGGCTCATCCAGCCTGCATCCCAAGCTTCAAGGCCTTATTGAAATATTGGCATTGTATTTAACAAGAAATAGGAATTCCAGTTTGAGAAACAGTTCAAACTAATTTGGGGAAATGAATTAGTGTTTAGCTTTTCTATCCATGCTAAGATACTGGCTGTTGTTCCATGACTGAGAAAAAATTTACTTTAAATTATTAGTGCATTGAAACTAAACATATGATTCTTTAAAAATATTGTAAGAGAATTGCAAGAAATGAATAATTGGTTTTAGTTCTGTGGTTATTTTTAACAATGTATGCCAAGATAATTTCAATTCACATAATTTATTCAATGTGCTTTCCTTCTTATTCAGTCTGAGACTTATTTTTACCCTTTATATGTAATGATAGATAATATATAGCTATCATATAATGGCAAATGTCAATGTATTTGTTTCACATGCAATTTGGAGCATTTTATACATCTTTTACCTGTAGCTTGTTTGGTATATTCAAGTAAAAAAATGTTTCACTTTCTAAAACCAGAATAAATGATCAAAAACACAAATATAATGCTTGTATGCAAATTATTTATACATATGATAAGAAATAGATAATAAAAAGAAAAGCATATTTAGCATAACTAATAAGTTAGGTATATTCTGAATCAGCCATCCCCAAACTTTGGGCTTTGTGGAAGACAATTTTCCCATGGACTGGGATGAGGGTGATGGTTTCAGGGTGATTCGAGTGCATTATATTTACTGTGCACTTTATTTCCATCAGTATTATATAAGCTCCACCTCAGATCAATAATCAATAGGCATTAGTTCCTGGAGGTTGAGGACCCCTGCCTAATATAGAGTGGTCTGCTATATAATGAGAGAAAGAATTATTCCTTCTCACCATTGCTAAAGATAATATTATTGTTAGGGTAAAAAAAATTGAAATCATAAGGGCACAATGTCAAGAAATGACTTTCTCTTAACCCCAAAGCATCATTTCTTGCAGGCCAGATTACTCCTGGGCAGAAGGGTCAGTACANACAGGTTTCTCAAGAGGCAGGTCAGGTGGTCTGGTATTCCCATCTCTTGAAGAATTTTTCACAGTTTATCGTGATCCACACAGTCAAAGGTTTTGGCATAGTCAATAAAGTAGAAAGAGATGTTTTTCTGAAACTCTCTTGCTTTTTCGATGTTGGCAATTTGATCTCTGATTCTTGTGCCTTTTCTAAAACCAGCTTAAACATCTGGATATTTATGGTTCACGTATTGCTAAAGCCTGGCTTGCAGAATTTTGAGCATTACTTTACTAGTGTGTGAAACGAGTGCAATTGTGCAGTAGTTTGAGCATTCTTTGGCATTGCCTTTCTTGGGGATTGGATGAAACCTGACCTTNAAAACCAGCTTAAACATCTGGATATTTATGGTTCACGTATTGCTAAAGCCTGGCTTGCAGAATTTTGAGCATTACTTTACTAGTGTGTGAAACGAGTGCAATTGTGCAGTAGTTTGAGCATTCTTTGGCATTGCCTTTCTTGGGGATTGGATGAAACCTGACCTTTTCCAGTTCTGTGGCCACTGCTGAGTTTTCCAAATTTGCTGGCATATTGAGTGCAGCACTTTCACAGCATCCATTTTTAGGATTCGAAATAGCTCAACTGGAATTCCATCACCTCCACTAGCTTTGTCCATAGTGATGCTTACTAAGGCCCATTTGACTTCATATTCCAGGATACCTGGCTCTAGGTTTAGTGATCATAGCATTGTGATTAACGGGGTTGTAAAGATCTTTTTTGTTCAGTTCTTCTGTGTATTCTTGCCACCTCTTAATATATTTTGCTTCTGTTAGTTCCATACCATTTCTGTCCTTTATTGAGCCCATCTTTACATTACATTACTTTTTATTTATTGTTAAATATTTTCAATTTTCAGGAAGTTTTTAGTCACCTTTACTTTTAAATTGCTGAAAACAAGTAGTCCTCATGGAGTGAGTGAGGACTCCAATTTCTGGAGGCTCTACATTGCTACTGTTTTTGTAAGTGTGAGATTCATTATATTAGAAAATTAAAGATCTACCTGTCTGTATTAATGATCTTCACTTATAATATATTAGTTATTAGTGAAACATTAAAATATTTTCTGATCCCAAGAACATACAGAGCTCTCAAAAATAGCTCTCATTTCGACACCAAAAGAAATCTTTGAGTTGACCAAAATATTTCCCAAGTTTTTCGTTTTTAGTTTGAGAGTTCCACATTAAAGTTTAAACAAAAAACGTTATAAATGTAAAATAATACAAATTAATAATTTTAAAAAATGTCTTAGAGGGTTCTAGTATTATATGACTTTTGTAGATCCCTAAGAATCTTTTTAAAAAATCACTGTCAGTGAAGCTTACTACCTCTTTACATGGAGACTAGAATTAGAGGCTCAGGAAGATGAGTTGTTCACATAGGGTGCTGGTTCCCAAACTATACTTCATGATTGTCAGGGGAACTTGTTAAAAATGCAGACATTTCAGTCCCACTCCAGCCCTACTAAATCATAATCTTTGATGATGTGGACTTACATCTATAACTTTAACTGGCTTCCCAGGCAACTGTAAATTATTCATACTATATCATTGGCCTACTGATTAAAAATTCAGTTCTAGAACTCAAGCTGCATGTTGATTGAGCAAAATATAAATCAATTATATTTAAAGAGTATCTTGAGATTTTGAATGTAAACATTAAAGTTTTCTAGCATAAACACTAGCACTGGAGCTCTTACAGTGCACCATACTTTGGCTGCTTAACATTGAGTTCTGCAAGTGAATCCAAAATAATTTTCAAATTTGCTTATGCATATGCAAACCAAAATGCACTACATTCAGGTATCACTACACAGATATGAGAATTTTATCAGTGTCATATGTTATGCAATCATGAAGGTAAAGAAACTTGGAGAGGGTAAATGCATGTATCAAAATGACATGGGTGGTAAATAACATACTGAAGATTTACATTTACAATTTTTGATTTTACTTGCAATATTTTTTTCTAGTGAAACATGACATCATAATCAGATGAGGAGGAAACAAATCTTTCTATTGAGGTAGTAAAAAATTTACATAAAATTGTAATTTTGGTGATAGCAGTGAATGAGAAAGTCATGCACTTTGAGATGTCACATTTACCCATAAAAATAACTAGTTATTCATTATATAGCTGAAACATTTCTCTACTTCTCTGTGCCTCAGTGTGTTCTAGAGTGACTTAGCCATTTGGAGGAAAAACAACAACACAACAGCCAAATATTAGCTTTAGAAAATTTTCCAGAAAGGAAAAATACTTAGGTATTTTTCTATCTCTATTCATATGAAATGAATAGAAATCCATTAAGTGTCAATATGCAGTACATTATTTGGCAATATAGTTGCAAATTGAAAAACTTTGTGAGAATGCATAAGAATAAAATGAGTATAATTTGTTAAATAAAATTGTATTGAAGTGAGTATACTTCAAATTGAAAAGTGTTATTTAACAGAATTAGCAATCAAGTTGTCTCTGGCAAAAGCTAAAGGGGAATTGTGGGCTATGAGGAACAGGCTTGTTGAACTATCTGAGAAGGCACTATGTGAAAAGGAAGGAAGAGCACACAGGACCGGAAACTCATGTGGTAAACAATAGCAACAGAAAGCATGAAAACCTCAGTGGAACTATTTACAATCAAGGTGTATATGAAAATGAAAGCTCTTGAGAGTAAATTTGGGTTTGCTAATGAGAAAACCTATGTAATATAAACTTACAAGGAATTATTTTCAAAATGATGCATTTGCTTTCGTTAAGGTAGAGTTGAAGGGAAACACAGCCATTATATTATGGCTGATGGAATGGTATTAATAACTTTGTGTAAATTATTTTCAGGACTCATTCTTTTGATTCCAAACATATGAATAGAAATAACAAGCAATATAGATCTTTTCTGTCTGGGGGAATGTGCATGTGAAAATATGAGAAAGAGATTGCTCATTTTATTTTGCTTTTTACATATACCAAAAGTTATAATTAAAACTATAATCAAGGTACAACCCACACCTTGACATTATGTCATATGAGCAGCAAAATTATGTTCACCATGAGAGAGGTAACAGTTGATGAATCAGAACCCAGCTTCTATACATGACCTTACACTTCCTTTGTCAAGAAAATCCTGTGCCGTTTGGGATTTGGGTTTTGTTTTTGCTTGTTTTATTTATTTTTGTTTGGTTTTAATGTGAGGAACCACTGCAAATACATAGGCTTCATTTTTTTCAAATGATAATTCCTTGTGAGAAAAGTGTGACTAATAAGACCTAGGTTCTGTGATAAATATCACACGCGTACTTTACACTACAGTCTTCCTTACCCATGATGAAAACCTGAACCTTCAGCAAGTGAAGNTGATGCATTTGCTTTCGTTAAGGTAGAGTTGAAGGGAAACACAGCCATTATATTATGGCTGATGGAATGGTATTAATAACTTTGTGTAAATTATTTTCAGGACTCATTCTTTTGATTCCAAACATATGAATAGAAATAACAAGCAATATAGATCTTTTCTGTCTGGGGGAATGTGCATGTGAAAATATGAGAAAGAGATTGCTCATTTTATTTTGCTTTTTACATATACCAAAAGTTATAATTAAAACTATAATCAAGGTACAACCCACACCTTGACATTATGTCATATGAGCAGCAAAATTATGTTCACCATGAGAGAGGTAACAGTTGATGAATCAGAACCCAGCTTCTATACATGACCTTACACTTCCTTTGTCAAGAAAATCCTGTGCCGTTTGGGATTTGGGTTTTGTTTTTGCTTGTTTTATTTATTTTTGTTTGGTTTTAATGTGAGGAACCACTGCAAATACATAGGCTTCATTTTTTTCAAATGATAATTCCTTGTGAGAAAAGTGTGACTAATAAGACCTAGGTTCTGTGATAAATATCACACGCGTACTTTACACTACAGTCTTCCTTACCCATGATGAAAACCTGAACCTTCAGCAAGTGAAGCATTATTGATGATGCTTTATATCAATACATCATTTCTGCTAGTAACCTTGGTTGAAACAGAAAAAGTAAGAGAAAGCCAGAAGTGAAAACACATGCACACATACTCAGAGAAATAGAAAAATTGAGACATAGCAAGGTTATCTAAAACCTGGTATATGTAACAAGATTCTGAGAAATAAAGAGAGAAAATTGAGCTTGAAACTGTGTGTATATAAAAATGTATGTGCCTGTGCGCCCAGTCACTCAGTCACGTCCAGCTTCTTGCAACCCCATAGACCGCAGCCCACCACTTCCTCTAGCCATAGAATTTCCCAGGCAGTACTGGAATGGGTTGCCATTTCCTTCTCCAGGGGATCTTCCTGACCCAGGGATCAAACCCACGTCTCCTGCACTGGCAGGCAGATTCTTTACCACTGAGCCACCTTGGAAGCCATATAAACACATATAATATTTATCATATAATGTATAAGTATATCATAAAATTCAAATTGTGACGTTACATAATATCAAAGTGTAAAAGATGTTCTACATTGATTTTACTGACAAAAACAAATTTCTGTATTTTGCACACATTTTGCAGACGCTCATCAAAAATTTGACTCTGACTTCAACCCCAACCTCAGTTTCTTTCAGTCCTTCACAATACTCTGCAAAGAATTTTTCACGTTCTTCCAAATTTTAATATCTATTCGTAATTACTTAGCTTTGCGAACACTTAACTTTCTAGAATAAACTACCATCATTCATTTTTCTTTCAAGCACCTACTCAACTATCCAGATTAATATCATTTGTCATTGCTTTTTCACAGTTGGCTTCCACACAGATTTTATGTTGAGTGTTTTACCACAATTTAAATATATATATATATATATATATATATAATTATGTCCCTTAAAATTATATCTTAGGGCTTCCCAAGTAGCACAACAGTAAAGAATTCGCCTGCCAATGCAGCAGATGCATGAGATATGGGTTCAACCCCCGAGTTGTCCGAAAGCTCCCCTGGAATAGGAAATGGCCACCCACTCCCTGAATTCTTGCCTGGAAAACCCCATGGACAGAGGAGCCTGACAGCCTACAACCCATGGGGTTGCAAAAAGTCGGACACAACTGAGCACATACCCTACATACATCTTAAAATGTATCTCATTTCCACTGCTTCTACATTCACATCTCTGCCTTTCTCTTCCTGCCTCATGACCAGCTTCTCGATCAATGATCTTGCTTCCAGTCATGCCAGTTTTATTCAATTTTCAAAGAATTTCATGGTCTTTATTGTTTTATCTCACCCAACTATTCTCTCTGCTTCAAATCCTTTTTTAATAATCCATCCCACATTGATTGCTCTGTCTCTCATCTTAGCATTCGGTTCTTAGCATAAATGTGAATTTTCTCCAGGAAATTTTCTCCCTTATATAATTCTGAAAAAAGACTAAACTTTCCCTATAATCACACACTACTAGACTTGCTTATTTCAGTCTAATGGCCTCAGCCAGACTTTTTTAACACTTGTAAAATGATGTCTTCTAAATTGTTCACTATTTTATGAACTGACTTTCCAGGATGGTGCCTAATCTAATTAGATTTGCTAAATATATCTTGTAGTAAGATTTCCATATACACATACACTAGCTCACTAAGGCAAAAGTGATCTATGGCATTAGGTGATGGAAGCATTTGATTAACAAGTATTTTAGTAAATCATTTAGGAGTATACCTCCTAGGATAATAAAGACTGACTGAGTTTAGATCCTGGTCCATCATATATAATTTTAATGTTCAGTAACTTATCTCTTTTACCTCTCTATCATATTTGTAACATTATATTATCAACATCATAAGGCTATCTTAAAGATTAAATGAGATAATCCATGTCTATCATTTAGCAGAAACCTAGTAGACACACACACACACACAATGGTAGATAATATTCGTTGTTGTTGTTCAGTTGCTAAGTCATGTCTGACTCTACGATCCCATGGACTGCAGCATGCCAAGCTTCCCTGTCCTTCGCTATCTCCTGGACTTTGCTCAAATGAGTCGGTGATGCTATCTAACCATCTAATCCTTTGCTGCCCCCTTCTCCTTTTGTCTTCAGTCTTTCCCAGCATCAGGGTCTTTTCCAATGAGTTGGCTTTTTGCATAAGGTGCCAAAGTATTGGAACTTCAGCTTTAGCATCTGTCCTTTCAATGAATATTCAGTTTGATTTCCTTTAGAATTGACTGGTTTATCTCCTTGCTGTTCAAATTAGTCTCAAGAGTCTTCTCCAGCACCACTATTTGAAAGCATCAGTTTGAAAGCATGATGGACTCAATAATAAAATTGAAAAGTCAATCTAGAGAGTGGAGGAGGGAAGAGGATGTCATGTAAGAATTTTAATACCATGAGATAAATGAACTCATTAAACCATAGGATTTGGAGATGATGAGACTGTTTGGACGCTGTCTGTATCCCTGAGGAATAGCACAAATATTCAGACATCTGAGTCTTGTCTGGTGGGAGGTGGGTGCAAGTTAAATGAGTAGAGCTGAAATGTGAAAGCATATGGGTCAAGTTCTGCAGGAACACCACAGGCTTCTCTAATCCTAGGCTGGCAAGTGTCATCAAAGGGCCCAGACATACCTGGGGCTACAAAGGCAGGTAGAGAAGTGTTTGAGAGGCAGGTGTGCAGGGAAGTGTTTGGGTTTGAAGTGAGCAGGGCACAGAATAAGAGGTCTTGGTAGCTCAAGTCCATAGTGGGGCCAGGGACATTAGTTTTAATTTCTGCCACAAAACCAAAAGCCAGGTGTGACAAACAGAATCAGTACAGAGGCTAGTAAAAACCTGATAGATAAGGGCAAAAGAGAAAGATCTGAAAATCTCTCCAGTGTCCAAATCCAATGCAAATGAAATTGAAGAACATGAGTATTTTCTGAAAATGACTATATCTACAAACAGAAGAAACTGAGAAACCAATAGTAACTTTTTATTATTTTTTTTAAATTTTGCTTGGGAGAACTGGACCCTCAAATATAGGTTTATAATTATTGTCATTTACTCACATGCATATTTATTTATTTTATCATTATGGTCTGGTGAGATTTTCTAGCTTTATTGATATATATTTGACATATAACATCATATAAGTTTAAGGTTTTCTGAATTGTTTATTTGATACTCTTATACAGTGGCTCAGCTGGTAAAGAATCTGCCTGAAATGTGGAAGACCAGACTTCAATCCCTGGGTTGCGAAGATCCCCTGGAGAAGGGAAAGGCTACACATGACAGCATTCTGACCTAGAAAATTCCATGGACTATGTAGTCCATAGGATAGCAAAGAATTGGACATGACTGAATGGCTTTCACTTCATTTTACTTAATACAGTACAAAATGATTATAATGGTAGCAAAGAAATAGTGGAAAAAAATAGTATGAGAAAAACTAGAGAGCTCTTCATGAAAATTAGAGATACCAAGGGAACATCTCATGCAAAGATGGGCACAATAAAGGAAGAAATGGTATGGACCTAACAGAAGCAGAAGACAATTAAGAAGAGGTGGCAAGAATACACAGAAGAACTATATAAAAAAAGATCTTCACGACCCAGCTAGTCATGATGGTATGATCACTCACCTAAGCCAGACATCTTAGAATGTGAAGTCAAGTAGGCCTTAGAAAGCATCACTACTAACAAAGCTAGTGGAGGTGATGGCATTCCAGGTGAGTTATTTCAAATCCTGAAAGAAGATGCTGTGAACGTGGTGCACTCAATATGCCAGCAAATTTGGAAAACTCAGCAATGACCATAGGACTGGAAAAGGTCAGTTTTCATTCCAATCCCAAAAAAGGCAATGCCAAAGAATGCTCAAACTACCACACAATTGCACTCATCTCAAACACTAGTAAAGTAATACTAAAAATTCTCCAAGCCAAACTTCAACAGAACGTGAACCATGAACATCCAGATGTTCAAACTGGATTTAGAAAAGGCAGAGGAACCCGAGATCAAATTGCCAACCTCTGTTGAGTCAATCATCAAAAAAGCAAGAGTTCCAGAAAAACATCTATTTCTGCTTTATTTACTATGCCAAAGCCTTTGACTGCAGATAACAACAAACTATGGAAAATTCTTAAAGAGATGGAAATAGCAAGCCACCTGACCTGCCTCTTGAGAAATCTGTATGCAGGTCAGGAAGCAACAGTTAGAAATGTACATGAAACAACAGACTGGTTCCAAATAGGAAAAGGTGTACATCAAGGCTGTATATTGTCATCCTTCTTATTTAACTTATATGCAGAGTACATCAATAAAAATGCTGAGCTGGATGAAGTACAAGCTGGAAACAAGATTTCCAGGAGAAATATGAATAACCTCAGATACACAGATGATACCACCCTTATATCAGAAAACAGAAAATAACTAAAGCTCCTTTTGATGAAAGTGAAAGAGGACAGTTAAAAAGTTGACTTAACACTCAACATTCAGAAAACTAAGATCATGGCATCTGGTCCCATCACTTCATGGCAAATAGATGGGGAAACAGTGACAGACTTTATTTCTGGGGGCTCTAAAATTACTGCTGATGGTGACTGCAGCAGGGAAATTAAAAGATGCTTACTCCTTGGAAGAAAAGTTATGTCCAACCTAGGCATCATGTTAAAAATCAGAGACGAGTCAAGGCTATGTTTTTTCCAGTAGTCATGTATGGATGTGAGAGGTGGACTATAAAGAAAGCTGAGTGCAGAAAGCTTTTAAACTGTGGTGTTGGGGAAGACTCTTGAGAGTCCCTTGGACAGCAAGGAGATCCAACCAGTCCATCCTGAAAGAAATCAGTCCTGAATATTCATTGGAAGGACTGATGCTGAAGCTGAAACTCCAATATTTTGGTCACCTGAGGTGAAGAATTGACTCATTTGAAAAGACCCTGATGCTGGGAAAGATTGAAGGAAGGAGGAGGAGGGGACAGCAGAGGATGAGATGGTTGGATGGCATCACCGCCTCAATGGACATGAGTTTGAGTAGACTCCAGGAGTTCGTGATGGACAAGGAGGCCTGGCATACTGCAGTCCATGGAGTCACAAGAGTCAGACATGACTGAGCGACTGAACTGAACAACTAACACCTGCATTGTCACGGAATTACCTTTTCTGTTTAATGGTAAGGACTTTAAGATACACTCTCTTAGTAACTTTCAAGTATATAATACCTAGTTTGGGTTATAATCATTATACTGTACTTATTCATCTTATAACCAGTTTTTGTATTTTGTGACCAACTTCTTCCCTTTTCCCTCACTCTGTAGCCCCTAGTAACCACCAAGTTCTTTCATAGATACTGAAAAAAGTTTCATTTAAATCTATCTGAGTTGTAAGTTAAATAATGTAAGATTGTAATCTGAGATTGTAGTGATCATTTGTAGACCATAACAATCATGTTGTAACAAAGCAAAAAGATGAACATCTAAGTGGATGACAGAAAATAACTTTTCACCCTGTTATCTTGGCAGGCTAATTGGAAACTTCTGCTGCAAACTACTAGAGAAATGGCTTGAGTTAGTAGTGCTGATAGGGAAGGGATAATGTCTGTGTGAGTGCCGAGTCTCTTCCACTGTGTCTGAGTCTCTCCCATCCTATNATGACAGAAAATAACTTTTCACCCTGTTATCTTGGCAGGCTAATTGGAAACTTCTGCTGCAAACTACTAGAGAAATGGCTTGAGTTAGTAGTGCTGATAGGGAAGGGATAATGTCTGTGTGAGTGCCGAGTCTCTTCCACTGTGTCTGAGTCTCTCCCATCCTATGGACTGTAGCCTCCCAGGCTCCTCTATCCATGGGATTCTCCAGGCAAGAATATTGGGTGGGTTGCCATGCTCTCCTCCAGGGGATCTTCCTGACCCAGGGATTGATCTTGCATCTCTATGTCTCCTGCATTGGCAGGTGGAATCTTTACCATCACTGCTACATTGGCAACCCAAGGGATACCAGGGAGGATACAAATGGGGCAAGGCCCCATATTGTTGCGGGAGATCAGAGAGCAGAGTATTCTGTGCCGAACACTGTACCACCATGGAAAATGCAGCATTCTTGCCTTTTGATCTAAGCTGTTTCATTCATCTTTTACTGTGTAATTGCCAGCTATACCTCGAATAACTATGAATACTATGCCAAGATTTTCTCAGAACGCAATATAGGTACTCAATACAAGTACTGTATCCTACAAAATTCTTCAATAGTTTATTTTTATTTATAGTGTATACTGTTACTTATGTGAAAAAATCTACCTGACACAAGATAAAAGCATTTGCCCTCATTGCATTTTAGTAACACTGTGTCCCTTTGTGTTATAGCCACAGTACATTTGTACTACCTTTGGTACAAAATACCAATATTTTTCTGCATAGCATACTTGATTTTATGGGCCAAATTGCCACAAACCAGATATCATCCTTCTCAAAACATATACATTCGTTTAACTATCTATGTAAAATAATTTTACTTAGAAAACCCTATGAAATTAATATGAACTTAAAATAAAGTAATAACAAGTATATGCTTTGCATTTAAATATGCATTTACATTTGGAATAGGAACTATGGAACATGAAAGTTATATTTCTGTAAAGAAAAATATATTGAAGGACAGAAAGATTTTAATGTTTTTAATAATCAGAAAAAATGCAAACACCCCCATAGAAAAATATAAGCAAATAATTAGGTAATACACAGAGAATAAAATACTATTAAGCAAATGCAAAAAAGTCTAGTTCACATAGTAAATTACTGGCGATGTTTTATAAGATGCAGATTCTCTTTCTGTTCAAATTTCTTCTCATTATGTTTTATTATCATCTCTTCTGTAATTACTCAAATTATCTATTTGTGTGGGGAGTAATAGACTCAGTAGTATAATATGCTTATGTATGATTTTTTAAGTACTTTTTGCTCTTTCAGAAAATTATTTTAATCTAGCATAAATACATTTATCAGTTTTTAGGAAATGGTTGGCTCAAACACACCAAACAATTTACCATACATTCATGATATTTAAAAGTCTGTAATTTCTTAAGTTATCAAAAAGATGGAATGCTGCTTTTGCAAAGTATAAAGATTAAAATAATTAAGTGGTTTAGCTATCAATTTCTGTAAAAAATTTAATATGTGTTGTAATATTCTCATGCACAAAAGAATTACATAGATTCAGACAGTTACACATTCATTAAATCTTATTACAATGCATAAAATTATCAAAATTAAATTACAGCTATTAATTTTGAACTTCATATATTTAGCTTTTATGTTAAATGTAAAGCTCTTTCTTCTAAAGGAGTCATCAAATTATATATCAATGCATTATAACAGATGATTGTTGACTTTAATGCAAGTGCTGCTGCTGCTGCTGCTAAGTCGCTTCAGACGTGTCCAACCCTGTGCAACCCCATAGACGGCAGCCCATCAGGCTCCCCCATCTCTGGGATTCTCTAGGCAAGAATACTGGAGTGGGTTGCAAATACATCTATACAATAAGTTGCTATTTATATAACTTGCTGATATTCACTTTGTGAGCTAATTATATTGTGTCAGAATAAAATCTAACTTGAAAACATTTACATAATATAAAATCATTTTCTGTTTCAATAAGTGGTATTATAATTTTTTACTTCAACTTGCTATTGCAAAAATACTGTGATTTTTAATTTTGCACAATTTTAATTATTTCAAAATATTAATTTAACCGAAATATACTCAGGGATCTTGAATACCATTGACACAAAGTCTTTCAGAAAATAATATATGTGCCCATTTATGAAAATTGACCCATATGTACTTAGTTTGAGTGGATCTTTGAATGCTTAACATACAAAATTAGCTTTTAAAAGTTATTCTAACATTTCTTTTTCTTTTTTAAAATTTTTAATTGACTTTTTAATTGAATGATAATTGTTTTACAGAATTGTGTAGGTTTCTGCCATATATCAACATGAATCAGCCATAGGTATATATATGTCCCCTCCCTCTCACCTTCCTCACCATCCCAACCCTCTAGGTTGATACAGAGCCCCAGTTTGAGTTCCCTGAGTCATACAGCAAATATCCATTGGCTATCTATTTTACATGTGGCAATGTAAGTTTCCATGTTACTCTCTCCATATACCCCACCCTCTCCTTCCTCCCCGCTGCATCATGTTCATAAGTATGCTCTCTATGTTTATGTCTCCATTGCTGCCCTGCAAATAATTGTATTAGTACCACCTTTCTAGATTCCATATATATGTGTTAGTACATGATAGTAGTTTTTCTGACTCACTTAACTCTGCATTCTAGGCTCTAGCTTCATCCACCTCATTGGAACTGACTCAAATGTGTTAGTTTTTATGGCTGAGCAATATTCCATTGCATATATGTACCACAGCTTCTTTACTTCTTCATCTGTCAATGGATATTTAGGTTGCTTCCATGTTCTAGCTACTGTAAATAGTGCTTCAGTGAACTTTGGGGCATATATGTCTTTTTCAATTTTGGTTTCCTCAGGGTATATACCTAGGAGTGGGATTACTGGGTCATATGGTGGTTTTATTCCTAGTTTTTTAAGGAATCTCCATGCTGTCTACTATTGAGCTATTTCAAATCCTGAAAGATGATGCTGTGAAAGTGCTGCACTCAACATGCCAGCAAATTTGGANATTGGAACTGACTCAAATGTGTTAGTTTTTATGGCTGAGCAATATTCCATTGCATATATGTACCACAGCTTCTTTACTTCTTCATCTGTCAATGGATATCTAGGTTGCTTCCACGTTCTAGCTACTGTAAATAGTGCTTCAGTGAACTTTGGGGCATATGTGTCTTTTTCAATTTTGGTTTCCTCAGGGTATATACCTAGGAGTGGGATTACTGGGTCATATGGTGGCTTTATTCCTAGTTTTTTAAGGAATCTCCATGCTGTCTACTATTGAGATATTTCAAATCCTGAAAGATGATGCTGTGAAAGTGCTGCACTCAACATGCCAGCAAATTTGGAAAATTCAGCCACAGGACTGAGTGGCCACAGGACTGGAAAAGGTCAGTTTTTATTCCAATCCCAAGGAAAGGCAATGCCAAAGAATGCTCAAACTACCACANTACTAGAGCTTGAGATGTGGCATTAAAGAGCAATATAGGATTAAGCATAAGGAGATCTGAATTTTAGGTACACAGTTGTCATGTACTAGCTTGTAATCTTCAGCAAATTGTATAGACCCTCAGTTCCTCTCTTGGCTTTATCAAAACTAGGAATAAGGTCAGCACTTCAGGTTCCTTGTGAGGATGGAATAAAATAATATATGGATAATATATAAAGGATGACATACCATGACTAAGAGGGGCTTATCCCAGGGATGCAAGGATTTTTCAATATCCACAAATCAATTGATGTGAACCACCACATTAACAAATTAAAGGATAAAATCATATAATNTTTATCAAAACTAGGAATAAGGTCAGCACTTCAGGTTCCTTGTGAGGATGGAATAAAATAATATATGGATAATATATAAAGGATGACATACCATGACTAAGAGGGGCTTATCCCAGGGATGCAAGGATTTTTCAATATCCACAAATCAATTGATGTGAACCACCACATTAACAAATTAAAGGATAAAATCATATAATCATCTCAACAGATGCAGATAAAACTTTGACAAAATTCAACATCCATTCATAATTAAAAAAAAAAAAAAACAACTCTCCAGAAAGTGGGCATAGAGGGAACATATTTCAACATAATAAAGACATATATATAACAACCCGCAACTCACATCATACTCAATAATAAAAAGTCAAAAGCATTTCTTCTAACATTATGCTGCCTACGCTCAATACTTTCATTCAACATAGTATCGGAAGACCAAACTATAGCAATCAGACAAGAAGAGAAAAATAAATAAATAAAATGAATCAAAATTGGGAAGGAAAAAATGAAACTGTCACTGCTTGCAGATGACATAATGCTATGCATAGAAAATCCTAAAGATGCCACCAGAAAACCACTAGAGCTCATCAATGAAATTTGTAAAATTGCAAGATTCAAAATTAATATACAGAAATCTATTGCATTTCTACACTAAGAGTGAAATATCGGAAAGAGAAATTAAGAAGACAATTCTGTTTATAATTGAATGGAGAATAACAAAATATCTAGGAATAAACCTACCTATGGAAGTAAACCTACCTATGTACTCAGAAAACTATAGGACACTAAAGAAAGATACTGAAGATGACACAAAGAGATGGAAAGATATACTGGGTTCATGCACTGGAAGAAATGATGTTGTTAAAATGACAATACTACCCAAAGCAATCTAAAGATTCAATGCAATTTCCATCAAAATAAAAAGAAAATTTTTTTCACAGGACTAAAACAAATAATTTTAAAATTTGTATGGAAACACAAAAATATCCAAAATAGCCAATGCAATCTTGAGAAAATACAGAGCTGAAGGAATCACATTTCCTGTCTCCTGACTCCAGTATAAAGCTTTAATAATGAAAATAATATACTACTGGCACAAAACAAATGCAACAACCAATGGAACAGAATATACAGCCCAGAAATAAATCCATGCACTTACAGTCAATTAATCTATGATAAAGGAGGCGACAATATATAATGGAAAAAAGATAGCCTCTTCAACAGGTCGTGCTGGTAAATCTGGACTGCTACATATGTGTTAAAGCATGAAATTAGCACATTAGTACATTTTCTGTATATGTTTTAGTATACTTAAAACATATACACAAATTAGTTCAAAATGGATTGAAGACGTAAATGAAAGAGTGGAAACCATAAAACTCCTAGAAGAAAACATAGGCAAAATACTCTTTGACATAAGTCAAGGCAATATTTCTTTTGAACTGTCTCCTAAGGCAGAGGAAACAAAAATAAAGATATGGGGCCTAAATAAACTTAAAAGCTTTTGCACAGCAAAGGAAACCACTGAAAAAATGAAAAGACAACCCACTGAAAGGGAGAAAATATTTGCCAATGGTATGACTATATTTGACTATGTCTGTATGGTCAAAGCTATGGTTTTTCCAATAGTCATGTATGGATGTGAGAGTTGGACCATAAAGAACATTGAGCACTGAAAAATTGACACTTTTGAACTGTGGTGTTGGAGAAGACTTTTGAGAATCCCCTGGACAGCAAGAAAATCAAGCAAGTTAATTCTAAAGAAAATCGAACATGAATATTCATTGGAAGGACCGATGCTGAAGCTGAAGCTCCAGTACTTTGGCAAAGAGTTCCAATACTTTTGAGAAGAGCTGACTCACTGGAAAAGACCCTGACACTGGGAAAGATAGAAGGTAGGAGGAGAAAGGGATGGCAGAGGGTGAGATGGTTGGATGGCATCACTGATTCAATGGACGCAAGTTTGAGCAAGTTCCTGGAGATGGTGAAGGACAGGGAATCCTGGTATGCTGCAGGCCATAGGGTCATAGTCAGTCATGACTGAGTGATTGAACAACAACAACTGTGGTCAATAAAGGTTTAATATGTGAAATATATAAACAGTTCATATAACTCAATATNGCTTGTAATCTTCAGCAAATTGTATAGACCCTCAGTTCCTCTCTTGGCTTTATCAAAACTAGGAATAAGGTCAGCACTTCAGGTTCCTTGTGAGGATGGAATAAAATAATATATGGATAATATATAAAGGATGACATACCATGACTAAGAGGGGCTTATCCCAGGGATGCAAGGATTTTTCAATATCCACAAATCAATTGATGTGAACCACCACATTAACAAATTAAAGGATAAAATCATATAATCATCTCAACAGATGCAGATAAAACTTTGACAAAATTCAACATCCATTCATAATTAAAAAAAAAAAAAAACAACTCTCCAGAAAGTGGGCATAGAGGGAACATATTTCAACATAATAAAGACATATATATAACAACCCGCAACTCACATCATACTCAATAATAAAAAGTCAAAAGCATTTCTTCTAACATTATGCTGCCTACGCTCAATACTTTCATTCAACATAGTATCGGAAGACCAAACTATAGCAATCAGACAAGAAGAGAAAAATAAATAAATAAAATGAATCAAAATTGGGAAGGAAAAAATGAAACTGTCACTGCTTGCAGATGACATAATGCTATGCATAGAAAATCCTAAAGATGCCACCAGAAAACCACTGGAGCTCATCAATGAAATTTGTAAAATTGCAAGATTCAAAATTAATATACAGAAATCTATTGCATTTCTACACTAAGAGTGAAATATCGGAAAGAGAAATTAAGAAGACAATTCTGTTTGTAATTGAATGGAAAATAACAAAATATCTAGGAATAAACCTACCTATGGAAGTAAACCTACCTATGTACTCAGAAAACTATAGGACACTAAAGAAAGATACTGAAGATGACACAAAGAGATGGAAAGATATACTGGGTTCATGCACTGGAAGAAATGATGTTGTTAAAATGACAATACTACCCAAAGCAATCTAAAGATTCAATGCAATTTCCATCAAAATAAAAAGAAAATTTTTTTCACAGGACTAAAACAAATAATTTTAAAATTTGTATGGAAACACAAAAATATCCAAAATAGCCAATGCAATCTTGAGAAAATACAGAGCTGAAGGAATCACATTTCCTGTCTCCTGACTCCAGTATAAAGCTTTAATAATGAAAATAATATACTACTGGCACAAAACAAATGCATAAACCAATGGAACAGAATATACAGCCCAGAAATAAATCCATGCACTTACAGTCAATTAATCTATGATAAAGGAGGCGACAATATATAATGGAAAAAAGATAGCCTCTTCAACAGGTCGTGCTGGTAAATCTGGACTGCTACATATGTGTTAAAGCATGAAATTAGCACATTAGTACATTTTCTGTATATGTTTTAGTATACTTAAAACATATACACAAATTAGTTCAAAATGGATTGAAGACGTAAATGAAAGAGTGGAAACCATAAAACTCCTAGAAGAAAACATAGGCAAAATACTCTTTGACATAAGTCAAGGCAATATTTCTTTTGAACTGTCTCCTAAGGCAGAGGAAACAAAAATAAAGATATGGGGCCTAAATAAACTTAAAAGCTTTTGCACAGCAAAGGAAACCACTGAAAAAATGAAAAGACAACCCACTGAAAGGGAGAAAATATTTGCCAATGGTATGACTATATTTGACTATGTCTGTATGGTCAAAGCTATGGTTTTTCCAATAGTCATGTATGGATGTGAGAGTTGGACCATAAAGAACATTGAGCACTGAAAAATTGACACTTTTGAACTGTGGTGTTGGAGAAGACTTTTGAGAATCCCCTGGACAGCAAGAAAATCAAGCAAGTTAATTCTAAAGAAAATCGAACATGAATATTCATTGGAAGGAACGATGCTGAAGCTGAAGCTCCAGTACTTTGGCAAAGAGTTCCAATACTTTTGAGAAGAGCTGACTCACTGGAAAAGACCCTGACACTGGGAAAGATAGAAGGTAGGAGGAGAAAGGGATGGCAGAGGGTGAGATGGTTGGATGGCATCATTGATTCAATGGACACAAGTTTGAGCAAGTTCCTGGAGATGGTGAAGGACAGGGAATCCTGGTATGCTGCAGGCCATAGGGTCATAGTCAGTCATGACTGAGTGATTGAACAACAACAACTGTGGTCAATAAAGGTTTAATATGTGAAATATATAAACAGTTCATATAACTCAATATCAAAACAAAACAAAAAAAAAACAATT
This sequence comes from Neotragus moschatus, assembly GCA_006410615.1. Taxonomy (NCBI): domain Eukaryota; kingdom Metazoa; phylum Chordata; class Mammalia; order Artiodactyla; family Bovidae; genus Neotragus; species Neotragus moschatus. Next base: position 87,600 of record SJYA01000855.1, read on the forward strand.
AAAAAATGGGAAGAAGACCTGAACAGACATTTCTTTCCAATGAAGATATGAAGATGGCCAACAGGCACATGAAAAATTGCTCAACATCACCAATCACCAGAGAGATGCAAATCAAAACCACAATGTGATACCAACTCATACCTGTCAGAATTGTTATCATCAAAAATTTTATAAACAACAAATGTTGGATAAGATGTGGAGAAAATGGAATCTTTGTACACTGTTGCTGGAAATGTAAACTAGTGCTGCCACTATGGAAAACAAGACATAGGCTCCTCAAAAAACTAATAATAGAACCATTGTGTGATCCAGAAATTTCTCTCCTGGATATGTATCTAAAAAAAGTAAAAGCTAATTTTGAGAAGACTCACACACTCCAATGTTCATAGAAGCACTACTATTTACTACAGTCAAGAGATGGTAGCAAATTAAATTTCCATCAACAGATGAATTGATAAGAAAGAGGTGGTTTATTTTTACAATGGAATAGTACTCGATCTGAAAAAGAATGACATTTTCTTATTTGCAAGAATATGGATAAACCTGGAAGATACTATGCTTAGTGAAACAAGTCAGACAGAGAAAGTCAGCTACTGTATGTTATCAACTTACATGTATAATCCAAACAATAAAATGAATCAGTGGATAAAACAAAACAAAAATAAACAGACTTACAGATGCAGAGAACCAACTAGTGGTTACCAGAAGAAAAAGGGAAGGGTGAAGAAACAAGATAGGGTTAAAGGACTAGAGGCACAAACTACTATGTGCAAAATAATAAAGTTTTCAGGATATATTAAATAGCTCAGGGAATATAGCCAATATTTTATAATAACTAGAAATGCAGTAAAATCTATAAAAATTCTGAGTCAATATGTTGTACACCTGAAATTAATATAGGATTGTAAATCAACTATACTTCAGTTTTATAAAGAACAAAAAAGTTTAAAAAATAAGTATTCTTGTTAAGGAAGGAGAAAAAAACAAGCTTCGCTCAGTGTCTGACAATTCTAACTATCCCTAAATGGTAGCCATTCTTTGCCCCAAGTCACCAACATAAGTCCAAAGCCTATAATAAGAGCTCCTCCTTACTCTCTCATTGAAATACCTTACAGGTCTTCATTCAGTGTGATCTTTATTGCTGTAAGTGATATAATAATAGTAGTAATAATATTAGTATTATTTAGGTTGGTGCAAAAGTAATTGCTGTTTTGCCTTATTGAAATTTGCTGCTGGATATTGAAATACCTTCTTAAATAATATAGTTATGTAGTAAATTAATGCTTCAAATTAGTGTTGTAAATTAGTTATGTAGTAAATTATGTAGTTATACAGCATTTAATGTCATTTCTCTCTTTATGTTTTTTTGCTAATGACATTTCTTGCTGTTAATTTTCTACTAATTTTAGACTATGGAAATGATGTTAGACAAAAAGCAAATTTGAGCAATTTTCTTATTAGAGTTCAAAATGGGTCATAACACAGCAGAGATAACTTGCAACATCAACCAACCACACCTTTGGCCCAGGAACTGTTAATGAATGCACAGTGCAGTGGTGGTTCATTGTAGTGCAGTGGCCGGCCGTTGGAAGTTGGCAATGACCAGTTGAGAGGATCACTGAAGCTGATCCTCTTACAATTGCATGAGAAGTTGCTGAAGAGCTCACCTATAATTCTATGGTCATTTGGCATTTGAAGCAGATTGGAAAGGTGAAAAACCTTAATAAGTGGGTGCCTCATGAACTGACTGAAAATCAAAAAAAATCCATCATTTTGAAGTGTCATCTTCTCTTATTATATGCAACAACAGCAAACTGTTTTATGGTTTGTGATATGCAATGAAAAGTGGATTTTATACAACTGGCAACAACAACCAGTTCAGTGGTTGGACCAAGAGGAAGCTCCAATGCACTTCCCAAAGCCAAACTTGTGCCAAAAAAAAAAAAAGGTCAAAGTCACTGTTTGGCAGTCTGCTGCTTTTCTGCTCCAGTACAGCTTTCTGAGTCCCAGAGAAACCATTACATATGAGAAGTATGCTCAACAAAACAATGAGATGCACCAAAAACTGCAATGCCGTCAGCCAGCATTGGTTAATAGACAGGGCCCAGTTTTTCTCTGTGACAAGACCGATCACACATCACACAACCAACGCTTCAAAAGTTGAACAAACTGGGCTACAAAGTTTTTCCTCATCTGCCATATTCACCTAACCTCTAGGCAATCAATTACCAGTTCTTCAAGCACCCCCATAACTTTTTGCATGAAAAACACTTCCACAACCAGCAGGAGGCAGAAAATGTTTTCCAAGAGTTCATCAAATCCCCGAGGACAGATTTTTCTGCTACCGGAATGAACAAACTTATTTCTCATTGGCAAAAATTTTGATTGTAATGGTTCCTATTTTGATTAATAAAAATGTGNGCATGAAAAACACTTCCACAACCAGCAGGAGGCAGAAAATGTTTTCCAAGAGTTCATCAAATCCCCGAGGACAGATTTTTCTGCTACCAGAATGAACAAACTTATTTCTCATTGGCAAAAATTTTGATTGTAATGGTTCCTATTTTGATTAATAAAAATGTGTTTAAACGTAGTTATAATTATTTAAATTTCATGGCCCAAAACTGCAATTACTTTTCAAAACTGCAATTACTTTTCAAAACCTAAAATAGTTCCACAGGTATTTTTTGGTTGTCTTTGATGGGAGAGAATGCACAGTTACATCATAATTCTTTATCAATTATGTTCTCAAAGCTATGTGGTCAATTGGTAAATTCTTCCCTAAGTATTCATACCACATTCATGTAGTCAATATAGCAAAAAAATCACACAATAGTTTAATTCTTCACTAGAATGTCTCCTCTCTACTGGATTAAATCTATTCAAAGTCAGTGTTTTCTTATTGTTACATCCTCAAAAACTACCTAGACTAGTGTAATCACTCTTAGGTGATTTGTAAATGAATGAATATTCTTGAATTACCTCTTAAGGTTTCCATTTTAAACCTTTTAAACCTTTAAAGTAACTATGGCCTCAAAACTTTTCCTTAGAGAATAGTGCTAGAATACAGCAAACATTTTTTTTCTATTAGTCATTTATTTTCTTGTAAGCATAGACTGTAGCTTGTACATTTTATGTGAAAATGTGCATTCCATGAGATAGTGATAATTGAATTTTAAATATTTTTTGCCCATTTGAAAATGATAACTTATTATATTTGTATATACAGGTGGTGCTAGTGGTAAAGAATCTGCCTGCAATCCAGGAGCAACAGGAGATGTGAGTTTGATTCTTGGGTGGGAAGGATTCCCTGAAAGAAATGGTAACCTACTCCAGGATTCTTGCCAGGAACATTCCATAGACACAGAAGCCTGGAGGGCTATAGTCCATTGGGTCATAAAGAGTTGGCTATAATTAAGCAAGAAAAAATTATAGAAGGAAAGAGACAGAGAGGGAGAGAGAGAGGGCTGGATAGGAAGAAGAAGAAAAGTAACTAGAAATACGTTGAGACCGAAACCCAGAGCTCAGTAAAATACAAGGTGACTAGGTGACTAGGAGACTGGAATAAGACAATTGAGGATGAAGGCTTTAATGTCATATACAAATGACATGGAGTGAAGAAAGCTCACAGGGAGTTGAAAAGTAGACTAGAAAACATGGATGTTTGAGGGAGAAAGGAATTTTCTGACAAAGGGAAGGAGTTTGGGGAAGATACTGCAAGGAACATGAGAATGCATGATAGAATTCATTTTGGTCACATTAGAATGGATTGCCAGAGGACAAGAGAAAGGATAAAGGTGGGAAAGTAGGATTGGACAAATCAGTGGCCAAAAATTAATCGACATAGAAATTATAGTATTCAAAAGAATATATGTCACTATATGGAGAATATTTTATTTGTGATAAGGATGATAGAAATTAACGGAATTGTGTAATCAATGAATGTTAATGTTTCATCTGCATGACCATATGGCCAGATAATGTTGAAGAACCGATGTGATTAACAAGTCTGCATCGCTTGCTAATGGTAGCAAATAAAATCATGATACAGAATGTTCTTTATTTTCCCTGAAGGAATTTCTCCCCGGATGGTTTAGATGATGTTCAAAAACAAGTCTTTTTTTTTTAAATTTTTTTATTTTTAATTTATTTTACTTTACAATACTGTATTGGTTTTGCCATACATTGACATGAATCCGCCACGGGTGTACATGAGTTCCCAATCCTCCTACCCCATATCATCTCTCTGGATCATCCCCATGCACCAGCCCCAACATCCTGTATCCTGTATCGAACATAGACTGGCGATCTTAAAATTAATTCATGCTGATATAAACTGCATCACATTTTTAAAGTTCTCACTTAGGTAATATCAACTATTGTCAGCCATTACTAAGAAAAAAGTCAAACATGGTATGATTTAAGTTTCATCTTTCACCATTATGATTTAGAATTTATGTGAACACAAATGCGTTAACTACAAATGCTGATCATATACCCTTTGACAATTAACCTGCAAATATTCTATTTTGTTTTTCCTTATATTAAGTGAAAGAAGCTAGTCTGAAAAAACACTTACTACTTGATTCCAATTATTGAATAATCATTAAAATGCAGAAATATAGAGGTGATAAACAGATGAGTGGTTGTGATCAGGCTGAGACTGGGGTTGGGGTGGCATGAAGGTGAATAAGTGAAGCACAGGAATATTTTAGAACAGCAAAGTTATTGTGCTACATATACAACAGTGACAAAATATATTATTTTCCCAAAACTCATAAACTTTATATTACAGAGGATAAATTGCAATATATGTTAATTAAAAATTAAATAGTCATGGGATATAAGAATAAATGTCAGAAATCTTAAAAGAGTTTCATTAAGCTAAAATCACAACATCAGCAGGCATTCACTACTTCTGGAGGCCCATGGAGAGGATCTGTTTCTTTGCCTTTTCTGGCTTCTAGAAGCTACCTGAGTCCTACAATAATGGCTTCTTCAAAGCCAGAAGTGAATCATTTTCCAGTCTCTCTCTAACTCTGATCCTTCCAACTCTCTCTTGAAAAGTCAATATACTGGGCCTATGCAGAATATCCAAGGTAATGTGTATATATCAAGATCTTTAGAGATGGCAAAATCAGACCACCTTACCTTCCTCCTAAGAAACCTGTTTGCAGGTCAAAAAGAAAGAGCTAGAACCGGACATGGAAAAACAGACTGGTTCAAAATTGGGAAAGGAGTACATCAAGGCTACATACTGTCACTCTACTTATCTAACTTATATGCAGAGTATATCAAGCAAAATGCTAGGCTGGGTGAATCAAAAGCTGGAATCAAGATTGCTGGGAGAATTATCAGTAACCTCAGATATGCAGATGATACCACTCTAAAGGAGGAGCCTGGCGAGCTACAGTCCACAGGATCGCAAAGAGTCGGACACGACTGAGCGGCTTCACTTTCACTTTCACCACTCTAAAGGCAGAAAACCAAGAGGAGCTAAAGAGCCTCTTGATGAAGGTGAAAGAGAAGAGTGAAAAAATTTTCTTTTCTTAAAACTCAACATTCAAAAAATGAAGATCATGGCATCCTGTCCCATAACTTCATGGCAAATAGATGGGGAAACAATAAAACAGTGAAAGATTTTATTTTCTTGGGCTCCAAAATCACTGCAGATAGTTACTGAAGCCATGAAATTAAAAGATGCTTCCTTGGAAGAAAAGCTATGACAAACCTAGATAATATATTAAAAAGCAGAGATATTACTTTGCTGACAAAGGTCAGCCTAGTCAAAGCTATGTTTTTCCCAGTAGTCATGTACATGTGAGAGTCAGACCATAAAGAAGGCTGAGAGCTGAAGAATTGAAGCTTTTGAAATGCTGTGTTGGAGAAGACTCTTGAGAGTCCCTTGGACTGCAAGGAGATCAAACCTGTCAATCCTAAAGGAAATCAACCCTGGATATGAATACTTATTGGAAGGACAGATGCTGAAGCTGAAATACCAATAGTCTGGCCACCTGATGCAAAAAGCTGATCCTTTGGAAAACATCCTAATGCTGGGAAAGATTGAAGGCAGGAGGAGAAAAGGACGACAGAGGATGAGATGGTTGGATGGCATCACCAGCTCTGTGGATGTGAGTTTGAGCAAACTCTGGGAAATGGAAGGACAGGGAAGCCTGGTGTGCTGCAGTCCATGGGGTCACAAAGAGTCAGACAGGACTGAGCAACTGAACAACAATAACAACAAAATTAGTCATATTTGTAAAGTCCCTTTAGCCATTCAAGGTAGCAATATTCACAGGCCTCATGAATTAGAATGTGGACATCTTTGAGCTTATCATTAATTTGTTTACCATAGCGAATAAAAGACATAAGTCAAATATGGCAACATTTTTAAATTAAATATATCAAAGAATGGATTAATTGAGTGTTCATTAT
>SJYA01000856.1:8443-112614 GCA_006410615.1 Neotragus moschatus
TCTGTGGGAGAGGATGAGGGTGGGATGATTTGGGAGAATGGCACTGAAACATGTATATTATCACATGTGAAATGAATCGCCAGTCCAGGTTCAATGCATGATATAGGATTCTTGGGGCTGTTGCGCTGGGTTGACCCAGAGGGATGGTATGGGGAGGGAGGTGGGAGGTAGGTTCAGGATGGGGAACACGTGTATACCCCTGGTGGATCATGTCAATGTATGACAAAACCAATACAATATTGTAACATAATTAGCCTCCAATTAAAATAAATTAATTTTTACTAAAAAATAAAGTAAGAAAGAAATAAAAACAAACCAAAAAACAAAAAAGAATTTTATTATAAACAACAACAACAAAATAAAAGTAATACCTAATGGCAGCTAAATTTTGATTGAATGCTATCAAAACAAGTTTAATATAATTATTTGATTTATAAATTGATATGATGAATCTTTTGTCACCTTGAATTTTTAAAAACATCAACTTTATGTATGCATAGATAGAGACTGAAGTCATGAAATTAAATGAGATATAGAACTAGAAAGAAAAATAGAACACATGATTTTTTAAACTGAAATTCATTTTCAAGTCTTATTATTTTATATTTGACAGACTATCCAAAAGTCATATTTGATTGAATTTGAAAGTATGTTTTATTTTCAAAGAAAAAAATGGATGAATTAGAAAGTAAAGGTAAAGACAGTCTACACTCGTAAGGACTGTAGATTGACCCTGTTCTTACTGCTTTCTGAACTTTGCTTCTCTATCTTCCATACTTCATCTATTTTTTCAGCTCTTGCATCTGACAATAATATGTGGTGCCAGTGTTAGTATTTGAAATACCAAATGCTCACATTTGATCACAGTGTTATTAATTACATCATGTCCATATAACTGCACAGACAACTTCTGATACAATAGTAGTGTGCTTGGTCGTTTCTGAACTGAGATTAAGATCTATTACAAGATTTTATACTTTTCCTCGAGGTTTATTATTTTGATGAAAATTGAATCCTAGCAATATTTTCCAAGTCAGTAAAGATAGTGTTTAATATGTCAACAAGTAATAAAATATAAATATCTTAAGGATGATAAAATTTGATATCTTTTTTTTCATTTTTATATGGCAATTTTTCAGAGTAAATACCTGCCATTAATCTGTCATAAAATGTTAGATCTATTGTAATCATAGCTTGTTAGTAAAAATAATAATGCAAGTTAGTCTAATAACACATATCTGAATCTTAAGAAAGCATTTATTCTAAACAAAAGCAACATAACACAGTAAAAGAAAAACAAAATTTTAAGTTAATTCAACTCACTAAGTTAAATGGTAACCTTTGAGATTTTAGAAGACAGTAATTTTTAACTTTGTCTATTATTTAATAATTCATTATATAACATTTTAATAGTGAGTTTCATCTGAAAACAAAGTTTCTTTCAGTGTTTTCTCTTTAAATCTAAAAATAACAAGAGGTACTGTGGAAAATTCTTAAAGAGATAAGAGAACCAGACCACCTTCCTGAGAAAATGGTACACAGGTTAAGAAGAAACAGTTAGAACCAAACATGAACTGATTGGTTGAAAATTGGGAAAGGAATACAACACAGCTATATATTGTTGCCCTAATTATTTAACTTTTATGCATAGTGAAACATGCTAAATACTGGGCCAGATGAATTGCAAGGTGGAATCAAGATTGCCAGGAGAAATATTAACAACTTCAGATACGCAGATAACACCACTTTAATGGCAGAAAGTGAAGAACAACTAAAGAGCTTCTTGATGAGGGTAAAAGAAGAGAGTGAAAAAGCTGGCTTGAAACACAACATTCATAAAACTAAGATCATGGCACCTGGTCTCATCACTTCATGGCAAATGGAAGGGGAAAAAAGTGGAAACAATGGCTAATTTTATATTATTGGACTCCAAAATAACTACAGACAGTGACTGTAGCAGTGAAATTTAAAAGATGCTTGTTCCTTGGAAGGAAAGCTATGATAAAACTAGACAGCATATTAAAAATCAGAGACATCACCTTGCCAACAAAGGTCCATATACTAAAAGCTATGGTTTTTCTGTCATTTGCAGATGTGAGAGCTGAACCATAAAGACTGCTGAATACCTGAAAATTGATGGTTTTAAATTGTGGTACTGGAGGATTCTTGAGTCCCTTGGACTGTAAGGAGATCAAACAAGTCACTCCTATGGAAAATCAACCCTGAATATTCATTGGAAGGACTAATGCTGAAGCTAAAGCTCCAACACTTTGGCCATCTGATGAAAAGAGCCAACTCATCAGAAAAAAAAAAAAAAAAAACCCTGGTGGTGGGAAATATTGAAGGCAAAGGAAGAAGAGGGCAGCAGAGGATGAGATGGTTATATAGTATCACTTACTAATGGACATGAACTTGAAAAAACTCTGGGAGATTTGAAAAAACTCTGGGAGATTTGAAAAATCTCTGGGAGATGGTGGAGGACAGAGGAGCCTGCATGCTGCAGTCCATCGGGTTGCAAAGGATTGGACATGACTTAGTGAATGAACAACAACTGCACTGTGAGAAAGCAAAACCTTTCTCTGACTCATGAGAAATTGCATTCATAGGAATATTTTGAGTTGGAATTTTATATATTTTTTAATTGAAGTGTAATTTTTTTTCAATGTTATGTAAAGGAAGAATGACAACTCACTCCAGTTTTCTTACCTGAGAAATTCCATGGATGGAGCAGTGTGGCAGGCTACAGTCCATGGGTTGCAAGAGTAGGACACAACTGAGTGACTAAAGAACAACAATGTTATGTTAGTTTCTGCTCTACAACAAAATGAATTGGCTGTATGTATACAAAGGAAATGGCAACCCACTCCAGTGTTCTTGCCTGGAGAATCCCAGGGACGGGGGAGTCTGGTAGGCTGCCGTCTATGGGGTCACACAGAGTCGGACACGACTGAAGTGACTTAGCAGCAGCAGCAGCAGCAGCAGCAGCCCCTCCCTCTTGAACCACCCTCTAATCCTCTATCCGAACCCTCTAGGTCATCACAGAGCACCAAGCTTAGCTCCCTGTGCTATGCATCCACTTCCCACTAGCTATCTATTTTACAAATGATCGTGTGTGTATGTCAGGGATACCCTCTCAATTCATCCTACCCTTCCCTTCCTGCCATGTCCACACGTCCGTTCTCTAATCTGTGTCTCCATTCCTATTCTGCAAATAGGTTCAGCAGTACTCATTTTTCTAGATCCCATATATATGTTGATATATGGTTTTTGTTTTTCTCTTTCTGACTAACTTCATTCTGTGTGACAGACTCTAGTTTCATCCACACCATTACAGATGACCCAATTCATTCCTTTTTTGGATGAGTAATATTTCATTGTATGTATATAGCACATCTTCTTTATCCATTCATCTCTCGATGGACATTTAGGTTTCTTCCATGTCCTGGCTACTATTGTAAATAGTGCTGGATTGAACACTGGGTTCATGTATCTTTTGAATTATGGTTTTCTCAGGGTATATGCCCAGTAGTGGGATGGCTGGGTCATATGGTAATTTTATTTTTAGTTTTTAAGAAACCTCTATACTGTTCTCCATTGTGGTTACATCAATTTACATTCCCACCAACAGTGTAAAAGCGTTCCCTTTTCTCCACACCCTCCCTAGCATTAATTATTTGTATTATTATTTTTAATTTATTATGGCTATTCTGACCATTGTGACATGATACCTCATAGTTTTGGTTTGAATTTCTCTAATAATGAGCAATGTTGAACATTTTGTCATGTGTTTGTTGAGTGTGTATATTTAACTTTAGAATTTCTGGAATGGTATTTAAAGAATGCTCTTCAGAATATTTATTAATGAGCACTTCATTTAATTAATACCTTTTCAGTTTTATGCTTCAAATGTCTAAGACTATAAAAACATATACAACTTGCAATAGTGCTTTGCAGTGTTGGAGATGGATTTAAATGTTTGTCAAAATGCACAGTATAGCATGAAATAATGTCATTTTAAATTCACAGTTGATAAGTTTTCAGAATTTTAATTAATAATTTTCTAAATTAGAACAAGATTAAGAAGAGTGGATATTCACTTATCTATATAAGTAGATGATATAAATTTATTCCAACAAAGTAAACAGTGGAAAAATACATTTGTAGAGAAGTCTCAAAAGAAAGAATTATAGAAATCTGTCAAAGAAACCTCAAACATTTCCTATTCCTAGAGAGTTTTGCCTGTTCCAGTTTGTGCAAAATGATTAGAATATGGCCAAGACATCATTGCCTTCCTGCTCAATAGAATGGCTTAGAGTGTCCAGATATGTGAAACAATGTACATGAGTGTCCATGAGGAGGTAAAAAATTGTACACCAAAAACTGTAAGACAGAGACTTCTTGGTGGTCCAGTGGTTAAGAATCCACCTCCAATAGAGGGAACATGAGTTCTATTCCTGATCTGAGAAGATCCCACATGCCATGGAGAAACTAAGCCCTTTTACCACAGCAACTGAGCCCATGTGCTACAACTNCCATGAGGAGGTAAAAAATTGTACACCAAAAACTGTAAGACAGAGACTTCTTGGTGGTCCAGTGGTTAAGAATCCACCTCCAATAGAGGGAACATGAGTTCTATTCCTGATCTGAGAAGATCCCACATGCCATGGAGAAACTAAGCCCTTTTACCACAGCAACTGAGCCCATGTGCTACAACTACTGAAGCCCAGATGCCTAGAGCCTGTGCTCTGCAACAAGAGAAGCCACCACAATGAGAAGTCCGAATGCCACAATAAAGAGCATTCCCCACTCATAGCAACTAGAGAAATCCCTTTGCAGCCATGAAGACCCAGCTCTGCCAGAAATAAATGAACTAATTTTAAACAGCTAGAAGACATTGATAAAAGGAATCAATCACAAATAGAAAGTTGTATCCATATCCTATATTACACACAAAAGAAGTAGTTCAAATGGATTAAATACTTAAATGTAATTCTTGAAACCATAAACAAAGAAGAAAAAACAGTGAAAAATTTCTTGATACTAATATTGGCAATGATTTTTTTTTTTTTGGAAATGACACCATAAGTATGGGAAACAAAAGCAAATACATACAAAAGAGAATACATCAAACTGAAAAGCACTTGCATAGCAGTGGAAATAATCAACAGAGAGAAAAGGCAAACAATGTACAGAATTGGAGAAATATTGCAAATCATAACTTCTTAAGAGGTTAGTATCCAAAATATAAATGAAATTCATACAATGCAACAGTAAAAAAGCAAATAATTCAATAAAAATGAATTTCAATAGGTATTTATCTGAGCGACCCCATAGATGGCAGCCCACCAGGCTCCCCTGTTCCTGAGATTCTCCAGGCAAAAACACTGGAGTGGGTTGCTGTTTCCTTCTCCAATGCATGAAAGTGTAAAGTGAAAGTGAAGTCCCTCAGTCGTGCCTGACTCTTAGCGACCCCATGGACTTCAGCCTACCAGGCTCCTCTGTCCATGGGATTTTCCAGGCAAGAGTACTGGAGTGGGGTGCCATTGCTTTCTCTGTACTATTCATCAGAGAAACATAAATCAAAATCACTAAGGGCTACTATCTCACATCTTTTAGGATAGTAAATTTCAAAACAAAACAAAAAAAAAAGTCTTGGGGATGATGACATATAAAGGGACAACTTGTACATATTGGTAGGGCTCTAAATTGGTACAGTCATAATAGAAAGAATATGGAAATTTCTCAAAAAATTAAAAATAGATGTAGCACATGATCCAACAATTCTGCTTCTCAGTACCTATCCAAAGGAAACAAAATCAGAATCTTGAGGAGCCATCTACTCTTTCTCTTTCACTACAGTATTATAGTAACCAAATATGGAAGCAACCTAAATTACCATAAATGGGTAAAATATTTAAAAAGAGACATATACATATAATGAAATATTCAGAGCTAAAAAAGGAGACTCTGCCATTTGTGACAACATGAATTGTTCTGGAGGATATTATGCTAAGTGAAATAAGTCAGAGAAAGACAAATACTGTAAGATTTTATATATGGAAACTAAAATAGTCAAACTCACAGAAGCAGAGAGCAGAATAGTCTCAATTATGCAAAATAAATAAGTTCTGGAGATCTTGTGCCTATAGCTGACAATATTGTCTAAAATCTGCTATGATGATAGATCGTTTGTTAAGTGTTTTTATACCACTATATAGAATATATATCTGTTCTTATATATTACATATAGTAAATAAATAACAAATATGTATTTAATAATAATAATATTAAAGGTTAGAGGAAACTTTAGAAGATGATTTCTATGTTCTTGGCCTTGATGGTGGTGACAGTGTCTTGATTTTGTTGTTTTCTTTAGTTGTTAAGTCCTGTCCAACTCTTTTGCAGCCCCGTGGGCTATAGCTGTTAGATTCTTCTGTCCATAGGATTTTTCAGGTGAAAATATTGGAGTGGGTTGCCATTTCTTTCTTCATGGGGAACTTCTTGACCCAGGGATCAAATCTGCATCTCCTACATTGCAGGCAGGTTCTTTTCCACTGAGTCACTTGGGAAGCCCTTTCTGATTTTATACTTATTCCTAAATTCCTCAAGTTTTATATACTACATACAGCTTTTTACATATCATATCTTTATTTTAGTGCACAGTGTTTTACATGTCAATCATATCTCAATAAGTAATATATCTCAATAATTTTAGAAAAGTGAGATTAAGGTGTTGAACCACAGTTTTAGGTAAAATTTGTAAAAAGTAGAGTCAGGAGCCAGTTTATGTACAGATTAAACAATAGTGTTGTTTGTCGCTAGAAAGCTTAAGTTTAAAGTTCTACTAAAGATAGTAGAAAAAAGTAAAAAAAAAAGAAAAAAAAGGAAAGAAAAGATAGTTGACAGGTTAAATTCCAAGATTTCAGAGATTAAGTAATTTAATTGAAGGTAGAGGAAGTTTAACTGAAATAGAATTGAAATGAGATTAAGTTTCAAAGAATGTTTTGCTTGATTTTAGAAAAAAAGGTATCTAAATTCTTAGAAATAATCATAAAAGATTGTTGGCCAGTATAGTTCTGAGCATCTTAATAAACAATTTAAACCTCTGGGGCAGAAGTTAATTTGTATATTTTTGTCTAGTAGAGATTTGAATAACCACAGAATATATAGCCCCAAATATTTTGGTTTATTGCCTTGTGGAGCATTAACCAGTTTTGTAAAAACAATCATAAATTTGTACTTTTCCTAAACTTATTTATTAAATTATCCATGTATACTAAACTTCTAAAGTTTTTGTTTGAATTTCAACATCTGTTGGTCGCCTCATGATGAGTTAAATAAAATCTCTGACACATGTTTATTTTGCATATGCTTACAAAGAGTTGAGCACAACCATTCAATCTCATTATCAGATTTTGACCTAGAAAATAGAAGAATCAGAGGAACATTAATAATGATCTTTTGTTTCCTGTGGAATACAGATTAGAGATTATCTCTGAGTTTTTACATGACAAATCATAATGACTGAATTAAATGGAAACACATGTAATACAAAATCAAGAAACATTTTCCTTGCAGTCAGTATATTATAATATTGACCTTATAGATGTCTCAGATGCTGTAAAATGTATTTCACTTAGTAGTTATATACTAACACACTAGGTAAAAAAGATGGCACTTTAACATTCAAAGCATATTTCTGCTATATGGCTATTAATATTCTTTAGGACTGAATTACTCTGTAATTTGGCTATCCCAACTAATTTGCCTTTGGAAAAATTTTATATATTAATAAAATAAGATAATTGATTTCATTAGTTATAAATATAGTAAAATTTTTGGAAAACAGACTGGAGCTTATTTCTCAGCTCTGATGCTTAAATTATCACAGCATGAACCAATCACATATTAAATATTTCTTATTTTCAAATATTGCACTGTGAAACTGGGTTATTCATGGTTCTTCCTAAGAGGATTATTATACAAATAAATTTAGTTCAGTTCAGTTCAGTTCAGTTGCTCAGTCGTGTATGACTCTTTGCAACCCCATGAATCGCTGCATGCCAGGCCTCATTGTCCATCACCAACTCCAGGAGTTCACTCAGACACACATCCATCGAGTCAGTGATACCATTCAGCCATCTCATCCTCTGTCGTCCCCTTCTCCTCCTGTCCCCAACCCTTCCCAGCACTGGAGTCTTTTCCAATGAGTCAACACTTGGCATGAGGTGGCCAAAGTACTGGAGCTTCAGCTTCAGCATCAGTCCTCCCAAAGAACACCAAGGACTGATCTCCTTTAGGATGGACTGGTTGGATCCCCTTGCAGTCCAAGGGACTCTCAAGAGTCTTCTCCAACACCACACTTCAAAAGCATCAATTCTTTGGCACTTAGCTTTCTTCACAGTCCAACTATCACATCCATACGTGACTACTGGAAAAACCATAGCCTTGACTTGATGGATCTTTGTTGGCAAAGTAATGTCTCTGCTTTTGAATATGCTATCTAGGTTGGTCATAACTTTGCCTCCAAGGAGTAAATGTCTTTTAGTTTAGTTAGTATCTGTCAAAACTTTAGGGTGTTACCTAGACAAAATAAAATTTCAAAACTTATTAGCTATTACAACTTTAATTAGTGCTAGTAAAATATGTTTCATGATGACATAACACTATTATAAGGACTCAGTGTGCATTAGCTATTGATATTGTCAGGTGAGTGTATGCTTCTCGGTTTTTGTCTTGTCACAACAAAGATTTGGAGTGACGGATATTAAAGTCCCCAGGTGCGTCACAGCTCTCGGGTCTTGGACAGACCATGTTATAGCTCTCAGGTCTCAAACGGACCGTGTTATAGCTCTTAGACAAATCAGTGTTACAGCTCAGTGTTACAGCTCTATTTTATTTAGAAGATAGCAGTAAAATCCATCTTCGAGCGTGAGGGCGCATCAATCCAAAGACGCAAAGAGAAGAGCGCCCCAGGGCGTTGGAGGAAGAGGGAGAGGGAGGGGGAAAGGAGGAGGGAAAGAGTGCTTGGCTCCTCTTTTTATATGTTTTCTTCCCCCTGGGCCTGCCCTATGCAATCTGGGCTCAGCCAGGAGTGCTGTTCTACCTGAAGTCCTCACTCCAGTCCTCAGACCTTTCTTTGATCTTCCTTTGTTCTATTTTCATGGACTTTTCCCTTCCTTGTCTTTTAGCCACTGCCATTTTGGACTCCTTTTCCCTAGTCTAATTACCTAACAACATGAAATATCAGAAGGCTTAAATATAAAAATTTCAGAAATATATAAATGTCTAAGTAGCAAAGATAAAAATTAGAAAAATATTTTATCAGTTTGTCTTCAAAATTAAATTATTTTTCCTAAAATCTTTACAGAAAATCACTTTAATTTCTAATAAGTGTAGACTCTTTTCAAAGATCATTATATTATTTATATTTTCTAAGGAATTTAATTCTATAAGCAGTGATCTTATTTTTGCTCTTGGTTTGTTCAGTTAAAACATTAAATACTAAAAACATTTACCTTATATTATATTGTGCTAGTGCTTTCCTGTTGGCTCAAATGGTAAAGAATCTGTCTGCAATGTAGGAGACTCGAGTTTGATCTCTAGGTCAGGAATATCCCCTGGAGAAAGTCATGGCCCACTCCAGTATTCTTTCCTCAGAAATCCCATGGACAAAGGAGCCTGGGAGGCTATAGTACATGGTGTCATAGGGTCACACATGACTTTGTGACTAAGCAGCAGTAGCAACAGCAACATATTAAAAATAAATAAATAAATAAAAGCAAAAGTATGCTGTTGGTCTCTTATCTTTATTTTTTTTTTAAAAATATATATTTTTCATCAATGGAATATTAACCTGCAGCTGATTGTTACAAAGTGTGGTTTTAGGAACCAGGTTTTTGGCCTTCTACAGAAAATCAGCTTTTACTTCAAACAGGCAACCTCACCCTGGACTATTAACAAGTTTTACAGAATTAAATAGGTTTTCTGGCATTAGATAAGGAAGAAGTTCTGTAATATTCTAGGTAAAAACATGGATTATATATTTAAGTCTTCCTTTTAAACTAAAATACAGGGCTTCCCTGATGGCTCAGATAGTAAAGAATTTGCCTGCAATTCAGGAGACCTGGGTTCAACACCTGGGTTGGGAAGATTCCCTGAAGGAGAGCATGGCAACTCACTCCAATATTCTTACCTGGAGAATACCCATGGACAGAGGAGCCTGGCAGGCTACAGTCCATGAGGTCCCAAAAAGTCATATATGACTGAGTGACTTAGCACAGCACGCATACTGGCCAACATTTAAAAATAAAAGCTAAGTGGGCTTTCACTTCCAAAAACAGGGTCAGAACCTACATTCAGATGTTCACAACTGGAAAACTGGACAAAAAGATATATTGCCTAATATAGGCAGACCTTAGCCAGGAAATAGCACAGGGTTGCTGTGAGCCTTATATGCTGTTGGATGTCACTTTCCATGTCAGGAAGCAGGGATGTGGATCCTAAACAGAGCCTTACAACTCCTCCTAAGTTGAGACGATCAGAATTCAGAGAAGCAAGGTGAGGTGTCTATAAGTTGCAAAACAGAGGTCCATAGAGAAAGAAAGAATGCTAAAAACATGTGCAGGCATCCTGTTGAGTCAGCTGACTATTAAAACATGCAGACATCTTGTGAAATTACTGAGCAAAGAATTCATATGGAACAGGGAAGTGTTTAAACAGCTGAGTAGAGAGTCCTTGTTCATCATGTGGGGTTTGGAGAGGAGATCCTAGAAGGGTCAGATCATTAGTAATAAGGAAAAAATATTCTTAAGTTGAAGGCTGCTATGTTCCCACCCACTGAAAGCTTTAACATAAGCTTCTAAGGCAAGGGTGTACAATCTTTTCCTAAAGGTCCAGCTAAGAAATATTTCAGTCTTTGCAGACCACATAAGATATATGTTCATGTTATTCCTTGTTTTTGTACTGTTTTGTTCTTACAGCCTTTAAACATATGTAAGGACATGGCAATACACTCCAGTATTCGTGCCGGAAAAATTCCCTGGACAAAGGAGCCTAATGGGCTACAATCCACGGGATCACAAATAGTTGGACATGACTGAGCGATGGAACAACAACAACAACAAAATAAGCGTTAAGTGTTAGACTTTTATTTATTTCTTACTTATTTTGTTGTTTTTGGTGTTCAGTCACTCAGTCATGTCCAACTCTTTGTGATCTCATGAACTATAGCACAGCAGGTTTCCCAGCCCTTCACCATCCCTTGGGGCTTGCTTAAACTCATGTCCATTGAGTTAGTGATGCCATCTAACCATCTCTTCCTTTGTAGCTCGCTTCTCCTTCTGCCCTCAGTCTTTCCCAGCATCAGGGTCTTTTCCAATGAGTTGGTTCTTTGCCAAAGTATTGGCGCTTCAGCCTCACTTATGGTCAATACTTTATCAAACTACTTTGTAGTGACAAACATGCCTCCTAAACATTGCTCCTTTAAAAGGGAATAGAACAAAAATTATCAGTTAATTCAATATGAATCAACAAAATAATGTCTCAGTTTCAAAGTACACAAAAAAGATACTTTTTTCCTTTTATATGAATAATTATACCAGTTTTCCTAACTTATTTTGTCTTATAGTTAACATTTGTTTTTATAAAATCATTTTTAATTTAATTGGAGGCTAATTATTTTACAATATTGTAGTGTTTTTTGCCATACATTGACATGAATAAGCCATTGGGTGTACATGTCCCCCATTCTGAACCTCCCTCCACATCCATCCCTCAGGGTCGTCTCAGTGCACCTGCCCTGTCTCATGTGTCAAACCTGGACTGGTGATCTATTTCACATATGGTAATGTACATGTTTCAATGCTATTCTCTCAAATCATCCCACCCTCACCTCCTCCCACAGAGTCCAAAAGTTTGTTCTTTACATCTGTNATTTCTGCTCTGATTTTTATGATCTATTTCCTTCTACTAACCCTGGGATTCTTCATGTCTTCTGTTTCTAGTTGTTTAGATGTAGAGTTAGGTTATTTATTTCATGTTGCTCTGGTTTCTTAAGGTAGGCTTGTATTGCTACGAACCTTCCCCTTAGTACTACTTTCACTGAGTCCCATGGGTTTGGTTTGTCGTGTCTTCAATTTCATTCATTTCTGTGCACATCTTGATTTCTGCTGTGATCTGTCAGTTATTCAGAAGTGTTGTTTAGCCTACATAGATTTGTATTTTCAATAGTTGCTTCTTGTAGTTAACATCTAATCTTATTGCATTGTGATCAGCAAAGATGCTTGAAATGATTTCAATTTGTTGAACTTACCAAATTTAGATTTATGGCCCTGGATGTGATCTATCCTATATAATGTTCTCTGTGAACTTTAGAAAAGGGTGAAATTCATTGTTTTGGGGTAAAATGTCTTATAGATATAAATTAGGTCCAACTGGTCCCTTACATCATTTAAAGTTTGTGTTTNTGTTGAACTTACCAAATTTAGATTTATGGCCCTGGATGTGATCTATCCTATATAATGTTCTCTGTGAACTTTAGAAAAGGGTGAAATTCATTGTTTTGGGGTAAAATGTCTTATAGATATAAATTAGGTCCAACTGGTCCCTTACATCATTTAAAGTTTGTGTTTCCTTGCTAATTTTCTGTTTAGTTGATCTATCCATAGGTGTGAGTGGGGTATTATACTCTCCCACTATTAGTGTGTTACTGTTAATTTCTGCTTTCATACTTGTTAGCATTTGCCTTATATATTGTGGTGCTCCTATGTGAGATGCTTATACATATTTATAATTTTTATATCTTCTTGGATTGATCCTTTGATCATTATGTAGTGTCCTTCATTGTCTCTTTTCACAGCCTTTATTTCAAAGTCTATTTTATCTGATATGAGTATTGCTACTCCTGCTTTTATTGTAATCTCCATTTGCATGCAATAACTTTTTCCAGTCCTTCTCTTTCAGTCTGTATGTGTCCCTTGTTTTGAGGTGGGTCTCTTGTAGACACCATATATAAGGGTCTTATTTTTGTATCCATTCAGCCAGTCTTTGTCTTTTGGTTGGGGCATTCAACCCATTTACATTTAAGGCAATTATTGATAAGTATGATCCCTTTGTTGTTTTGGGTTCGAGTTTATACACTTTTTCTGTGTTTCCTGTCTAGAGAAGATCCTTTAGGATTTCTTGAAGAGATGGTTTGGTGGTGCTGAATTCTCTCAGCTTTTGCTTGTCTATAAAGTTTCTGATTTCTCCTTCATATTTGAATTAGATCTTTGCTGGGTATAATAATTTGGGTTGTAGGTTTTACTTTTTCATCACTTTAAGTATGTCTTGCCATTCCTTTCTGCCCTGAAGAGTTTCTGTTGAAAGATCAGCTGTTATCCTTCCAAGGATCCCCTTGTGTGTTATTTGTTGCTTTTCCCATACTGTTTTTATTATTTGTTCTTTGTGTTTGAACTTCATTAATTTGATTAATATGTGTCTTGGGGTGTTTCGACTTGGGTTTATCCTGTTTGGTATGCTCTGGGTTTCTTGGACTTGGGTGTCTACTTCTTTCCCTATTTTATGGAAGTTTTCAACTATTAACTCCTCAGGTATTCTCTCATGGTCTTTCTTTTTGTCTTCTTCTTCTGGGACTCCTATGATTCAAATGTTGGGGCATTTAACATTGTCCCAGAGATCTCTGAGGATATCCTAATTTCTTTTAATTTTTTGTTCTTTTTTACTCTCTGCTTTATTTATTTCCACTAATCTATTTTCCACTTCACTTATCCTCTCTTCTGCCTCAGTTATTCTACTTTTGGTTCCCTCCAGAGTGCTTTTGATTTCAGATATTCATTATTCATTATTGATTGACTCTTTTTTATTTCTTCTAGGTCCTTGTTAAACATTTCTTGCATCTTCTCAATCCTCGTCTCTAATCTATTTATCTGTAGCTCCATTTTGTTTTCAAGATTTTAGATCATCTTTACTATCATTTTTATGAATTCTTTTTCAGGTAGATTCCCTATTTCCTCCTCTTTGGTTTGGTTTGGTGGGTACTTATCATGTTCCTTTACCTGCTGAATATTTCTCTGCATTTTCATTTTGTTTAGACTGCTGTGTTTGGGGTGGTCTTTCTGAAGGCTTGAAATTTGTGGTTCCTCTTTATTGTTGAGGTTGCTCCCTGTGGGTGGGGTTGGACTAGAGGCTTGTCAAGGTTTTCTGCTTAGGGAAGCTTGTATTTGTGTTCTGGTGGATGGAGGTGTATCTCTTCTCTCTGGAGTGCAACGTGGTGTCCAGTAATGAGTTTTGAAGTTTGATGTGACTTTAGGCAGCCTGTATTTTAATGTTCTAGGCTATGTTTCTGCATTGCTAGAGAAATAGCGCGGTATGTCTTGCTCTGGAACTTCTTGGATGGAGCTTGGTTTCAGTGTATTTATGGAGACTTTTGGGTGAGCTCTTGTCTATTAATGTTACCTGGAGTCAGGAGTTTTCTGATAGTCTCAAGTTTTGGATTTAAGCCTCTTGCCTCTGGATTTCAGTCTTATTCTTACAGTAACCTCAAGACTTATTCATCCATACAGCACAAATGATAAAACATTTAGGTTAATGGTGAAACAATTCTCCACAGTGAGGGACACTCAGAGTGGTTCACAGAGTTACATGGAAAAGAAAAGAGGGAGGAGGGAGATAGAAATGACCAGGAAGAGAAGAAGAGACGTCAGAAGGGGGAGAGACCAGTCTAGCCAGTAGTCAACTCCCCATGTCCTCTTCACAGTCTGGAACACCTAGAGAGGTTCACAGAGTTAAATGGAGAAGAGAAGAGGAAGGAGGGAGATAGATGTGACCTGGAGGAGAAGAGGAGGAGTCAAAACGGGAGAGAGCAATCATGCCAGTAATCACACTCCTAAGTAAAAATGGGTACTGGAGATTAGATTTTTAAAAGTGCACAGTTGATAAAAATACCAAAAAGCAAAGATTAAAAATCTAGAGATTAGACTCTCAAAAATACAATATTAAAAATAGAAAACAAAATCACAAAAATTATAGAATACATATATATGAAATTTGCTTTAAATATAGGGTCTTTTTTGGCAAGGTAATAGTAGGTTATAAAAATGAAAATTAAAGAAGTAATAAAGAACTTACAAATTAAAAAAAAATTAAAAATGGTAATAGTATAAATATATCTAGGAATTTCTCTGAAGCTGTTGAGGGCAGTGTGGGGTCAGTTCAGTTTCAGATAATTCCTTGTTCCAGCTTATACTTCTTCTCAATGTCTATAGGCCCCTTCCAATGCTTAGTCAATGTTAACTACAGGTTTCAATCTGTTGCACCTGTTACTTCCAGGGCATTTCCCTCTTTGTTTATTTTGGCTTCCTGTTTGCAAGTCTCTTCAGTGTCTAATTTCTACCCTGACATAAGGGGGCAAAGGTGGTCACTTATTTAGGCTCACTTGTACACTTGTGTTGTGGGGCGGGAGGAACACTGCAAACAAATATCACTGGTGTGTGTGGGGAGTGACCACAGTGTGTGGCCCACATAAGATTTGCCCCAGCTCATGGCGGCCTATGCTTTCCTGGTCAACACTGCTCAGGCTCCATGTTGCTCAGCAGGGGAGCTGTTCAAAGCAGGCCTTGCATTTTGTGCATTTCCCTGGTCTAAGCTGCTCAGGTTCAGGTTCAGGTTCTCAGGTACTCCACAAAGGCACAGACTTGATTGGGTGTGCACTTTGTGCCCTTCCCACGTTCGAGCTGCTCAGGCAACCAGGTGCTTGGCGAACTCACTGTCCCAGGTGGGCTGTGTCTTAATCACCTCCCTGTCCCAGCTACTCAGTTTCCCAGGTGAGCTGCAAGAGCACTATCTCAGGTGTGCCATGTGTCTTCTTTGGGGAGCTGATCTCTGGCTCCGACCCTCCTGACAGATGTCAACCTTCCAGGATCCCAGGAAGATTTGGTTAGCAACTGGGAGCCAGCTCCCAGTTTGGTGGATGATGCCAGTCTCTGGGGCCAAGATAGCCCCTTGCCTTCTGGCTCTGGCTGTTTCCTGCCTGCTGCTATGCATCCGGTGGGGGTGGGACCAGTATGTAGCCCTCTAGCTCTCCTTTAGTGTTCACTCAATCCTTTGTTCTGTGAGAGGGCCAGGGCGCCTTAAGTTACAGTTTTTTTTGCAGAAAAGTTCTCTCTCTCTCTCTCTTTTTCTCTCTCTGGCGATCACACAGTTTCGGTTGCTATCTCATGTTAGCTCCCTCAGATTGTCCTCAGGACATTCAGGCTTGGTCCTTACCCTAAGCATGCAATCTGTGCCTCCCTGTCCAGCCCCCGCCCACTGGTGGTGGTTGCGAGCATCTGGGCTACTTCTCCAATGGGAGTTGCAGTTTGACATGTATTCTGTTTTTTTTTTTTTTCTGTCCCAGTTATCTTGCCCTCTGAGATTCCAAAACTCCCCACAGACCCACCGGTGAGAGGGTTTCCTGCTGTTTGGAAATTTCTCCTCCTTCATTGACTCCCTCCCCAGGATGGGTCTCCATCCCTAACTCTTTTTTCTCTCTTTTTGTCCTACCTCCTTTAGAAGAGAATGGGCTGCCTTTCTGGGTGCCTGGTGTCCTCCACCTGCGTTCAGAAACTGTTTTGTGGAAGTTGCTCAGCATTCAAATAATCTTTTGATGAATTTATGGGGGAAAAAGTGGTTTCCTCATCCAATTCCTCCACCATCTTAGGACCACATTTGTTTTTACCAGTGAATCCAAATTGTGTTAACATAAAATATTCTCGAACTTGTTTTTTCTTACTGATAGGCAATGACTTTTTAAAGCAAGGAAAAAAAATACTGATAAAGTGCAAAGCAAACTTTATAGAAACCTAAATATAGCTTTTTTTTACCTTCATAGAACTTTTATTGCGAACTTCACATAATTAGCCTTATAATGAATTTATCTAATTCTAATTTAAGATTTTCTTTTTATGCAATACTACTAACATTGTGTTTACATTTAATGCTAATGTGCAAAGAATTAACTCATTGAAATTTTGCATAAGGGTTAAACATACATTTGAAAACTATAATATTGTAAATAACTTAAAATAATGCCTTTTATTATCTCAGGTAGCAAAACTCCTGAGATAAAGCAGTCCCACAGTTGGATCATTTCAGTGGCTCAACAGTATTCCCCAAAGCCCAGTTTCTTTTATATTTATCTGCACTACTATCCAAGCATTAGCCTTTTAGACTTCATTCCCTCATGGTTCCAAGACTATCATCACACTTCGAGGCACTGTATGCAGGTAATAACACTGTGAAAGGAAACGATAACATTTTAATCATTTTCTTTTTTCCTGTGTAAAGGCAAGAAAGGCTTTTTGAGAAAACCTGCAGCAAACTTTCTTTTTTGTTTCATTGAACAAACATGCCTCACATGGCAATGTAAAGTCTATTACTATTTGAAGGGATTAAAGCCATCAAGAACAATTTAGACCTATCATAATTCACTCCCTATGGCTCCAAAAAGCCCCAGTTTCTGCTGGAGGCTCACAGAAAAGTGAGCAAAATTGAGAGTCGATTGATAAAACAGAAGAAAGGAAACAGATGTTGTAAAGACAATGAATAGTGATTTCTCTAAAGTAGACTACCTACAGGGTTGTTACCATAATCAGTTTTGGATAAACAATATTTCTTGCAATTTTATCTTCTCAATTGGCAAATAATTGAAGCAGAATAAAAAAATAGCTTATGAAAACAGTGAAATTTTATTGTGAATTGTCTGTGACATAGCTCATTCAAAACTTTCCCTCATTTTCCATAGGAAAGATAACAATTTCTTAATTGGGACTATGATAAATATTACCCTATTTACAGGAACATTTGTGCAACATTCTTAGCATAGGACTTGGATAACTGCTTATCAGGGAATATGTGAAACGTGTCTCATCCAATATAAAAGCAAACTGGGTGTACTAACATATACTTAGACATTTGAAATAATCACAGTTTCATATTACAGAAGTTCATAGGTATTTTCTTATCATCTCCATTAAATAACTTTTTGATATTATCTTTGTTATTGGCACATAGATGTAAAAACCTATTCCATCCTTTCTCCAGTCTCTTGTGACATTAATTCTAAGACAATCACAGTAATAAGAAACAATTCAGTTCAGTTCAGTCACTTAGTCATATCAGACTCTTTGTGACCCCACAGACTGCAGCATGCCAGGCTTCCCTGCCCATCACCAACTCCTGGAGTTTACTCAAATTCATCTCCATAGTGTCAGTGATGCCATCCAAACAGCTCATCCTCTGTCATCCCTTTCTCCTCCTGCTTTCAATCTTTCCCAGCATCAGGGTCTTTTCAAATGAGTCAGCTCTTCACATCAAGTGGCCAAAATTTTGGAATTTCAGCTTCAGCATCAGTCCTTCCAACGAATATTCAGGACTGATTTCCTTTGGAATGGACTGGTGGGATATCCTTGCAGTCCAAAGGACTCTCAAGAGTCTTCTCCAACACCACAGTTAAAAAGCATCAGTTCTTTGGTGCCCAGCTTTTTTACAGTCCAACTCTCACATCCAAACATGACTACTGGAAAAACCATAGCTTTCATTAGATAGACCTTTGTTGGCAAAGTAACATCTCTGTTTTTTAATAAGCTGTCTAGATTAGTCATAGCTTTTCTTCTAAGGAGCAAGTGTCTTTTAATTTCATGGCTTCAGTCACTATCTGCAATGATTTTGGAGCCCCCAAAGTAAAGTCTGTCACTGTTTCCACTGTTTCCCCATCTATTTCCCATGAAGTGATGGAACCAGATGCCATGATCTTAGTTTTTTGAATGTTGAGCTTTAAGTCAACTTTTTCACTCTCCTCTTTTACTTTCATCAAGAGGTTCTTTAGTTCATCTCTGCTTTCTGCTGTAAGTGTGCTTATGCTTTATTCAATTAATAATATTCTCTAAAGATCATGCTCTAGTAGATTCCTAGTATTATTCTAAGGTTAATTTTGTTTGTAATTGTTCTCAGTATTCCATGTCCTTGGTGAAACCATTTTACTCAGTCAGTCCCCTTGTGAATGGCTACTTGTTTGCCCTCAGTCTTTTGCTGTTACCAGGTATCCTGTATATATTATGTTCTCATTTTGCCTGTGAATCTTTGAGATGTATTTCTAGAATGGGATTGTTAGGCCAAACAGTAAATAGATATGCAATACTTTTAGTTATTGTCAAGTGTTTTTTATAAGATTGCATTAGTTTTTTATTTTCATTATGTGAGAATTTCCCATGACTTTGTCAAATAAGAGCATTTTCAAGTTCTTTCATTTGCCAATCTGAAAGGTGGAAAATGTTTTCTTAATTTTTATTTGCATTTCTCTTATTATAAAAGGTTTAACATCTTTTCATGTGGTTAAAAATACATTTGTTCTACTTGTGATTCTGTTAACTTTAGGGTTAGATTTTGTCTTCTATATTTAATTGATCTTTTCATACTAGAAT
The DNA here is from genome assembly GCA_006410615.1 of Neotragus moschatus. Taxonomy (NCBI): domain Eukaryota; kingdom Metazoa; phylum Chordata; class Mammalia; order Artiodactyla; family Bovidae; genus Neotragus; species Neotragus moschatus. Next base: position 27,904 of record SJYA01000856.1, read on the forward strand.
AATTAAACTTTTGTCTCTGATACACATTATTTCATTTGGTTTCTTATTTTGCTTGCAATGATAGTTGTCATATGTCTAAAATTATGCACTCACATTTGTTCATTCTAAATTTTGCCATGCATTTTAAATAATTCTCTATTTTGTATATATGTAAATGTTTTTATAATAAAAAAAATTAAAGAAAGGCAGCATCCTTACTTGAATTATTGCCAATCAAGTTGTTTCTTCCTTTGTGAAGATTGCTGTGTTAAATACTGTGTAGATTATTACACACGTCCACAAATGACTTTGCAAGGTTGATTCTATTATTATTCTAATGTATGAAATGAAGAAAGAAAAAGTCAGATTTTTTTAAATTTCTCAAAACAAATCAAAATGAAATGAGAAAATGAAAATTTGAAAACACATGTAAGGTTTTAGAACCCACCACCTATCATGTGTGAAAACAGTATTTCAAGTTTGGTAAATATGCTATTTCCCAAATTGCCTCTTTTAAAGTATAATACTGAAGATATTCTTTATGTAACTTTATTTTACTTAATCTTGGAGTCCATTCATATACTAAATTTGAAAAGTCACATTGCTAATTTTGGTTAGAATCAGAAAAATATTGTTCCAGTTGAAAAAGTGCAATTATTTTGCTTATATTTTTGGTTTAGCTAGTAAAGGCAAACCTTAAAATCATCTATGTGACGATACTTCAAAACTAAGTACAAATTGGTGCTATTAATTTCCTAACTAAATGCCATTTTTATGTGAATTAACTTCTGAAAGTGAATGGGTTATTCAGTTGTTTCTGACTCTTCGAGATCCCAAGGACTGTAGTCTGCCAAATTCCTCTGTTCATGGAATTCCCCAGGGAAGAATACTAGGTTGGGTAGCCATTCCTTTCTGCAGAGGATCTTCTCCACCCAGGGATGGAACCCAGGTCTCCTGCATGCCAGGCAGATTATTTACCATCTGTCTGAAACACTAGGGAAGCCCTAATAAATTTCTGAATAGTAACATTTAGTTTCCTTTTAAAAACAAGTTTCCAGAAAAGTCAAGATTCTCTCAATTTACAAAGGCAAGATTTAACTTGGTTTTATAACATAAAACATATTCTTCTGTCTGATTTCTTTTAGCAGAACTGATAGCTTTAGCTTCTATAAATATTGTGTGCATTTAAACAAGTCTCTGTTTTCTCTAGGATAGTAATTAATTGATTAGTAGCCCATAAATGTGTTCCTAAAAACTAACACTGCCTTACTTAACACTGTCCTGTCAATGATAATGATGCTGAAATAGGACTCTAAATGGAAACACAGTGGGGATTTACTGCTGCATGATGCACATGCAAATAAGTCTGTGCCATTTGCGGTTTTTCTCTGTTTTAACACTGCTATGAACCACTTGTCGGAGAAGGCACTGGCTACCTACTCCAATACTCTTGCCTGGAAAATCTCATGGACGGAGGAGCCTAGAAGGCTGCAGTCCATGGGGTTGCTGAGGGTCAGACATGACTGAGCAACTTCACTTTCACTTTTCGCTTTCAGGCATTGGAGAAGGAAATGGCAACCCACTCCAGTGTTCTTGCCTGGAGAATCCCAGGGACAAGGGAGCCTGGTGGGCTGCCGTCTGTGGGGTCGCACAGAGTCGGACACGACTGAATTGACTTAGCCTTATGAACCACTTGTCGGAAAAGGCACTGGCTACCCACTCCAGTACTCTTCCCTGGAAACTCCCATGTATGGAGGAGTCTGGTAGGCTGCTGTCCATGGGATCGCTAAGAGTCTGACACGACTGAACGACTTCAAGTTCATGCATTGGAGAAGGAAATGGCAACCCACTCCAGTGTTCTTGCCTGGAGAATCCCAGGGACAGGGGAGCCTGATGGGCTGCCATCTATGTGGTCACACAGAGTCAGACACGACTGAAGTGACTTAGCAGGAATCACTCGTACCTAAAAAAGAGACAAAAATATTACATTTGTGATTTGCTACTCTTTGACCTACTATATGTAGATGAGTCTTATGAGTTTCATTTAGATAAAATCAATGTTATTTTATTCTCATTTAAAAAGTAAAAAAAAAAAAGGAAGAAAAAGAAAGAAGAAAAAAGTATCAAAAGATGTTTAGAAAAGGTACTCACTATTTTGGGTTAGAATGTTTGTCTCTAATGCTATGCACTCATTGTGAAATAACATTTCAGAAATAAACCATTTGATTTACATTGCTTGTGAGCAGTTTTGATAAAGACATGCGCACAACTAATAATCAACAATAAGATATAAACAAGTGAAAACTTCTGCTATTCTTGCCCATATATGAAGAAGAGAATGAGGCTTGTGATAGATTTTTAGAACTATCATCTGACCCATTAAAAAGCACATAGCAACATAGCCCAATTAAAGCATGATTGAGTTGCTTTATAAACACACTGCACTTTCAAAACATCATCCCTTATTTTTTCACAAGCTATGAGAAGCCACACATACATTAAACTGAGAAGTTGGCATTCACTTCTACACATTTTGGTTCCTGAGTCCGTGCTCATAACCACTCTATAAACCTAAACAAATCCTAGAGGCAATCAGGTTCAGTTGCCTAAAGTGACTTCAAGCTTTGAGAGCCATATGGGCAGATTACAGAGTCACAGGGCTTTCATGAAAATGAGCACATTTAATAATGATGTATGTGTTAATGGAAGACCACTCTGCTCCCAGTAGAAAATAGGTAAAGATACTGTATAGTTTCTAGACCACGATCTTTAAAAAGTTTTATTAATATTCAGTTTTAAAGGTTTTATTGTACTTGCTAGATCATATTATACCTCAAAAATAGAATTATGCATGTTTCAAATATTTATATCCCACTGACCATTTCAATTAAAAAAGTCAAAATTGAAAGATTAGTATATTTATTAAGAGAAGGTGTACATTTAATAATTACTTCCAATAGCCTAATAAAAGATCCACTTCAGTAGGTAGATTTATTTAAACTTTAACTTGAATTAAATATGGATAAGAATTTAAAAAGAAGCACAAAATATGCAATATGGCTTATTCACACATTTTATTACAGATAAGAATAAGTTGTATTTTCCCAGAAGAGTTACCTCTTCTTTCCAAAAGTAGAGGCTGATATATGTACATTTTTTGTGATTAATATAGAAAAAATTACTTTTAAATTATTTTTCCATAATAAATCCCTATTTCTTTTCTCATGAATAGTCTCTATCTTCAGCTTTTTCCAATGTGGAATTTTGAAAATATTTTAATATAGTTGCAAGCAATTAGAAATCCATAGAAGGAACATTTCTTTAATCTGAATTAGTTCAAGAATTTTAATTATGTGAATTTGATTTTTCACATATAAAATTTAATGAAATATATAAAACAGTCTAATGAATCTCTCATTAATCGAAATACGTGTGTTTTAGCTTTTTATTTCAGAGAAGATAATGCAACCCACTCCAGTATTTTTGCCTGGAGAATCCCAGGGCGAGGGGAGCCTGGTGGGTTGCGGTCTCTGGGGTTGCACAGAGTTGGACACGACTGAAGCGATTTAGCAGCGGCAGCATCTTTTTATTTAACATTTAAAAGGATAATAAGATCTCTAAGCAGCATTACTTAAATGTTAAATTGTTAAATGACGATTGTTAAGTATGACTTGTAAAATCATGTAATATGAAAAAAAAACACATAAAGTTAATCACAAGATACATACAAAAATAGTTTCACATGAATAAATTCAGCAGAGAGCTTATATTTTTCTTTTGTCTGAATCTATTTTCAGAATGAAAAAATATATTAGTATGCATAAGACAAAATTAAACAAATATGTTACAATCATATTTATTTTGGTTATATCTGAAAACTTTTACATACAATTTTTAAAAACTTTTCGGCAGTGGAGTCGATTTATCATCTGGCAAGCAAGGGAAATATGTCTTTCTGAGTCCAGGGAAGCCATAATAAAATTTGCTAAGGCTCTTCTATTTATTTATTTATGTTTTTTTTTTTTTTTGACTGTGCCATGTGGCTTGTAGGATCATAGTTCTTCCTGACTAGAGATTGAAACCCTGCCCCCTGCAATGGAAGCACAGAATCTTAACCACTGGACTACCAGGGAAGTCCCACATTTTTTCCATTCTAAAGCTATTTTTTATGATATCAGTTTAAAGATTTTTTTTTTCAATTTATGGTAATATGCATGAATCTTTCAGTTTGTGTTGAAAGTTTAGAAACCAATAGCCAGATGTTAAGAAACAAAAAGTAATTTGAATTATCACTAAATTCTGCTAATAAAACTTCTACAGAAACCTTTGTTAATACATTACTTAGCTATCCAGCTGGTATAATACCCTAGCCAAACCAAAAGTTAAAACAGTAAGTGAAGTGCATCTAATAACCAAAGGAAAATATAAAGACATAACTGAAAGTTTATCAACCACTGGTTTTATACATTATATATAAAATGTTGACAATTTTATTCTTGTGAAGAAATTAAATAACAACACAAAACTGAAAATGAGGCTTTTTTTTAATATTCATATAGATAAAATAGATAAGCTGGTTAAAAATTGGGAAGGAGTATATCAAAGCTGTATATTACCTCCCTGTTTATTTAATTTATATGCAGGATACATTATGCAAAATGCCAGACTGGATGAAGTACAAGCTGGAATCAAGATTGCTGGGAGAAATATCAACAACTTCAGATATGTATATGATTCCACCCTAATGGCTGAAAGTCAAGAGGAACTAAAGAGCCTCTTGATGATGGTGAAAGAGGAGAGTGGAAAAGCTGGCTTGAAACTCAACATTCAAAAAACTAAGATCATCTGGTCACATCACTTCATGGGGAAGAAATGGAAAGTGACAGACTATTTTCTTGGGCTTCAAAATCACTATGGACAGTGGCAGCAGCCACGAAATTAAAAGATGCTTGCTCCTTGAAAGAAAAGCTATGACAAACCTAGACAGCATATTAAAAAGCAGAGACATCACTTTCCCTACTGCCGACAAAAGTCTGTATAGTCAAAGCTACATTTTTTTTTCCTGTAGTCATGTATTGATGTGAGAGTTGGACCATAAAGAAGGCTGAGCACCAAAGAATTGATGCTTTTGAACTGTGGTGCTGGAGAAGACTCTTGAGAGTCTCTTGGACTGCAAGGAGATCAAACCAGTCCATCCTAAAGAAAATCAACCCTGAATATACATTGGAAGAACTGATGCGGATGAAAAGAGCCAATTTAGTGGAGAAAACTGATGATGGGAAAGATTGAGAGCAGGAGGAGAAGGGGGTGATATAAGGTGAGATGGTTGGATGGTATCATCAACTCAATGGACAAAAGTTTAAGTAAACTCTAGAAGATAGTGAAGGACAGGGAAGCCTGGCATGCTACAGTCCATGGAGTTGCAAAGAGCTGGACACAACTGAGTCACTGAAAAATAACAGCAATAGCTAAATATTACACTTTGGGGTATTCAAACTGAGAAGATGAACACAATTGCAAAAAAAAAGAAAAAAAGGTTAATCTTTCCTATTTTCCTGTTTTTAGTGTCATCTAGCTACCTAGGAAAGGTTTTCCTGAATACTCAATCAAATTGGTCCACAAGACACCACCTAAGGCATTGCTTAGTTGTGTTATGTTGTTTGGATTTGGTTATTTGGTTTTGCTTTTCTCTGTTGTCCTTCTCATTTTTAGATTTGTGTTTACTTGTTTGCTTGCTTGTAGGCTTCCCTGGTGGCTCAGAAGGTAAACAATCTGCCCATAATGCAGGAGATCCAGGTTTGATCCCTGGGTCAGGAAGATCCCCTGAAGAAGGGAATGGGAACTTTATCATAATTAAATAATCATGGGAACATGAGAATTTTAGCATGGATATAAATAATACAACTGACCACATGCTTAGGTTGCTTTTATGTTCTGCTATTAGAATATAAATATGAATACACATTAACATAAATATTTGTCTTATTCTATCCATAGTTTCCAGGCTTCATCTTATTGATATCTTTTCTTTACCTTATGAAGCTACTTGCTCATTGCCTTTCCAACACACAGCTTCACCAGACTCTACTTTGGAGACTGTGAGAATTTTTTGAATCTTGTCCTCTTTCCCTAAGTACTTCAAAAATTTAAGAATCCCCTAAAAACCTAGGGAAACACAAATCCCTTAGAAACACATCACTGTGTGTTTTTGCATGTTTTTTAATCTATCTCATCTCCCATTTTTCCTGAACTTTATTATGGTGTCTACTGGATCTAGCTAGTTTTTAAATGAAAGTGTTGTTTTATATGAAAGTGTTATTTTAAGTTGAAGATGTTAAGACTTTAACTCATGCATAATGAGTTTGTAGCAAAAAGTATTTCATTATAAATTTTTGCTTCTTTTATGGATTTCTTCTCACATTTGGCATTGATATTAATGTATACTTATTAAAATATCTTGATATGTCAATGAGTTTTTATTGACAAGGGGAAAAGAAATAGCTTTATTTTTCTTTCAAAAACTAATCATCATTTTTCTTTGCAAAACTGTGCCCAGTACAGATGCAACTGGCTAAATGTGAAAACCTCAGGATATTAGTAGAAAATTCAGTATATCTTATTGTTTAGTAAGTGTAATATTTTAGTTTCTGAATTGTTTGAATATCAAAGAAAAGATTAATTGTTTTAAAAGATATATGCTGATATCAAATATTTATTGAAAAATGATGCTAATTATTACTATAAAACCTTGTAATTGCTTCACTCATATTCAGTATAAAATAATAAAATTGGATAAGAAAATTATTTAAGCATATTAGTAATGTTTAATGCAAGAGTTTGTCAAAATTATCCTGGTACAGTTATATAAATGTGAGTTAATCTTATAGCTCTTAATAAAAGCAAAGTGTATATTTGTTGCCCTTAGTGAAAATGCACTAGTAATACTAAGCTGTGCCATGTGAACATCTATTGGTTGCCTCTTAAACATTTCCTTCAAGATGCTAATACATTTTTAGAAAGTTTCTGTACTTAATATGTATCTAATGAGACATTTAGTAAGACATTTAGCAAATAGGCTTATTTTTTTAAATTGCTCCAAGATTTCTAGGCTTCTAAGCATAAATAAAGTTCATGAACAAAAAAATTAATTGCTCTACTTTAAAGCACTGTTTAGAGGTTTACAAAACCTGAACAAATCAATACATGAGATAAACAATCTCTTAACAATCTTGAATGATAAATATGCAATCGCTCTAAATCCACATTCCCTTTTTCTCAGCATACCAGATGCAGGCTGAAAACCCAATAGGGTTGGTAGCTCACCTGTGCTACTCATTCTTTTCACTGTTTTGATGTTCAGATATGCTCTCTGTTGACACGTGTGGGTTTTCTGTTGACATGTGTGGGTTTTCTCTGTCCACTATTGAGGATACACCTGCCTTTAGAAGCAATATATTTCATTTTCTGCAAATATCTGAGGGAATTTTCTGTGTTGCTCTATTAAGTAAATAAATGCTAAAAAGATCAACAAAATAAATGGGCTACCATAATAAGTAAGTTACAAAATTAAAGGAACTTATTTACATTTATGCATTTCAACCATTATATACATTTGAATAAGAGTTATGACTTTGTGAAATAAATATTTGTTAAGTGGAACACAGGATGCCAGATGGTGAGCTGTGGTTCAACAGAAGACCACAAGAGAAACTGAGATGGAGTTTATTACTCACAGGTCTTGGGGGAAGTACATGAAAACATCTTGAAAAGCCACTTGTTGGGGGTGAGGCTGGATGCAGACAGAGAACCACAGGACTTGGAGTCCTTCACTAGAGTCAGTGGGTTGAGTGCTTTGGGATTCCCAAGCTAAGGCACATTTGGTAAAGTCAAACTAAAAAGAGGGAGGTTTTAGTGAGATCCACAGGGATCTCATCTATGGGGCACACAGGAGAAGGCCCAAGAGATAAGGAGACTTTTGATCACAAGGGCTGTTGGGAAACTCGTATCAGGGACTGAAATTTGCTTGTGAATCTGTGAGCTATCTCCAAAGCCATGGGCTTGCTTGAGGGGCTAGTGTCAGTTTAAGGCCCTTGTGACTGGCCAAACAAAATGGATGCCAAGGCAACAATGGAACCGTTCAGCTAACTCTCAACAATAAGGAAAGATGTGTATATATATACACACACATTTATAAATAAGAATAAATTTTAGTTTGAATCAATTTATACATATTTAAACCAAAAAATATTTTAGCCAAGCAAAATAAAATGGAGGGAAAGGAAGGATAACAAGAGATTCTTTCTCTGCTTCCCTTCATTTCTTCCTTTAAGGAACTTTCCTGTCTCATTTTTCTCCTTCTATAGTCTGTAATTTACCAGATAAAATGTATTTGCTATCATTAGCCCCTGTTTTAAGAAAACAAACAATTATGTTGCAAATTTCTCTGTAAAAAAATGTTTGATGGACAAGAAAACACCTTCTATAAATTATAAACATTATTTGTGCACTATCCATTTTCAGGCTTCCAAAAAAAATGTAAATATTACTCAATGGCATCTCAAATTTTCTCAGTACTAGTGTAGTTTTTGAAGGCTATAATCAAACCTTAAACACTCTGAAATATCTTATGTCTATTCTTTTCAGTATAGACCAACTCTTTGCAACCCCATAGACTGCAGCATGTCAGGCTTCCCTGTCCATCACCAACTCCTAGAGCCTACTCAAACTCATATCCATATCCCTGGTGATGCCATCCTAACATTTCATCCTCTGTCATCCCCTTCTACTCCCGCCTTCAATATTTCCCAGAATCAGGGTCTTATCTAATGAGTCAGTTCTTTGCAACAGGTGGCCAAATTATTGGAGTTTAAGCATCAGTCCTTCCAATGAATATTCAGGACTGATTCTCTTAGGACAGACTTGTTGGATCTCCTTGCAGTCCAAGGGACTCTCAAGAGTCTTCTCCAACACACAGTTCAAGAGCATCAATTTTTCAGTGCTCAACTTTTTATATAGTTCAACTCTCACATCCATACATGACTACTGGAAAAACCATAGCTTTGACTAGATGGACCTTTGTTGGCAAAGTAATGTCTCTGCTTTCTAATAAACTGTCTAATTTGGTCATAAATTTTCTTTGAAGGAGCAAGCGTCTTTTAATTTCATGGCTACAGTCACCATCAGTAGTGATGTTGGAGCCCCCCAAAATAAAGTCTGACACTGTTTTCATTGTTTCCCCATCTATTTGCCATGAAGTGATGGGACTGGATGCTGTGATCTTAGTTTTTTGAAATTTGAGTTTTTTTTTAAATAGTTAATTTATTTTAATTGGAGGCTAATTACAATATTGTAGTGGTTTTACCATACATCGACATGAATCAGCCACAGGTGCATATGTGTTCCCCAGCCAGAACCCTCCTTCCCACTTCCCTCCTTATCCCATTGCTCAGGGTCATCCCAGTGCACCAGCTCTGAGCACCCTGTCTCATGCATTGAACCTGAATCAGTGATCTGCTTCACATATGATAATCATCCCATCCTTGCCTTCTCCCACAGAGTCCAAAAGACTATTCTTTACATCTGTGTCTCTTTTGCTGTCTCACATATAGGGTCATCGTTACCATCTTTCTAAATTCCATATATATGCATTGGTATGCTATATTGATGTTTTTCTTTCTGGCATACTTTACTGTGCATAACAAGCTCCCGTTTCATCCACCTCATTAGAACTGATTCACATGCATTCTTTTCAATAGCTGAGTAATATTCCATTGTGATATGTACCACAGCTTTCTTATCCATTCATCTGCTGATGGGCATCTAGGTTGCTTTCATGTCCTGGCTATTGTAAACAGTGTTGAGATGAACACTGGGGTATATGTGTCTCTTTCAATTCTGGTTTTCTTGGTGTATATGCCCAGCAATGGGATTGCTGGGTCATATGGCAGTTCTATTTCCAGTTTTTCAAGGAATCTCCACACTGTTCTCCATAGTGGCTGTACTAGTTTCCATTCCCACCAACAATGTAAGAGGGTTCCCTTTTCTCTACAGCCTCTCCAGCATTTATTGTTTGTAGACATTTGGATAGCAGCCATTCTAACTGGCATGAGATGGTACCTCATTGTGGGTTTGATTTGCATTTCTCTAATGCACTCAATATGCCAGCGCATTTGGAAAACTCAGCAGTGGCCACAGGACAGAAAAAGGTCAGTATTCATTCCAATCTCAAAGAAAGACAATGCCAAAGAATGCTCAAACTACTGCACAATTGCACCCTCGTGGCTCAGACAGTTAAGCGTCTATCTACAATGCAGGAGACTCGGGTTCAATCCCTGGGTCAGGAAGATCCCCTGGAGAAGGAAATGGCAATCCACTCCAGTATTATTGCCTGGAAAATCCCATGGACAGAGGAGCGTGGTAGGCTACATGTAGTCCATGGGGTTGCAAAGAGTCGGACACGACTGAGAGACTTCACTTCACTTCACAAGCTAGTAAAGTAATGATGAAAATTTTCCAAGCCAGGTTGCAGCAATATGTGAACTGCGAACTTCCAGATGTTCAAACTGGATTTAGAAAAGGCAGAGGAACCAGAGATCAAATTAACAACATCCACTGGATCATCAAAAAGGCAAGAGAGATTCAGGAAAACATCTATTTCTGCTTTATTGACCATGCCAAAGCCTTGGACCATGTGGATCACAATAAACTGTGCAAAATTTTGAAAAAGATGGGCATACCAGACCACCTGACCTGCCTCTTGAGAAACCTATATGTAGGTCAGGAAGCAACAGTTAGAACTAGACATGGAACAACAGACTGGTTCCAAATAGGAAAAGGAGTACATCAAGGCTGTATATTGTCACCCTGCTAATTTAACTTATATGCAGAGTACATCATGAGAAATGCTGGGCTGGAAGAAACACAAGCTGGAATCAAGATTTCCAGGAGAAATAACCAATAACCTCAGATATGCAGATGACACCACCCTTATGGCAGAAAGTGAAGAGGAACTAAAAAGCCTCTTGATAAAAGTAGATGTGTATAAGAGACAGGAATAATTACAGCTCTGTTAAAAATCACTTCCTTTTCCTCAGCTAAATCCATGGACCTGTCTTCCATGAAGCAGAAGAGAATAATAGCAGAAGAATGCTCTATTTTCCACACTCACNAACCTCAGATATGCAGATGACACCACCCTTATGGCAGAAATTGAAGAGGAACTAAAGAGCCTCTTGATGAAAGTGAAAGAGGAGAGTGAAAAAGTTGGCTTAAAGCTCAACATTCAGAAAACTAAGATCATGATGGCATCTGGTTTCATCACTTCATGGGAAATAGATGGGGAAACAGTGGAAACAGTGTCAGACTTTATTTTTCTGGGCTCCAAAATGACTGCGGATGGTGACTGCAGCCATGAAATTAAAAGACGCTTGCTCCTTGGAAGGAAAGTTATGACCAACCTAGATAGCATGTTGAAAAGCAGAGATATTACTTTGCCAAAAAAGGTCTGTCTAGTGAAGGCTGTGGTTTTTCCAGTGGTCATGTATGGATGTGAAAGTTGGACTGTGAAGAAAGCTGAGCACTGAAGAATTGATGCTTTTGAACTGTGGTGTTGGAGAAGACTCTTGAGAGTCCCTTGGATTGCAAGGAAATCCAACCAGTCCATCCTAAAGGAAATCAGTCCTGGGTGTTCACTGGAAGGACTGATGCTGAAACTGAAACTCCAATACTTTGGCCACCTGACGCGAAGAACTGTCTTCTTGGAAAAGACCCGCATGCTGGAAAAGACTGAGGGCAGGAGGAGAAGTGGACGATAGAGGAAAATATGGTTGGATGCCATCACCAACTAGTTGGACATGAGTTTGGGTAAACTCAAGGCGTTGGTGATGAACAGGGAGGCCTGACATGCTGCGGTCCATGGGGTTGCAAAGAGTCAGACATAACTGAGTGACTGAACTGAACTGAACTGAGATCATTTTCTTAGCTTCTTTGCTTATCAGTCATATGAATTCAGGTAATAAATATGACCCATATTTGTTGATATGCATTTTCAGTTTAAAAACTGGTTTAAGGAGGATTCGGAGAAGATGGCAGAGGAATAGGATGGGGAGACCACTTTCTCCCCAGCAAATTCATCCAAAGAACATTTCAACGCGGAGGAAAATCTACANGGCTGATTTATGTCAATGTATGGCAAAATGAGTACAGTATTGTAAAGCAAAACAAACTAAAAAAATAAAAATTAATAATTTAAAAAAAAAAGAATTTTAAAGCAAAAAAAAAAACTGGTTTAATAGACACAAACTTTTACTGTCATGCCATAAGTGAGTTAGTTGCCATTATAATTTCTGTGCCTACATATTTGAAACTTGAAGTTTAGAGAAATTATTATTTCTCCCAAAGTTTTACCTGGGCTATAAAAGTGAACCCAGGCAGAACTCTAGGACTTAGGGCTTCAGATAAAGTTCTTTCCTTGGCCATACTACATTTTTCTTGATTATGTAGGGATGGAGTTGCAGCTGATAATCAAATAAAATGTTATATCTCGAAGTAGTAGGTAAACTCTGAAATAAATACAGAATATAATATTTTCCTTCTAGATCAATTTCTAAAGGAGTATTGCATTTATTTTTTACTTTCTATGTACACAAATTAGAAAATCTAATTAATACATGTGCGTTAGTCACTCAGTTGTGTCTGATTCTTTGTGACCACATAGACTGTAGCCCACCAGGCTCCTTTGTCCATGGAATTCTCCAGGTAAGAATACTGGAGTTGGTTTCCATTCCCTTCTCCAAATTAATGCATATTTCTTATAAAAATAAAAATCAAAGCAGTACAGTGCTTCTTCACTGTTTCATTCCTCAGAGAATTTACTATTAATTTACNAGTTGTGTCTGATTCTTTGTGACCACATAGACTGTAGCCCACCAGGCTCCTTTGTCCATGGAATTCTCCAGGTAAGAATACTGGAGTTGGTTTCCATTCCCTTCTCCAAATTAATGCATATTTCTTATAAAAATAAAAATCAAAGCAGTACAGTGCTTCTTCACTGTTTCATTCCTCAGAGAATTTACTATTAATTTACAGTCACACACACACACACACGCATATATATATATATATAGCAATGTATCTTCCATGTGGTTTTTGTTATTGTTACTATTCAGTCACTAAATTGTGTCTGTTTTTTTTTTTTTGGACCCCATGGACATCAACACACCAGGCTTCTCTGTCCTACAGTATCACTTGGAGTTTGCTCTAATCATGTCCATTGAGTTGGTGATGCTATTTAACCATCTTATCCTCTGTTGCCCCCTTCTTTTGCCTTCAGTTTTTTTTCCAGCATCAGGGTCTTTTCCAATGAGTATCTTTGTATCAGGTAGCCAAAGTATTAGAGCTTCAGCTTCAGCATCAGCCCTTCCAGTGCATATTCAGGGTTGATTTCCTTTAGGTTGACTGTTTTGAACTCCTTGCAGTCCTCTGTCCAAGGGATTTCCCAGGCAAGAATACTGAAATGGGTTGCTATTTCCTTCTCCAAGGGATCTTCCTGAGCCAGGGATCAAACCCAGGTGTCCTGCATTGGCAGGTGGATTCTTTATCACTAAGCCACCTGGGAAGCCTATGGACTTAGTAACTGAAATAGTAATAACGGGAAAGTATTTAGAAAGTACATGCTAATATTTGCATTAAGATATCCATTCTGATAACTGTTATTTTTTAGTCTTAGAATGTATTGGCTAATTTTATGTTAGAATAAGTAGACTGTCTTCCATAATGCGATTTGTTGTTCAGTCCCTAAGTCATGTCCAGCTCTATGTGACCCCATGGAGTGCAGCATTCCAGGCTTCCTTGTCCTTCATTATCTCCCAGAGTTTTCTCAAACTCATGTCCATTGAGTCAGTGATGCCACCCAAACATTTCATCCTTTGTTGTCCCTTTATCCTCCTGCCCTCAGTCCAATGGGTTGACTCTTCATATCAGGTGGTCAAAGTATTGAAGCTTCAACATCAGCCCTTTCAATGAACATTCTGGGTTGATTTTCTCTAGGATTGACTGGTCTGATCTCCTTGCTGTTCAAGGAACTCTTAAAAGTCCTCCAGCAGCACAGTTCAAAAGCATCAAGTCTTCGGTGTTCAGCCTTCTTTATGGTCCAACTCTCACATCCGTACATGACTACTGGAAAAACCATACCTTTGACTGTACAGACCTTTGTTGGCAAAGTTGTTTCTGCTTTTTAATATGCTGTCTATATTTGTCATACCTTTTCTTTCAAGGAGCAAGTGTCTTTTAATTTCATGGCTACAGTCACTGCCCACAGTGACTTTAGAGACCAGGAAATAAAATCTACCACTGTTTCTAATTTTTCCCCATCTAGTTGCCATGAAATGATGGGACCGGATGCCATGATCTTAGTTTTTTGAATGGTGAGTTTTAAACCAGCTTTTTCACTCTCCTTTTTCCCCTTCATCAAGAAGCTCTTCAGTTCTTCTTCACTTTCTGACATTAGAGTGGTATCATCTGCTTAGTGAAGTCGCTCAGTTGTGTCCGACTCTTTGCAGCCCCATGGACTGTAGCCCATCAGGTTCCTCTGCCCATGGGATTCTCCAGGCAAGAATACTGGAGTGGGTTGCCATTTCCTTCTCCAGGGGAATCTTCCCAACCCAGGGATAGAACTCAGGTCTCCTGTATTGTGGGCAGACGCTTTAACCTCTGAACCACTGGGGAAGCCCATCATCAGCTTGGGCCTCCTCAAATCAGACTAATGGCCTAAAATAACCAGAAGACCAGTCTCTCCAAACAAGAGGAAACAAGAGAGAAATCTAATAAGAGTTATTTGGACATCATCTGTATATCAGCTCTCCTGAGTCTCCTGTCTACTGGCCCAAAATCTGCTGCAGCTTTTGGATTCCCTTGTCTCCATTAAGATATGAGCTAATCCACTAGTGTAAATCAATCTCTATCTCTGTTTCTCTCTGTCTCTGTTTTTCACTGTCTTTCTCAGTCTCTGACTGTGAAATGTCATGGGCAATAAACACTTATTTCTGAAATAACTTTTATAACTATTATTTATGCAATTTGAAATAAAATTTAAGATAGAAATCCTAAAATCATTACAAATATCTATGTATTTTCAAAGCCCATCTTAATTGAACACTTTCACATCATGAAGACATTTTGGTTTTAGTATAGTTTATCTTGTTTTAAATTTTATTTTTTTTCTCTATATAATACTTCATTTTAATGAGCTAAAATGATTTATGGTACATATCACATGATTTAGAAATTTCTGTTTTCTTAAGATTGCTGCTGCTGCTGCTGCTAAGTCACTTCAGTTGTGATTTCTCTTTTATAAAAACATTTGTTCCATTCCCTCCAAAAGGTACATTTCTTTTCTGTAAGTAATTTTTCCTTTTTTTTCCTATTTTTGAAATTTGTTTTTTTGTGTTGTCTTTTTTCCTTTTAGTTGTTTCATAGATAATGCCACTGGATCACCAGAAATAAATGGTCTAAAAAAACAAGTACAAGCATAAATGCCACAAGTCTATCAAAAATTTGAACAAAATCTTTCAGAGAAAGGCATAATTGAAAGGAAAACAAAAAATCAGAAATCTTTGGAGAATCTATGATCCTAGGAATAGTTTTTAAACTATTGAAGTTAGTTTTGTTCCTTGAAAATAATGAAAAGAGAGAAAAGAAAAGGAAGTGTTTCCCCTGGATGTTTTGAAAACTGACCTGCCTTGTGGAGCAACAGTTTTAATATAACTCAACCTATGTTTCTATTGATAATAGCCTAACATTATTATTATGGAAGTGACAATGATAAAATAATAAAACATGATTTAGAAGCAAAGTACATCTCTTTATCATTATTAAAATTGGATGAGCATCTACAGACACATTCATTGTCAAAGTGAGAACAGGTCTGAATTTGCTCTGCAGCTACTGTAGAGCAAAGAACTTTGTTGACTTTTTCCCTTACTTCCTGGCATGGAAACCCTATAGCCTGGTAATTTCTTGAGCAATAGAAGTGTCTGTTGTTTGTAATGAGACCATCAGATTAGAGGAGTTCATGCTAAAGGAGTGGTAGGTATGTAAACAAGATGACTCAGGTTGAGGCCTAGTTCCTCAGAAAGGATAACCATGTGATTAGAGGTGTGGAGCTCTGAGCCAAGTGATGTAAGCCTGACTTCTGGGTATCCCATGGGGGCTGAAATTTTAGTTTAAATCATTTGGCCAGTGATTCAATCAACCATGCTTATGAAATGAACTTGAAACTTGAGTTCCCTTTCCTGGTTAACAATATTCTGCACAAATTTCTATGAGTCAACATGCTGAGAGAATGACACCTCCTGACTCCAAAAGACAGAGAATATGGAAGCTTCAAGACTGAGCCCTCCTAGACCTCTTATGTGGTCACATAGACCTCTATACTTGTCTCTTCTTTTCACTGTCTCAGATTTGTATCCTTATTGCTATAAAAAAAATTGTAATCGTTAAGTATAGTACATTGAGTGAGTGGTATCTGAATGGTTGGTAGGAAGTCCAGGATTTGTAGCCAATTGCTCAGGAGTACAGATAGTCTAGGACCCCATAAGCTGGCAGCTGGTTCCTGAAGTGAGGGCAGTCTTGTTGGGATCTGTACCCTTAGTCTGTGGAATCTACACTAATTCCTACAAGTTAAGTCATAAGTCATTGTAGCTACCATGATGGTCTTGATTTTCCTGCTTTATACACTGTAAATCTATTGTCAGGCACAAGCTTTTGGGCATGTAACATTATTATTCCCATTGTCAAATCAGGAGCATTTTTTTCAATATTGTATAACCATGTGTTTGATTACTTTGGCTGGTAGTTTGGATAACATGTCCTGAATAGATAATAGAATCAGTCAAAACAAGTTTCATTTATCCACAGCAATAAGGATTCTTGTCCTTTCCAATTTTGTAAACTGCTTGATATCTTGCAATTACTAAACACACTCTAATTGACCCAAATGGTAGAGTCAGAATTGGTTAGATGCTTTTGAACCTGGATTTACATCACTACAACATAAAGGTATAATTTAATTATCTTGATCAGGCTCTGTTAGAGAGTGAGAAGACTTGGTGAACCTAAGAGCTTAAATTAAATTTGTAGAATTATTTTTTAATCAAAATTTTGCAGTACAATGGAGCAATACAACAAATTTTTGAAAATATGAATTTTAACAAACAGAATTAACTTGTTTGTAAACAAAAACAAAATGATCGTGCATTGCATTATCCCTTGACTTTAGGCAAAATATACTTTAATATATTTGAAAATACAGTTGATAACTGCCACCATAATTTTAACCTTAAAAACATCTTACTTCTTTCTGTTCTAATCCTCATTCTTATTAATTTGTAATTGCAAACTATTTACTTTGCTTATACTCTAATATGTTTACTGAAATCACTTTTTGAACCTCCTCTCCTTCTTGGAATGTTTCCTAGTTATCTACTCAGGGACAAGTTCTCCTGGAGGTGTGGGGGATGTCATTGAATTTGATTTTTGTCCTAGTTTGACTGAAAGGAGTAGACTAGAGATGTAGTGCTATCACTGTGATCACTGGGAAGTAAATATGGCTGTGCATATAAGAACACTGTCATGTGTAAGCTATAAACTTAAAAAAGCAGTACTCAAACTCTATTCTGAGGTGATAAAGAGTCATTCTCTCACACACACCAAAAATGAATGCACAGGGATAGAGTTTCACCAAGTGTTTATATAGCAAATTCAGTTTAACTTAATAGGTTACATTAACTATCGAAATGCAATGCAATTTAATCAATCAACAAGCCAGGACCCAGTGACAAAGATGCATTTCTATGTAACTCAGAAGCATTTAATTTAAAATTAAGAATAGCCATACTATTATAGACAAAACACACTACCACTTCACAAAAACTAATACAAATTATGGGGAAAATCTCACTTCAGGAAAGATTAGTTCTATTTGTATTCATTATCAGAGAGAAGACTATTTCAGCTTTAAGTACATTCCATTGAATAATCTCTGTGGAAATATTTTCATAATGCTGAATTTTAAAAATTATTTTATTTTTGGCTGCACTGGATGGTCGTTGCGGCACGCAGGTTTCTCCAGTTGTGCAGGGAGGAGATACTCTCCGGTTGCACTACACAAGCTTTTCATTGCAGTGGCTGCTCTTGTTGCAGAGCACCAGTTCTAAGCACTCTGGATTCAGTTGTTGCAGCTTGCTGGCCTTCAGTAGTTTCACCACAGGGACCTCTTAGTTGTGGCTCACAGGTCTAGAGTGCACAGGCTTCAGTAGTTGTGGCTTGTGAGCTCCACAGAGCATGGGCTCAGCTAGTTGTGGTACATGGGCTTAGTTGCTCCCTTGCATGTGGAATCTTCCTGGACACAGGGGTTGAATCTGTGTTCCCTGTATTGGCAAGCAGATTCTTATCCACTGTATCACCAGGGAAGACCAGGTGCTAAATTTTTACTTAAGAAGTTAAAAGGAAAAACATTAACTTACTAGAGATCTATGACTCTCCTACATTGCCTAATGTAGGGCATTAGTAATGCCCTTCTGTAATATCTGAAATTGAACTAATGAAGTCATAGGGAAAATAAAACTCTACAGGTAAATATTATACTCCCCATATATATCATTAATTTCATTTTTGTTATCCTTAGAATAGATAGAAAAAATAGGTAATGTTCAAGATTTTACACACCACTAATACAACAGAAAGCAAACTATGGAAAAATGTTTATTCACTTCTTTAAAATGCACACGTATGTATGCCTGCCTTTTTAAGTGACAAATACATTTTAAAATTAGAAAAAATACTTATCATTTATTTTGCCCTAATGGAATAAATGTCTCATCTCTATACAATTGAAGCTCTAAATTAATTGTGCAATTTAAAGTAATGTCCTTTTTTTTAAAAAAAAAATCTGAACTCTTGACTTATCCTGTTTACAGGATCTCTATTCAAGGTCACCTCCACTTTAGCAACAAAATACAATTTGTGTTTATATCCCTGCTTATAAATTTTGTTGTTAAACAATATTTAATTGGCTGAGAATTTGCTGTTTATTGTGTAATCTAATCCTTTCCTCTTTATCATCTATATTGCCAATTGTAGACATAGGAAACGAAGCTTAACGTACATAAAAACAAATTATAGACTGTAATTTCACTGTCTCTAATGTCAGGCATATGTGTTTTCAGGCTAAAAGGCACTATATCTCTGAATTCTTAGAGCAATTTAAATAAAGGGAATTATTCAGGAGATTACTGAAAAGGGATTAATGACAAAATTAGGCAGAACATTGTGTCTCTGTCCCTGCTTGATTACTCTGCCCTCTTAGCTGCCTGAATGACAAAGATAACCCCATTGTTGTGCCCTGCTTCATGAAGCTATTGAGTAACTCAGAGTTCTCTAAATTTGTATCCATTAATAAAGTAAAAAAGAACATATTGTCTTTATGAATTTTCCTTACGAGGACAAAAGAAATCATTATCAAAAGAAAACAGAACATAATAACATTGGAGTAGCATTGGCAACCCACTCCAGTACTCTTGCCTGGAGAATCCCATGGACAGAGGAGCCTGGTGGGCTGCAGTCCATNCTTGTCTTGGAATTTTATTGGTATCCCACATAAACCAAGTTATTCAGCCTCTTTTTCTCTTCTAATATCGCCTACTATTTTCTGGCTGAATTCCCATCTGGCACGTGGGTCCTCATCAAGCCTACTAATTCTACCTGGGCTTCTAAGATCAGACCAGGGAGGCCTCAGTGCCTCCTCTCCTTCGAGAGAACAGAAAGACGCCTGTGGCCTATGTAGATGATGATTGGTATTCCACGTAAGCCAAGTTATTCAGCCTCTTTTCTCTGCTAATTTTCTAATCCCTCTCTATCTGTAATTAAATAAGTTTTTCCTAGGATGCCAACTCGGTCTCCCCCTTCGAATCACCGTGGATCCTCCTGGGCTGAACCCCGGCAGTTGGACATGACTGAGCAACTTCCCTTTCACTTTTCACTTTCATGCATTGGAGAAGGAAATGGCAACCCACTCCAGTGATCTTGCCTGGAGAATCCCAGGGATGGGGGAGCCTGGTGGGCTGCCATCTCTGGGGTCGCACAGAGTTGGACATGACTGAAGCGACTTAGCAGCAGCAGCAGCAGCAGCAGCAGCAGTAGCACTGTCAGTACTTTTTACACATATAATTAGTTATCAGTTGATAACCTCATTTCCCAAGTCAAATAAATAGCAGTGATATTTAATGCCTCTTGTTGCACGAGATAGTAACACAACTCTGAACTGCTTGGAAAGAAAAAGTTGGGCCAATGTACTGACAGAAAATAGACAGAGGACAAGGGTCATGCTGTCATAATGATTAATTCAGATCAACACAGACTGTCTTTACTGTGGTAATTGGTATCAATCATGATGAAAGTTGAAATTCATGGTTCAGTCTTGCCGGAAGCAAGCATAAGAAAGGCCCACCGGTGAAGTTGTACCAAGCAATTCATCAAAGATGCTATCAGTGAGCATGCTTGACATTAACTCATTTTCCACATGCCTGGATATACGGAATAGAGAATGCACATTTAAGAATTGGCAGATTAAACGCAATATAAACTAAACATTCAATTCAGTTCAGTCACTCAGTCATGTCTGACTCTTTGCGACCCCATGAATCACAGCACGCCAGGCCTCCCTGCCCATTACCAACTCCGGGAGTTCACTCAGACTCACATCCATTGATTCCGTGATGCCATCCAGCCATCTCATCCTCTGTCGTCCCCTTCTCCTCCTGTCCCCACTACATAGAGTTAAAAAAAAAAGGTACACCTTATATGTCTGAGTAAAAAAGGGGAAATTCTAANCCCATTACCAACTCCGGGAGTTCACTCAGACTCACATCCATTGATTCCGTGATGCCATCCAGCCATCTCATCCTCTGTCGTCCCCTTCTCCTCCTGTCCCCACTACATAGAGTTAAAAAAAAAAGGTACACCTTATATGTCTGAGTAAAAAAGGGGAAATTCTAATACAGATCATTGGAATTCTTAATATTAACACCATTTGGATTTTAACTGCATTGCCATTATCTAATTACATAATTATTATGTATAAGATTATTAGCATTTTTTTTTTTTTTTGCTAATTGATCCTATCATCTTTACTGTTTGGAAAATGTAGCATCATACAGTTTCATACAAATACCTACCTGTCATTTTATCCAGCCAAGTGACTGAGAGAGGCCTGCAAGTTCACCTGTATGGATATTTTTAAGAGACTATTAAAGAGTAGTGACTGTCCCTGGGAAAGGAAATGTCAACCTACTCCAGTATTTTTCCCTAGAAAATCCCATGGACAGAGGAGCCTGGTGGGGTACAGTCCATGAAGTCACAAGAGCTGGACACAAACTAGTGACTAAACCACCACCAGTGACTGTCCCAAATGCTTTNCCTGTATGGATATTTTTAAGAGACTATTAAAGAGTAGTGACTGTCCCTGGGAAAGGAAATGTCAACCTACTCCAGTATTTTTCCCTAGAAAATCCCATGGACAGAGGAGCCTGGTGGGGTACAGTCCATGAAGTCACAAGAGCTGGACACAAACTAGTGACTAAACCACCACCAGTGACTGTCCCAAATGCTTTATATACCATATCTGTTTAGGAATGGTTCAGTTACACACTAGAGAACCCAATCGGGAAAGGTTTAAACTCCTGAAAGAACACAAGAGAAAACCCAGGGCTCATTCAGTGACT
Source organism: Neotragus moschatus (assembly GCA_006410615.1). Lineage (NCBI taxonomy): Eukaryota > Metazoa > Chordata > Mammalia > Artiodactyla > Bovidae > Neotragus > Neotragus moschatus. Next base: position 49,659 of record SJYA01000856.1, read on the forward strand.
GCTTCAATAGCATCAGCATTCAGACTCTTTCCATATCTGCTCCACTGTTCCTAAAGCTTGATTCATGCCCTTATGAGCTTAAGAAGTGATTTTTCCTCGAGGTGTCATGGTAATAGTTCAAGTGGAGGAACAGGGAACGATCAACAAAAGTGCACGCCAGATGAGACCACCACCCTACTTATCCCCAGTTAACCTATATGGGCTTTTGGGAATGAGTCAGTACCCAGTGGTTTCTGCTTGCATCACTAGTTAGCTCTGCGTCACTTACTCATCATTCTCTTTAAGAGACTCTAGGAAGCGTTTCTGCTGCTGGGCCTATTGCTGCCTCTGTCCAGATGGAAGTTCTCCTCTAAGAAGGAAGAAAAGAAATATGGCTATATCATCTGCTTATCTAACAATAATTGCCACACATGTGGATATAAGGGAAGACTCTAGCTGGGACGATTTAAGAGCCAGATTCCTGACACAATGCTTTCTTGTTGTGGCTAACCAGAGGAGCTGAGGTACAGGAGGAATGGATTAATAGTGTGAGGTAAGGTCAGAGCGTGTGTGCTGTGCTAATTTGCTTCCGTCATGAAAAACTCTTTGTGACTCTAAGGGCTGTAGTCTGCCAGCCTCTTCTGTCCATGGGATTCTCCAGGCAAGAATACTAGAGTGGGTCTGTGCCTTCCTCCAGGGAATATTCCCAACCCAGGGAATGAACCTGCATCTAGATGTTTCTTTTATTGTTAGGCAGGTTCTTTACCACTATCACCCAAGGGCAGAGAGTATGAGGCAAGAGAGTCACTTTTTAAAAAGTAATAATAATTTGTTTATTTTCATTAGATGCTAATTACTTTACAATACTGTGGTGGTTTTTGCCGTACATGGACATGAATCAGCCACAGGCGCACATGTGTCCCCCCAGTTTGAATCCCCCTCTCCTCTCCCTCCCCACCCTACCCCTCTGGGTTGTCCCAGAGCACCGGGCTTTGAGTGCCCTGCTTCATGCATCAAACTTGCACTGGTCATCTGTTTTACGTGTGGTAATGTACATTTTCAATGCTACTCTAAGAGAGTCACTTTTTAAGGTATTTCACTCTTGGTAAAGATTTTGGATATTGGAAAGTCTGAATGAGATTAAAAATCACTGGAAAATTTGAATAGAGATATGAGTCTGATCTTGCTGCGGTTTTGACAACAGACCCCAGGAGTACAAGATTTGAAATAAGGAAACCAGTAAGTATGAGATTCTTGCAATAGGAATGATGTGATATAGATTGGACTATGGTACAAGTAGGAGATGTGATAAGAAATGTTCAAGTCTAGTGGTATTGTGACACCTGACAGGACTTATGGACAGGTTGAATTGTAGGTTGTGAGAGAAAAATGAGTCTAACATCAGTCTATTTTTAATGAAAATATATATTGATTTTATCTATTCTGAATGAATGAATGGCCATAATTTCCCCATCTTTACTACTACTGCAAATTTTATTGACCGTTATTAATACTGAACCATCACGGTGACCCCCTAGTATGGAGAAAGACTGGTCTGCAGTTAACTGTGACTGTGAAATAGTACCCTAATTCTGTGGTCAACATTTTGATGGAGACTTGAAATGAATTTCAAATATTTTTTGTTTTATTTTTTCTTCTCTATGTTTTGACATATTTAATATAGTGGTGGAGTAACGAATTACCTTTGGTTTTGATAGAAGTTAAATGTGAAATTATGGAATCATGCTTTCAGAGAAAGGAAACTAAAAAAAATTTTTTTCTATTTCTTCTATGACTAAAAACAATTTAGTTATTTCTGCTCTTTGGTCAATATTTTTACTATGTATTTCCTCATCATTTCAGTTCAGTTCAGTCGATCAGGCATGTCTGACTGTTTGTAGCCCCATGAATCGCAGCATGCCAGGCCTCCCTGTCCATCACCAACTCCTGGAGTTCACCCAAACTCATGTCCATGGAGTCTGTGATGCCATCCAGCCATCTCATCCTTTGTCATACCCTTCTCCTCCTGCCCCCACCTTCCCAGCATCAGAGATTTTCCAGTGAATCAACTCTTCACATGAGGTGGCCAAACTATTGGAGTTTCAGCTTTAGCACCAGTCCCTCCAAAGAACGCCCAGGACTGATCTCCTTTAGGATGGACTGATCGGATCTTCTTGCAGTCCAAGGGACTCTCAAGAGTCTTCTCCAACACCACAGTTCAAAAGCATCAATTCTTCAGCACTCAGGCACTCAGCTTTCTTCACAGTTCAACTTTCACATCCATACATGACTACAGGAAAAACCACAGTCTTGACTAGACAGACCTTTGTTGGCAAAGTAATATCTATGCTTTTGAATGTGCTATCTAGGTTGGTCATAACTTTTCTTCCAAGGAGTAAGCGTCTTTTAATTTCATGGCTGCAGTCACCATCTGCAGTCATTTTGGAGCCCCCCGAAATAAAGTCTGCCACTGTTTCCCTTGTTTCCCCATCTATTTCTTGTGAAGTGATGAGACCAGATGCCATGATCTTAGTTTTCTGAATGTTGAGCTTTAAGCCAACTTTTTCACTCTCCTCTTTCACTCTCATCAAGAGGCTTTTTAGTTGCTCTTCACTTTCTGCCATAAGAGTGGTGTGATCTGCATATCTGAGGTTATTGATATTTCTCCTGGCAATCTTGATTCCAGCTTGTGCTTCTTCCAGCCCAGCATTTCTCATGATGTACTCTGCATATAAGTTAAAAAGCAGGGTGACAATATACAGCCTTGACATACTCCTTTTCCTATTTGGAACCAGTCTGCTATTCCATGTCGTTTTAACTGCTGCTTCCTGACCTGCATATAGGTTTCTTACCACTAGGCAAAGATTTTGGAGCCAAGAAAATAGTCTGTCACTGTTTCCATTGTTTCCCTATCTATTTGAAATGATGGGACCAGAGCCATGACCTTAATTTTTTGAATGTTGAGTTTTAAGCCAGCTTTTTCACTCTCCTCTTCTACCTTCATCAAGAGGCTCTTTAGGTCCTCTTTGCTTTCTGCCTAAGGGTGGTGTCATCTTTATTTTATTTTATTTTATTTTATTTTCTTGGGCTCCAAAATCACTGCAGATGGTGACTGTAGTCATGAAGTTAAAAGATGCTTGCTCCCTGTAAGACAAGCTATGACAAACCTAGGTAGAGTATTAAAAGGCAGAGACAATACTTTGCCAACAACGATCCATATAGTCAAAGCTACCGTTTTTCCAGTATTTATGGATGTGAGTGTTGGACCATAAAGAAGGCTGAGTGACAAAGAATTGATGATTTTGAACTGTGGTTTTGGTGAAGACTCTTCTCCAAAGACTCTTGAGATTATCTTCGACTAAAGGGGATCAAACCAGTCAATCCTGAAGGAAATCAGTCCTGAATATTCATTGGAAGGGCTGATGCTGAAGTTGAAGTTTCAATACATTNGTGTTGGACCATAAAGAAGGCTGAGTGACAAAGAATTGATGATTTTGAACTGTGGTTTTGGTGAAGACTCTTCTCCAAAGACTCTTGAGATTATCTTCGACTAAAGGGGATCAAACCAGTCAATCCTGAAGGAAATCAGTCCTGAATATTCATTGGAAGGGCTGATGCTGAAGTTGAAGTTTCAATACATTGATCACCTGATGCAAAGAGCTGACTCACTGGAAAAGTCCCTGATGCTGGGAAAGATTGAAGGCAGGAGAAGAGGAAAACCAAAGATAAGATGGTTGGATGGCATCACTGACTCAGTGGACAAGGAATCTGAGCAATTCTGGGAGATGGTGAAGGATAGAAAGCCTGCTGTGCTGCAATCCATGGGCTCTGCAAAGAGTCGGATATAACTAAATCACTGAAGAACAGAAACAACCATTTTTAGAAATAGCTGTCATTCACTATTAACAAGTGAAAATTAACTGCAGCCTGACGAGCTGCAGTCTATTGAGTCACAAAGAGTCAGATAGGACTGAGTGACTGAACAACAACAACAAAGATATCTCTGAGGAGTGTTTTTTTTAATATAAATTTATTTATTTTAATTGGAGGTTAATTACTTTACAATACTGTATGCTTTTAAACTTTCTCTGAATGTCGTTATTCCCTAAATTTCATTTATGAGTCCAGAAATTTGTATGATTTTCTCTTTTTCTTCTTACATGAATTTTATCTATGCATTATAAAGTTCAAAGGCTGAATTCTTGAGTTTATCTGCGAGTGTTACTGTTTTCTCTTTTTCTATTCATTATTTCCTGATTTAATCGTTTATCCTTGCCTTCCATTTTCCTTAGATTATTATGCTTTCTAAATTCTCTTTGAACTTTGTATTTCTCTATTGTTTTGAAGCATCTAACATTAGAGCATTCTTACTTTTAATATTCATCCCTGGTTACCCATAGAAGTCCTATTCAAGTATTGGGTAATTTAAATGGCACAGCCATCAATCCATCAGTAAGGTCATTTGGCCAAGCACAGTGAGTCTTTGTCAGGGTGCAATAGTGAAATACAGCACTGTTTAAGGATGTTATAGTCTTTCTGCTTGAATGCTTCAAGGCATTTTTGATTATCACTGAAGCCCAGGAAATTTCCTAGAACTTGTTCTAGGAAATACTATTAGATCTGAATACTTTACGGTACAATGCAATATGAACTCAGGAGACCCCGATTTGATTGCTTAAGATCCGCTGGAGAAGGGGTAGGCTACCCACTCCAGTATTCTTGGGCTTCCCTTGTGGCTCAGCTGGTAAAGAATCTGACTGCAATGTGGGAGACCTGAGTTTGATCCCTGGGTTGGGAAGATCCCCTGGAGAAGGGAAAGGCTATCCACTCCAGTATTCTGGCCTGGAGAATTCCATGGACCAGTCCATGGGTTGCAAAGAGTCGAACAGAACTGAGTGACTTTCACTTTCACATGAACTCTTTTAGCATATTGATTAATCTCTCAAAACTTTGCTTAGAAAAGTTTTGTGAAATACTTTTACTCTATTTTTTTCTTAATGGTATTCACTACAAATATTCTCCTTTATTTGTCCTCTATAGCTATTACTTTTCCATATTATTTTTCACAAGTTATTTTAGATTTCATTTTTGTTTCCTTTGTAATACCCATTCTATTATACATTTTTTTTCACTATTTATAGAAAGTTTGCTTTTTTTTCTGTGTTGTTTTGCTTTTTTTTGTTCCTGATTTCTACAGCTAATATTTTGTCTCATCTACCTTCACTCATATGGACTTCACTGGTGGCTCAGACAGTAAAAAATCTGCTTACCAGTGTTTGATCCCTGGATGGGGAACATCCTCTGTAGAAGGAAATGGCAACCCACTCCAGTATTCTTTCCTTGAAAATCCCATGGACAGAGGAGCCTGCTCGGCTACAGTCCATGGGGTCACAAAAGAGTCAGACATGACTTAGCAATCAAATAACAGCCACAATAATCAACCATTATAACATCCCTGAATTTTTATATCCAAATCTTGAATTCTATCTTCAAAGCCCTCAAGTATAAAAAAGTATATTTTCTATCTTGACTTTTGATTGCTTTACTGCTATATTCTTGCCTGGTATTCTTCATCATCAGTTTGGTTACACTGTTTCTTTATATTTTCTTTTTAAATCATGCACTATCATTTACTTGAGTCTATGATGGTTCCATTTAGTTTATTAATAATTTTTGAATAAGATTGTTCCTGTCAGACCAGCAATTGGCAGCTCTTTCATGTGAGGAACAGAAGTCATAGATCTGTAGGTGTGAGAATTTTGCCTCATTCTTAATGAAAAATCTTTATTTTTGTGGCATTGAGTGACTCTGTGTATATTTGCACGTGTGTGTGTGTGTGAGAGAGAGAGAGAGAAAGAAAAGGAGAGAGGAAAGGGAATTAGTTTACCTTTTTTCTGCTGAGTAACAAAGATAAAAACTATTCATAATTTTATTCTTTAATTGTCCTTTCAGTTGCTTCTTACAAAAATGATGATTTCCTATAGAATGCTTCTTACAGAAAATGATAATTTTATAGATTTTAAAAAACTCTTACATAGTTTATTGTTATAATCGTTATTTTACAAAACAAAATTTTTGGTACATTTTGCAACTTATTGACAGATTGTGGAATGCCTATTAGAATATTGTAAGTAATTTTTTTAAAATGAATCCTCTATTCCATTTGAATAATCAGTTTCCTCTCTAGTTTTATATTTTTGGCTTCTTTATCTCAGGGTTATTGCTTTATGATGTGGGCCCCTATAAACAAGAAGTCACATGAAGTCATTCTAAACTTTTCTCCTTTGCTTTTATCTTATATGGATTCTTGTAGGTTGAAATATTTGACTTTCAAGCTCCCTTCCAACTAGAAGTGGCTACATATACACAGAATCATCAACTCAATGGACATGGGTTTGGGTAAACTCCAGGAGTTGGTGATGGTCAGGGAAGCCTGATGTGCTGAGGTTCATGGGGTGACAAAGAGTCAGACACGACTAAGCTACTGAACTGCACTGAACTGAACAGATACATTCCTGCCATGCGATGTAGAAAAAAGTCTCTATAGAAGTTTTTTTTTTTTTTTTTTGTCATGATTAAAGTAAACCAGTCACCTTTTTCCTCATTCTCTTTGCCTGAACTATCAATGTTGTTTCTGGAACTGCATTGCCACCATGAGGCCACCAGGGAAAAATAAGTCAAATGATAAGTATGCTAGAGGAAAGATAGGGCTCAGAATCTTTAATAATATGCTGAACCTTTCTAAAAGACCTGCTTCCAGACTTTTCTATGTGAGTAAACACAATGCACTCTCTACTTATGTTGTTGATTTATGGCTTTTCTGTGACTTAACACTTCTGTGAAGTGAAAGAGGAATAGCCTGTTTCATACACAGAGCTTTCTAGGAATGACTTTTTTTCAGTCCAAATACCTTTCCTAGGTCCTAAAATGAACAAGTTCTTTTAGGCACTTAAAGCTCTCTTATGTTTTGCCAAATATACAGGGCTTTTTATTACTATAGCTTCAGTCTCTTTGAACATACTCTAGGTCAATATTTCAATCACAATGCTCCTTTATTATAAATATCTATTATTATTCCTTCAATAAAGAATGTGTTGAAATGTCATCTCTGGTGGATACTTTTTCATTCTCTTTCCTGATTTTTTACTGTGTATATTTCAATAAAACTTAATTGTTCTTCGTTCTTTTGGTTTGATCCTTATTTCTTCCTGATTTATTTTTATTCTGCCTGGCGGATTTCCTCTAAGATTCCTTTACATGTTAGTCTGCTGGAGATAAATTCTTGTCACCTCCTAGCTCCTAAGTTCAGCTTCCGTTTGTTGTTGAAAAATATTTTCACTGAGCATAGAATTCTGGGTGGATGGGTTTTACCTTTCAAAATTTTGCCCTGCTTCCTTATTATACTCATTGCTTTGAAGAATAATTCTGCTATCATTCTTATTTTTATCCCAATTTTTATAATGGGTATTTCTACTCTGGCTGCTTTTAAGGGTTTTTATCAGTGTTTTAGAGCAATTTGATTTTTATTTGTCTTCATGTAGTTTTCTTTATTGTTCTCAGAATGATTTTGATGAGTTTCTTGAATCTGTGCATTTATGGTTTTCATCTAATTTAGAATTATTTTCAAAATAGTTTTATAAAATAGCTTTTCTGACACTCCATCCCTCTCTCAAGGACTTCGATTAACAGTGGCTCAGGTGGTAAAGAATCTGCCTGCAATACAGGAGACCCAAAGGTTTGATCAGTGGGTCAGGAAGATCCCCTGGAGAAAGGAATGGCTACCCACTCCAGTATTCTTGCCTGAAAAATCCTATGCACAGAGCAGCCTGGCAGGCTGAGAGACTAACATTTTTTACAAGGTTCTTTGAAGTTGTTCTGTGATTCACTGATGCTCTTTTCTTCCTTCCTTTCCTTTAATTCTTTTTTAATACCTTCATTTTTTTTTTTAACTTGGCCATGGCATAGGACATGCAGGATCTTAGTTCCCCAACAAGAACCCATGCCCGCTGCAGTGGGAGCATAGAGTCTCAGCCATTTGACCACAAGGAAAGTCTTTCTATCTTCAATTTGGATAGTCTCTAAAAATATTTCTTTAACTTTACTTTACTTTAAACTTTAACTTTACTTTAACTTTTACTTTAAACTTTTACTTTTAACCTTTTAAACTTTTACTTTAAACTTTTATTTTAATTTTACTTTAAAAAAAAATTCTACTTTAAATGAATCTAAGGAGACAGGTCATTGTTACCTGCCATCTAGAAACTAAAAAGACCCCATTTGCTAATTGATGTTTTCTAGTGAAAATGTAATAAAAATGAGAAGGAAATAAAGAGTACTAATAGTGGGAAAAGGAAGGAGTTTGTCTTTATGCTTTCCATCAGATTTTCAACATGTATTTATGTATGTGTGTTTGTGCTTGCAGGTATGTATATATGTATCTAACATACATAATATGTAATAATGATATATACACATTGATTCCAACTATTTGTATTACACTTATAATATATATTATACTCTATATGTATGTATAGGGGATAGAGTTGAAAACAATACATTGGTTTTAGATAGTAAGAATGAGATAAAATATTTCAGTTAATTTTATAGTAAACACTCAAAATAAATAGTTTCTTATCATAATCTGATTTTAAACTTATTTTTTCTGCTGTTGTAAACCATCAATTTGTGGTAATTTGTTATAGCAAATTAATACAGTTCCCAAGTACCTTAAAAGTAGAGTATGTTCATTCTTATCATTTAGTTGATATTTTATTCTGTCCATATTGTAGATTTACTCTGACATTGATATTGTTAATATACCCTTAGGAAAGATACTCTGGGATTTCAAAGAAAAAAAATTCTAAAGTATATTCAGTGAAAAATATAAGAATTCCAGGAAGCCCATATCCCATAAGTCTAAGATGTTTAAATAAATAGATAGTGTGACTTACACATAAAGCAAACAATTTTAGACAAAAAGCTGAAATTCTTATAAACTATAACAAGTTAATTTTATTTAAAAATGTTTTCAATCCTTATTTTTTATTGAAGTATAGTTGATTTACAATGTGTTAATTTTTGCTGTTGAAATGTGGTAGTTGAGAAACTCTTGAGAGTGCCTTGGACTGCAAGGAGATTAAACTAGTCAATCCTAAAAGAAATCAACCATGAATATTCATTGGAAGGACTGTTGCTGAAGCTGAAGCGCTAATACTTTGGTCGCCTAATGCAAAGAGCTGGCTCTCTGTGATCTCATGGACTGCAGCATGCCAGGCTCCTCTGTCCTCTACTCTCTCCTAAATTTTGCTCAAATTCATGTCAATTGAGTTAGTGATACCATCTAATTCATGAAGTGATATCTCCTCATTCTTTGCCACTCCCTTCTACTTTTGCCTTCAAAATTTCCCAGCATTAAGGCCTTTTCCAGTGGGTAAGCCCATAAGACTTTTCCAATAAGTCTTTTCCAGTAGCAGAATTGAAAAATATCAACTCTTCAGCACTCAGACTTTATGGTCCAACTCTCATATCCAGTACATGACTACTGGAAAAACCATAGCTTTGAGTATATAGACATTTGTCAGCAAAATGATTTCTTTGTTTTTTGAATACTATCTAGGTTTGTCATAGCTTACTTTCTAAAGAACAAGCATCTTTTAATTCCATGGATACAGTCATCATCCATAGTGGTTTTGGAACCCAAGAAAATGAAATCTGCAACTGTTTCCAATTTTTCCTCTTCTATTTGCCATAAAGCGATGGGACTAGATGCCATGATTTTGGTTTTCTGAATGTTGAGTTTTAAGTCAACTTTTTCACTCTCCTCTTTCACCCTCATCAAGTTACTCTCACATTCTGCCATTACAGTGGTATCATCTGCATATCTGAGGTTGTTGCTATTTCTTCTGGGAATTTTGATCCCAGCTGGTAATTCACCCAGCCTGGCTTTTAGCATCTTGTACTCTGCATAGAAGTTAAATAAGCAAGGTAACAATATATAACCTTGTTGTATTCCTTTCCCAATTTTGAACCAGTCCTTTGTTCCATGTCCAGTTCTAACTGTTTCTTCTTGAATTGCACACAAGTTTCTCAGGAAACTTAAAACTCAGCATTGTAATTTAAGTATATTTCAGAGTTTTGCTTTATTAATGAAAGAAATATCCAAATGCAGAATACATCTTGGTGGTCAAAATATCATCTAAAAACACTTCATTATTTTAATTTTCTGTGTATGTGTGTTCATCTGATTAACTGTGATAAAAGTTTACTCACAAATTTTTCTCATGTGATAATTTGTATTTCCAGAAAGATTTATGTACTGTTGTTTATTAAAGTATTGATGTCGTATGATAGATTAGCTTAAATTTTACATTTTTTCTAGAAAACAAAAGTTAGATATTATTCTAATTTTCAGTAACAAACATCAGCCAAGTTACAGATAGAAATTTACCCAGTCTTTCTAAATGTTTCTTGCATCATCTTCTTATGGCTCAGCTATCAGCAAGCTGCCAAGTACAGCTGATTGCCATGAAACATCAAAGAACCTCATTATTTGTGTCATTGCAAATCCTAGAGTCTCTATCTCAACAGGACCTTAAACTCCACCTTGCAATCTGTCTGGTATGCACTCTCTCCCATTTCTTTAGAAATTGTTTTCAATTTGTTTTCTGTTTTCATCAAATCACCTAGTTCTCAGCAAACAAACTCAATTCCTACATCTCAGAAAGAGCACTAGACAAAACTGTCTAAACTCCATATATTCAAAATATCCCTCCACAGTTATTTCTGCCTTCTTATTCTCTGTACCAAAGGAAGAGACCTTTCTTCTGCTTTAGATGAGTCGCTGCACTTTTGTCAAGTTTACACATCTTCCTGGGTCCACAGTGGAGCTGTTGTTCCATCAGTTACTTCTTCATTCTAAATTTGTATTCTCACTCTAGTTATTTTTTATCAGTAATTTGGTTTAGATTTTTTAAATATTTGCTATTTGTTAATTATAATATACTTAATCTAGAGAGTACAATTATTACAGCATTTTATTTTGGGAAACAGAGTTGAATCCAAATGACTCAAAGGCATATAATTTGATATCCAGAAAGACAGCAATGTAACTAATGGTGGCATCAGCAGACATAGCATTTAAGTTAATGTATAGGAAAGAAAACTAGAAGAATTTTGTGTGTTAAATTTTAGGTCAAGAAAAAATATTTGAGTACAAAAATTAACAAATACTCTATTACTCTAAGGTCAGAGATAAGAATTTATCAAGAAAAGGTAGGATGATAATTCTGCATCCAATAGGGTCAGGATTTTGCCTGAATTCTATTATTTTTTCCCATCAATACACAATTCCTAGAACATGTCAACCTACAACAGAGGTTGACGTGTGATATGTTCGGTATACATCATTCAACTGAGTAACCCTACAAGGTGGGAACTATAGAACTACTGGCCGAGACTGAGGGGGATCAGAAATTGCTGTTCAAGGAAGAAGATGATGAGATGAGTTAATTGTAGCTTTGGGAGCCAGAATGGGAAGAACTATATCTTATCTCACTCCCTTCTTTCAAGCTTGAAAATAGGAAATTAAGTAAATTAATATAAAGTTTTTTTTTAACCTGAAAGAGGAAAAAGTTACATAGCCTTAAGAATAAATGCAAGAAAAAAATACAAATGGATGTAATTTGCCAGAATGAAAAGGTAGAAAGTCTAATTTTTTAAAAAAGTGAAGAAATTTTCCACTTTTGAATGTAAGTTAAAGAACAGTATGCTTTTAAAGTAGCAATACAATCATTAAATATATTATTAAATGTATTGAGATGTCATTTTTTCATTGGTCAATAAAATGTAAAGATGATCAAGATATTCTAAATTTTGAACACTAAGAACTGGGTTAGAGATGTTTGTGGAGAATTTTTTTCAGAACTTTTCTAAAATTTAAAAAATAATTACTATTTTGCCAAGGCAGATTTGTTCTTAAATAGATAAAAAGAGACAAAATTGAAAGGTAGAAAAATTTTTTTCTGTGATTATAGAGAGATCAAGTTTTAATGATATAGCAATGAGTATATTCTTACTGGTTATACTTCTCACTTCTAGTAATATTTTAGATGATTCCTGTTTCCTTCATGTATGATAAGTAAGTCAAAACTTCCTCTTCACTATTTCTTTCTTGCTTTTCATTTGAAATATAAACAGCAGGAGAAGAAAGTGAAAGAGAAAGTTTTGGTTTAATTATCATAGCTGAAGAAATGAGGATACAGAATGACATAAATAGATAGGAGTAAGGAATAATAAGGAATACGGGTTCAAGTAGGTATTATTTTATGTTATCATCCTTGTTTGATCTCTCTCTTAGTTTCATTTACTAATTCATAGAATAAGAAACTTTTTCAATTTTTAACCATCCATATTTTTTGTGCATTTTGTGTGAAACGTCATACCCCAATAATAAAATGACAACAATGAAACTATAACTTTCTTTGATTTCATGTGGTCAATTAGTAAGAAATATGCTTGGGTGAGGATCACGTTTTTATTTTGTGCACTGTGTTTACAGAAAAAAAAAACTGGTTGGATATTTCAAATTTTGCATCACTTTTTTCCTAATGAATAAACAGGAAACCATTATGTCAGGAAGCATTGTAAACTGTTTGACTTATTTGGAAAACTGAAATTCTCATTTAGACAGCTCATACCTCAAGAGGTATTATATTGAATGAAATGTTATAAAAGTCAGCAGATTAACATAGTTTTAGTAAAGCGTTGTTTTCTTTAATATAGTGTTAAATACACTCATTTCCCTTGAGATAGTTAAAGAGTTTGGTGAAATCATTTAAGAAAATAAGTGCTGGAGCTGACTGAAAAAAAATCTCTGATAAATTGAAACATTAGTAAGCACCATTAATAAATCTGGGTGTTAAAAGATTCTGAGTTAAGGTGCATTTCAGGCACCTATTTTAATGTCGTTTTTAAAAATCAGGTATAACATTCTTAATAACTGCCAAAACAAACATTATTCTAAAATTCAGGATACCGTTTTACCTCCAAGAATTGCCCAACAGAGGAAAGGATTTGATCTGAGAGTGAGGGGTAAGAGAGATGAGTGTTGTTTGAGGTGGAGAACCCTCTCAGAGATTCATGGGCAATGTTGGCCAACCTTTACAAAGATCCACAGTGGGGCTAAGTGGGCACTACAGAGGAGGGACAAAGCTTGCAGATTTCCCATCAGAAAGTGATTTGAATGTGGATTTGGCATTGGCTAATGTAAAAAAGCCTGCCTTTGAACTACCATAAATCTGTGTTTACTTTCTAATGAAGTGTTGAATATAAAACTGACAATTAAGACAAATTAGGGCTTGTTGAATCTTCAATAACTTTATTTTATAAATATCAATTTCTCATTTGTTGCATATATATATATATATATATGTATATGTAAAATCGTAGAGAGATTAATGGCCAAATAGCAAGATTCAAAAAAATGATTTAGGGTCTACTTTGTCAGAAATATTAACTTTCTAAATTTTGCTAAGCTATGCTTTGTTATCATGTCTCTGAGTGATTTTTCCATTGTTTTGATTCTAAGACAATATAGCTGTTTCATTATCCAATAAAATTGCATATATGCTTAACAGTCTTGACTGATAATGTGTGAATACTGTCTATGCAGTATGTGCTGCATTCTTTGAAAATACATAATTTTTATTAAAGAAAGTATTTTGTATTATATGAAGAAAAATTTGAGAATATTTGGGTATTATTTTTCTTAGATTTTCACAAATGTGGCCTAAAAGGATGCTTTCTTGTTTAAAGGGTCTCTGTCTTAGATTGAACATAATTTTTTAAAAATTAAAATTTGGTACAACTGAAAAGGGAATTCCCTTCAGGCTTACGTTGTACAGAGAATAAATAGAGACATTAACAAATCAACTTCTGAGTTCAGGGATTCACATGTTAGTCAGATTAGATGTATTATTCATTTGTCAATTGATCTAAGCTTAGACTATGGGAAGAATTCAGAAAATAAAATGGATTAAAAAATATTAATCCAAATACTTTGGGAACAACTAGCTATTGTCTCCAAAGACAGCTGTTCAAGGCAGACTTTTTGTGGTTGTTTGGTTCAGACATGTTAACATCTCAAAGCTTTCACATCTGCAACAAAAAGAAATTTGGAAGATTAAAATAGATCAACTATGTAATATATTATTTGACACATAAAAGATGCATATTGCATTTACTGATAATAATTATTTAAATGATTATTTGTTGTCTTTCAGACTTAGGATCCAACCATTTTCTATTGTTTTTCCACACGGTAGGTTCTGGAGACTATATTTTTATTTCTCAATCATCACAATTATTTTTTCTTCTCGACATATATATCCTTTCTCTCTTGAATTTATTTGTTGTCTTTCAGATTTAGGATTCAGTCACTTTCTATTGTTTTTCCACATGGTGGGTTCTGGAGACTTTATTTTTACTTCTTAATCATCATAATTATTTTTTTATCATATATATCATTTCTCTCTTGAATTTATTAATCCAACAACTACTTAATTAAACTCTTATCTGGAAGAAATTACATCACTGGATGGTGTAATTATGGGGTGAAACTATGACTATCACATAATCTGTTGTCCATTGACAAACACTAGACCAGACAATTGTTAAGTAATGCAATTTATTTACAATGGACACCTGAATAAATTACTCTCCTCAGAGCTGCTCATTCACGTTTTTCTTATTCACTCATTCTTCAAGTTGAATTTGAGTATCTACTATGTGCATAACATTATGGAGGGTAGCCTGTAGTTTTAAAAAGTATACACATCTCAAGAATTTAGATGAAATGTAATTTAGACACTGATCCTTGGTGAAAAACTTTAGGATGAATGTAGAATAAGGCCAGAAATTGATTAAATGATCTTTATAGAACACTAGTCTAATTCACTGATAATACTCAATCCAATTAAATAACATTTATTTAGAAATTTTTTTTGTAATCAACCTCACAATGGTCATTCATATGCCAGCATCAAACACAAAGAAAATTTAAAATACAATATCAGGAAAACTGTAAATTTTCTGGAAATAAATCTAAGCAACATTAAATAGGACTTCTTTATAGGATAGCATATAATGTTATTGAGAGAAATCGATAAAGATGTAAATAGATGAGGATATCTACTGTTTGCAATAATCAAAGAAGTTAAGTGCACCTAGTAAAAGGAAGTGCACAGGAAGGCCCCAGAGTATGCCAATGTTTAGAGGTCATGGGAAAGAGGACAAGACAACACATGAGACTGAGGAGAAACCCAAGAAGTAGGAATAAAGTAAGGTTAAATATGATGTTATGAAAGTCAGTTGAGTGTTATTAGACCAAGAGACTGATTCCCCTTATCAAGTGTGTCTGACGAGTCCATCGAGGTGAAGCCTCAGTACCCACCAATAGGACTTAGGTCTATTTTTACAAGGGTGACTTCCACATGGAAGTTATTGGTAACCTTTCAAAGACCTAATGAAGGACATGGAGTGTTCAAAAGATAATGAACAGTTTTTCTTTCTCTAGAAGGAAAACTGTGTGGAAGCCTGATGGGTAAATGTTGTCATGAGAATTATTAAAATATATGTGCTGACCGATGGGAAATTTCTGGTAAAAGGAAGGGATGATAATGCAAAAGAGAAGACAGATTGCCAGGAGCCAGCATGAGGAACTCTGCCTGTGGCAAAGGTCATGAGGAAGCAGGCTCGGCATTAAGCAAAGGTGGGATCGAACCTCAGGAGACCCCTGTTCCTGAGCATCTACCCCCAAAACCAGAGTCTGTCTACTTTACTGTTTTATGCTCTCACCTATACTTCTGACTTTACGGGGGGCCATCCCCCACCATTTATCTCAGAGAAGGAGTTAACTTGCAGCTCCAGTCAATAAAAATTCCTGGGTGTGACAAGAGTGTTTCAACTTACAAACTCTTCTGAAGGTTCTTTAGCCTGCCTGAGCAGATTCGTCCACCCACATATGATTGTTTACAGCCTCCCAACTGTGAGAGGCACGAGATGCTTTAAATTCTCTAAATACAGATTCTTTTGAGAAGTTAGAAAATTATTAGGATAGTATAGTAGATTGATTATAAATTATATTGGTGAAGGGTTTTCATTTGTTGAGCCAATATTTGCTGCTAAATCTCCATATTCCCTGCCCTTATAATGAACATAACTAGCATACAGGAGAAATAAGTATTAACCTTTAAGATTAATCATGTTAAACCTTAGGCTAAGTAAATTCCTTTCTTGATTGTAACCCACTACACCCTCACCCTATAGGAATGCAATTTTATTTGGAGGATGGCGCCTGGTTTAAAAAAAAATCACCCCTGGAAAAAATAATTTTTCCGGTTGACTGACCATTATCAGAAAGGGCCATAAAATGTCAGCAGGCCTCATGGCCAGAAGATGAAGTAAAACCCCTAAGACCTTTGTATATATTTATGTGAAGCATCTGATTTTGACGAGGGTCAGATCTGCTGACCCCGCGTGACTCTGTATTCATTCCTATGTATAACAAAAAGTATATTAGGAAAACTGAAAATAAAGAAAACGGATAAGTTTCTGGAAAGACTGATTCCTCCGTGTCTGTCTTTCTTGTTCTCCGTTTTTCTGGCTGAATTCCCATCTAGAACGTGGGTACTCACCAAGCCTACTAATCTTGTCTGGGCTTCTAAGATCTGACCAGGGAGGCCTCAGTGTCTCCTCTCCTTCAGGAGAATGGAAAGACACCTGTAGCCTATGTAGGCAGTGCAAGCTTCTTGTCATGGAGCTTTATTGGTATCCCACGTAAACCACGTTATTCAGTCTCTTTTTCTCCACTAATATTTCCTACTACACTATCCTTTTCTAATCTCTCTTTATATCTGTAATTAAATAAGTTCTTTCCTAGGACACCTACTCCTTCTCCCCTTCGAATTATCCTGGATCCACCAGGGCTGGACCCTGGCAATAAATATTTGTTGAAACAACATCCTTGAGTAGGAGAGAAGTCATATGACCTAGAACAAGATTGAACAAAGTGGTCTTAGACTTTGGTGTGGACAGTATAGTCAGAACAAGTGTAAAGAAAATAAAGTATGTGGCAGATATGCATGGACACATAAACCTGCATAACTGTGGCCATGGATGTTCTGTTCTGACCACTTAAATCTACTGAATGAAATAGAAACCAAGCTCCTCACTTAACGATGAAAATAGGAGATGAGTAGTTAAAGATACTAAGAGGGAAGGCTTGCAGTTTTCACCTAGGAGACTGAGAAAATGGATGGACTGGGGACAATTTAGTATTATTTCCAAGTAGTGTTAATAGCCTTTGAATACAGCCATCAGTTCAGTTCAGTCACTCAGTCATGTCCGACTCTTTGCGACCCCATGAATCGCAGCACGCCAGGCCTCCCTGTCCATCTCCAACTCCCGCAGTTCACTCAGATTCACGTCCATCAAGTCCGTGATGCCATCCAGCCATCTCATTCTCTGTCGTTCCCTTCTCCTCCTGGCACCAATCCCGCCCAGCATCAGAGTATTCCAATGAGTCAACTCTTCACATGAGGTGGCCAAAGGCCTGGCGCTTCAGCTTTAGCATCATTCCTTCCAAAGAAATCCCAGGGCTGATCTCCTTCAGAATGGACTGATTGGATCTCCTTGCAGTCTAAGGGACTCTCAAGAGTCTTCTCCAACACCACAGTTCAAAAGCATCAATTCTTCAGCGCTCAGTCTTCTTCACAGTTCAANCAGCCACGCTGGGCATGCCCCTACACACGGCGCACACCACTCAGGCTCTAAGTTTCTCTGCCGGGTACCGTCTGAGGCCAGCCCTAGGCTGCATGCCTCTCTCTGTTCTAAGCCGCTCAGGCTCTACTTTTCTCCGCCGGGCACCACTTGAGGCCGGCCCTCAGATCGCTCAGGCTCGCGCCCCGGTAATCCCAGGTTTCCCTGGGCCTTCACTCTGTGCCCTTCCCGGGACCAAGTAGTTCAGGTGTTTGGTGGGCGCAGTTGCACTCCTTGTTGCCTCCTCCTGCTGCTTAGCTTTCTGGGTGTACTGCTGGCATCCCTTTCTTAGGCAGAAAGTGTCTGTCCAGCACCCCAAAAAGGCTTAATTAGCAGAGAAGCCTGCTTGGGGTTTGGCAAGTAAAGTCTCTCCAGTTCTGCGATTACCACTTTCTAGCCCCTNTGCCTCCTCCTGCTGCTTAGCTTTCTGGGTGTACTGCTGGCATCCCTTTCTTAGGCAGAAAGTGTCTGTCCAGCACCCCAAAAAGGCTTAATTAGCAGAGAAGCCTGCTTGGGGTTTGGCAAGTAAAGTCTCTCCAGTTCTGCGATTACCACTTTCTAGCCCCTACAGCTCTGGCTGCCTGCCACCAGCGGGGGATGGTCTGCAGTGGCTATTTCTGTTCTGTCCTTTGTTCTGTGCACGGTCCTGGCAGTGTCTTATGTTAGAGCTTTTCACGTGGTAATTGTCCCGCGGTCTGGTGTGCTAGCCCAAGTTAGTTTGCTCTGGTTGCACGTGGGGCGTTCAGGCCCGATTCTTAAGCACTGCAGTCCGCGTCTCCGTGCTTCCCTGCCCAGCCCCCACCTGCTAATGGCGGATGCAGGTGTCTGCTCTGCCTTTTCCACTGGGGGAGTTACCGTTGGGCTCGTAATCTGTTAGTTTTAATTTTTTTTTTTTTTTCTTCCCTGTTATGTTGCCCTCTGTGCTTTCAAGGCTTGCCACAGATTCGGCAGTGAGAGATTTTCCTGGCGTTTGGAAACGCCTCTCCTTCTTAAAACTCTCTTCCCGGGACAGGACTCCCTTCCTGGGATGGAGCTCCCTCCCTAGCTCCTTTGTCTGTTTCTCCATCTTTTGTATTTTTCCTACCTGTTTTTGAAGACAATGTTCTGCTTTTCTGGATGCCTGACGACCTCTGCCAGCATTCAGAAGTTGTTTTGTAGATTTTTCTCTGCGTTGAAATATTCTTTGGATGAATTTGTGGGGGAGAAAGTGGTCTCCCTGTCCTAGTCCTCTGCCATCTTCTCTTCCTCCCCAAAATTATTTTTATAATGAATTTTTAAACTATAATTGCTGTATTTGTCCTCAAATACAATTTTGAGAAGATACCAGACCTCATGATATAGGAGGTAATAAAAGAGACTATAAATTTACTTTTAGGAAAACTTATGGGCTTGAATTTAGACAGGAAATGGAAACAAATATGTAATATGTATAGCATAGTGAATGATAAAGACTTAGGAACCAATGAAGTAAATAAAATGTATAGGAAGTTTTGAGGAAGAAAATGGGTAATTAAGAAAGATTCAATGAAGTAATTATTATAATTCCAACAGCTCAGAGAGTATCTGAGATGTCTGGAAGAAGAGTATTATGGTCATAAAGATGGACAAGTTCAAAGGTTCTTGATGGCATCATCCTGTAATATTTGAGAAATGGAAGAAGCGTAATGATAAAAAGATACAGTGAGTGAGGGGGAAGCTATTTGAAGATGAGACTGAGATATAACAAAACAGTAGATTATGTAGGGTTGTGTAGGTCAAAGTAAGTATCTTAACATTTTCCTGATTTAAGTGAGTTGGAGAGGTTTGAGCAGAGCAATGGCTAATTCTCTAAAATGAAAACACATACACACACACACACACACACACACAATTATTTTAGCTTTTATTTGGAGAACAAAATGCAGTGTGGGGGAGTAGCAAAATTTGGAATCAGACTCACAGTGGTGTCTGGTCCAAAGTTGCAGCAGAAGAGGTGATAAGAAGTGTTGGATTCTGGGGATATCCTGGGAAGAACCAAATTCTGTAAATATATTATGTAGCTCACATGAGGAAACCAAGGATAATTTTGAAAGGGAAGGTTAAAAAAGCAAAATTAGACATGCTATATTTAAAACATAAAGATGTCTATTATGCATATGTATGGAGTCCAGAAAAGATCAATACTGGGCATATATTTGGTAGATTTCAACATGGAGCTAGTTATCACCTCTGGAGTAGGTATAGATGGTAAATAAAAGTAGTTGAAATTATGATTCTGTAAACACTCAAACAATAAATTTAGAAACATATTGCTGCTGCTGTTGCTGCTAAGTCGCTTCAGTTGTGTCCAACTCTGTGTGACCCCATGGACGGCAGCCCACCAGGCTCCCCCAACCCTGGGATTCTCCAGGCAAGAACACTGGAGTGGGTTGCCATTTCCTTCTCCAATGCATGAAAGTGAAAAGTGAAAGTCAAGTCACTCAGTCGTATCCGACTCTTAGAGACTCCATGGACTGCAGCCTACCAGGCTCCTCCATCCATAGGATTTTCCAGGCAAGAGTACTGGAATGGGGTGAGAGCAAGTAAATGAAAACAAGACATCAGCAAGTGAAGAAGAAAACTGGGAGACTGTGAGAATCTAACAACTAAATAACTGCATCAAAGGCTACTACATAATCAAATGCAACAAGAACTGAGAATTGATCATTTAATTTAAAAATATGGAGGTCAATGGTGACATTGGTAAGAGAATTTTCGTGAAGTGACATAGAAAAGACCAATTCTGGCAGTTTCAAGAGAGAATGTTAAAAGAGAAACTGGAATTGACTAAATTATCCTTTCTTTGTAACTTTGGGTATAAAAAGAATATACAGAGAGTAGCAGTTTCAGTGAGTGTAAGATGGTTTTTATAAATTAATATAATTTATTCTTTGGGCAGTTTTAGGTTCACAGCAAAATTGAATGGAAAATAGAGTTTCAAGGTGCCCCTGCTCACACATCGCACAAATTTTCCCATTATCAACGTCCTGTATCACAGTGGTACTTTAATTACAATTGACAAACCTACACTGACACATCATAACCACCTAAGGTCTATAGTTGATCTTAATATCTATTCTTGGTGTTATACTGTCTATGGATTTGGGCAAATGTATAATGAAATATATCCACCATTATAGTGTTATAGAGAGTAGGTTCACTGCCCTAAAAATTCTCTGCACCCTTCCTCTTCATTTCCGTCTCCCCTCAACCACTAGCATCTACTTTTTTTTTTTTTTAATTTCTATAGTTTTGCCTTCTCCAGAGTATAATATAGCTGGAATTATACAATATCTAGACATTCAGATTGTTTTCTTTCACTAACTAAAGTGTATTTAAGCTTCTCTGTATCTGTTCGTGTCTTGATCACATATTTTTTTAACATTAACCAATATTGCATTGTGAATAGTTTATTACTACATTTTGTCCATTTACCTGTCAAAGGACATCTCAGTTTCTTCCAAGTTTTGGCAACTATGAATAAATTTGCTGTAAATATTTCATGCACGTTTTAGTGTAGACATAATTTTTCAGCTCCTTTGGAACTTGTCAAGGAGCATAATTGCTAGACTGTACAGTAAGTAAGAATACATTTATTTTTGAAGACCTCCCAAACTATCTTCCAAAATGACTATGCCATTTTGCATTTCCACCAGCAATAAAGGAGAGTTCCTATGCTTCTACAACCTTGTCAGCACTTGGTATGGTCATTGTTTTGCATTTTGGCCATTCTAATAGGCTCATAGTGCTATCCCATTGTTATTTCATTTTTGCATTTCCTTGTTATGTATGATGTGAAGCATCTTTTCATATGCTTATTTGTCATCAGAATAACTAAAGCTGGGATAAATCATAGTTGGTTATCATTTATAATTAATTAGTATTAGGAAAATGCTGATCTTACAGAGTGAGTTAGGAAACATTCCTTCTGCTTCTATCCTCTGAAAGAGATTATAGAGTACTGGTATACTTTCCTTTTTATATCTTTAGTAGAATATATAAATGAGCCCATTTGGGCCTGGTGCTTTCCATTTAAGAATGTTATTAGTTATCCAACTTACAGGTATAGGTGCATTTAGATGATCTATTTCTTCTTGTGTGAGTTTTAGAAGATTATTTTCAATTTTGTTCTATTAAAAATAGTCTTTGCTTTCTCTTAATACATGTGTTACTTAGAAGTGCATTGTTTGGTATTCAAGTACTTGGGGATTTTCAAGTTATCTTTCTGTTACTGATTTTTAGCTTAATTGCATTGTTGTCTGGGAGCAGGCATTGCATAATTGCCTTCTTTCAAATAAAGTATGAGTTTGGTGGCCCAGAATGTGGTCTATCTTGTTGAGAGTTGCATGTGGGCCTGAGAAGAATGTGTATTCTGCTTTCATTAGATGAAGTTTTTTCTGATGTCAATTATTTATAGTTGATTACTGATGTTTTTGAGTTTGTGTCCTTACTGATTTTCTGCCAGCTAGATCTTTCAGTTTCTGATAGTGGGATGTTGAAGACTCCACCTATGTGGGTGAATTCATCTATTTCTCCTTGCAGTTCCATCAGTTAGACATTCTGATTTTAGGAATATATATCATGGCGATGCTTAAGTCTTACTAGAGAATTGATCCCCTTCATCATGATGTCATGCCCTTTATCCTTGTAACTTTCTTCGTTTTGAAGTCTTCTCTGTCTGAAATTAATATGATCCCTCTTGCTAATATTTGGCTCATTTTCACATGGTATTTTTCTCCATTCATTTACTTTTACTCTACATGTACCTTTATATATAACGTGAGTGTCTTACATATAACATATGGTTAGCAGTTATTTTTTTAATTGGTACATTTAGACCATTGACAGTCAAAATGATTACAGATATTACTTGGATTAGAACATACCATATTTTTATTATTTTGTATTTGCTATACTTGTTCTTTTTTCTTTTTGTATCCCATACTTTTTATACCTTTTGTAGTGCTACTGAGGATAATTTATACTATAATTTATATACATTACATAAAATGTAATTATACTATTCCATTATCCCTCTTTTCTTAGAATGTCTATTTATTATACTTCTCTTTTTTAAAACTTTCTTTAGTAGTTCCCCTAGATTTTGCAATATATACTTACAGTTAATCCAGGTCCAAATAGTACTGTACTAAGTTACAGGCAATGTGAGTACTTTACAATAACAAAGTAATCCTAATTCCTTTTTCCTGTCCCTTGTGTCATTTATGTCAGTCATTTCATATATATAAGCATATCTGTATATATGTATATATATGCATATATGTGAATAATATATATTCACATATATATGAGTATATGTGAATACATATATGTATATATGCTAATATACATAAGCATATGTGATAGAATATATCATTGCTATTTTTATTTTGAACAAAGTGCTGTTGTTGGATCAATTAAGAATTTTAAAAAAGTTTCTATTTTACCTTAGCCTCATCCTTTGATACTGTTTTTTTCTTTCTATTAGTCCAATTTTCTAACCTATATTATTTTTCTTCTCTCTAAAATAACTTATTTCAATACTTTTTTCCAAGGTGGGTTTGTGAAGTCACTCAGTCGTGTCTGACTCTTTGCACCCCCATGGACTGTAGCCTACCAGGCTCCTCTGTCTCTGGGATTCTCCAAGCAGGAGTACTGGAGTGGGTTGTCATTTCCTTCTTCAGGAGATCTTCCCAACCCAGGGATCGAACCCAGGTCTCCCGTATTGCAGGCAGACTCTTTATCATCTGAGCCACCAGGGAAGTAAAGGTAGGTTTACTGGCAACTTATTCCCTCAGTTTTTGTTTGTTTGAGGAAGTCTTTATTTTTCCTTCAATTTCAAAAGAAAACTTTGCACAGTACAGAATTCTAGGTTAGTGTGTGTGTGTGTGTGTGTGTGTGTGTGTGTGTGTGTGTTTTCCCTCTCCCTCAACACTTTAATTATTTCACTCTACTCTCTTTTCACTTGCATGGTTTCTGAAGAGAAGTCCAATTTAGTTCTTGTCTTTCTTTCAGGATTTTTCTTTATCTTTGATTTTATGTATTTTAAAAATTATATTTCAAGGTATTTCATGTTTTTTCGGGGGGCATTTATCCTGCTTGGTATTCTCTGAGCTTCCTGAATCTGTGGCTTGGTATTTGACATTAAATTGGGAAAATGTTCAGTGATTAGTGTTCCAAATATTTCTTGTTTCCTCTTATTCTTCTCTTGCTAGTGTTCCCAGTATACTTATATTACATCTTTTTTAGTCTCAAAGTCCTTAGATAGCATTTTTTTCCCAATTTTTGTGTTCTTTGTGTTTTAGTTTTCAGAATTTCTATTGAGATATCATCAAGCTCATAAATTTTATCCTCAGTCATGTATAATCTACTAATAAACCCATCAAAACACTCAATTATGTTACAGTATTTTGGATCTCTAATATTACTTTTAAGCTCTTTTTAAGGATTTCCTTCTCTCAGTTTGCATTCTCCATCTGTTCTTGCATGCTGTTATTCATTAGTACCCTTAGCATATTAATCATAGTTATTTTGATTTTCTAGTCTGATAATTCTAACATCTCTGTCACATTCATTTCTGGTGCTTGCTCTGAGTCTTCAAATTCCTTTTTTTTTTTTTTTTGCATTTTTGTATGCCTTCTAATTTTTTTATGATAGCTGGATGTGATGTACCTAGTAGAAGAAATTGCCAAAAATAGGCTTTGGTTAGGCTTTTGTGATTAGCAGATACTAACTACTTTATATAAAATAAACAACAATGCCCTACTGTA
Source organism: Neotragus moschatus (assembly GCA_006410615.1). Classification (NCBI taxonomy): domain Eukaryota; kingdom Metazoa; phylum Chordata; class Mammalia; order Artiodactyla; family Bovidae; genus Neotragus; species Neotragus moschatus. The sequence continues at coordinate 74,240 of SJYA01000856.1, forward strand.
TAGCACAGAGAACTAATGTTCATTATCTTATGCTGTGCTGTGCTTGCTGATGCTGCTGCTGCTAAGTCATTTCAGTAGTGTCCAACTCTGTGTGACCCCAGAGATGGCAGCCCACCAGGCTCCCCCATCCCTGGGATTCTCCAGGCAAGAACACAGGAGTGGGTTGCCATTTCCTTCTCCAATGCATGAAAGGAAAAGTGAAAGTGAAGTTGCTTAGTTGTGTCCGACTCCTAGCGACCCCATGGACTGCAGCCTACCAGGCTCCTCCATCCATGAGATTTTCCAGGCAAGACTACTGGAGTGGGGTGCCATTGCCTTCTCCGGTGCAGTGCTCAGTCGCTCAGTTATGTCTGATTCTTTGTGATCCCATAGACTGGTAGCCTACCAGTCTCCTCTGTCCTTGGGGATTCTCTAGACAAGAATACTGGGGTGGGGGATCTTCCCAACTGAGGAATTAAACCCAGGTCTCCTGCATTGCAGCTGTATTCTTTACCAACTGAGCCACCAGGGAAGCCCTCATTATATTATATAACCTATAATGGGAAAATATTTAAAAAGAACTTTTGTGTTAGACTATATCTATCTATCTATCTATGGGCTTCCCTGGTAGCTCAGCTGGTAAAAAATCTGCTTGTTTGATTCCTGGGTCAGGTAGTTCCCCTGAGAAAGGATAGGGTGCACTCCAGTATTCTCCAGCTTCCCTGATGGCTCAGATGATAAAGAATCCACCTGTAATTCAGGAGACCTGGGTTCAATTCCTGGGTTGGGAAGATTCATTATCTTATAATAACCTATAATGCAAAAATATTGAAAAAGAACATATGTGCATATATGTGTGTATATGTGTTCAAACTATATATATAGTCTGAATTACTTTGCTATACACCAGAAATCAACACAAAATTGTAAATTAGCCATATTTTAGTTTAAAAATTGGCTTTACTAACGGGATATTAAGGTGTGTGGAAAGGGGAAGACTTCTAGAGTACCGTGATTAGGTTTCAGCCTTTTATTGCGTCTATGCCTCTGGACCGTGACCGTGACACGTGTTCTTATTTTAATTTTCCCTCTCTTTAGGTGGGAGAGGATGGCTAGAATGGCCTGGAGTTGGGAATTTCCCTTCTCCAGGTCAATTAGACTTTGATATGCCCCAGGTGGTTAGGAGCTTGTTAACTAATTTTTCCTGAGGGCAGCCTTTTTTGAGGAAGCCCAGAGTGTTCTGTGTGTTTTGAAACAGGTCCCATTATGCTTCAACGGTCTGCAGCTCAAGAGGGTTTTTCTCTGGTATCTACTATGTGAGCCTGTTGAGTTCACTGTGGTAGATCTCAAAGAACTATGCAGGGGTAGCAGGCTATCACTTGGTCACCCTGGAGTTTTAACATTGCAACTCTTCCACACTAAGTGTTCAACAAATTTGTCAATTTCAATCTGGCTTCCCAACTCTGGCACTTTATTTCGAGGTGCTTTCTATGTCAATCTAATCCAGTAGGTTTTTATTCTTAGCATTCATCTTTCTGTCATATCTTGAGGGCAGTGGTTTGCTCTGTTTTTTTTTTTGTTTGTTTGTTTGTTTGTTTGTTTTGTTTGTTTTTTAACTCCTTGTGAATCACAAAAATGTTGACTCTTCTTTCTCTCATTGTTTTTTTGTTTGTTTGTTAAGACAAAGTGGTGACTTCGGAGCTCCTTATGTGAGGAAGTAGCTTTTTTTTTCCTCTCTTAGAATTTGTATTTCTCCGCCTATGTTACCCACGTATTTTTCCTTGGTATCTCAGTTCAGTTCAGTTCAGTTCAGTCGCTCAGTTGTGTCCGACTCTTTGCGACCCTATGAATTGCAGCATGCCAGGCCTCCCTGTCCATCACCAACTCCAGGAGTTCACTCAGACTCATGTCCATCGAGTCAATGATGGCATCCAGCCATCTCATCCTCTGTCGTCCCCTTCTCCTCCTTCCCCCAATCCCTCCCAACATCACAGTCTTTTCCAATGAGTCAGCTCTTCACATGAGGTGGCCAAAGTATTGGAGCTTCAGCTTTAGCATCATTCCCTCCAAAGAAATCCCAGGGCCGATCTCCTTCAGAATGGACTGGTCCATTGGTCCTTGGTATCTACTTTCCCATTAAAGGCTTAGCATATTAATCATAATTTAAAAAAATTTCTCCTCTGATAATTCCAAAATTCCTACCATGTCTGACTCCGCCTTTCATTTTTGTTCAGTTTCTTCAGACTGTTTATTTTCCTTTTTTTCTTTTAGTAGACAACCCACTCCAATGCTGTTGCCTGGAAAAATCCCATGGATGGAGGAGCCTGGTAGGCTGCAGTCCATGGGGTCGCTAAGAGTCAGACAGGACTGAGCGATTTTACTTTCATTTTCACTTTCATGCATTGGAGAAGGAAATGGCAACCCACTCCAATATTCTTACCTGGAGACTCCCAGGGACCACAGAGCCTGGTGGGCTGCCATCTATGGGGTTGCACAGAGTCGAACACGACTGACGTGAGTTAGCAGCAGCAGCATAGTATGGTATTTTTTTGTTGTAAGGTGTATATGATACTCTAGGTAAAATGAATCCTTGTAAATAAGCCTTAGGAAGGTAGTGGAATGGGAAATTATTCTATAGTCCTGTGACTAGGTTTCAGTGTTTTGGTGCAGGTGTACACCTTAACTGCAAACTTTATTAGTGATTCTCAGGATTTTTTCCTCCACATTTCAGTGGGATAGGATAACTAGAGGGGTCTGGAGTTCGGTTATTTTCCTTCCTTCAGGAGGAAAATTAGAGCCAGTGGAAGTTGGGTATTATAGTGCCCAGATAATTTAGATTGTTATAGAACCGACATTGAGCTTTGGTAAAATTGTTTCTCTTGAGGGTTGGCCTAGTAAAGAGGAACAAAATGCTCCGAATGTTTCAAAATGGTTCCTTTTCGCCTCTGCCTGCCAGATGCACGAGATTTGTCTCCAATATTTGCTACAAGGGCCTGTAGAACTCCTGCTAGAGGTTAAAAAAAGAAAATCACAAAACCTCGGATTCGCGTTTTTAACTCTGGGACTTGGCCTGGTGGAGCCTTGAGAAGCTTTATGATTACGGTTCGCTTATCCTAACAGAGTTTACTGCAGAAGTTGCTGCCCTGGTTGTTTCTTTTAGAATGGAATTAAGATATCTAAGCTGCATTATGGAAACCAGAAAGCAGTTTTATTTTTTTTTAAGTTGCAAAAAAGTTAGTTTGAAAAGTAGATAGAAAAAAATTTGGTGATTCAAGATAATCCTTGAACTAAATATTTGATTAAGTAACATGAAATGATTCAGTTTACAAGTGGGTTTACTGATTAATAATTTGCATTGAATCTTTTGGAATTCTCAAAGTTTCAACTTTGGCAATGCATTTAGAGTGACTCCTAATGGAATTTAAATGCTAAATTTTATTGTAGATATCACAATCTTTCATAAAAAATGGTTGTTTTGAAATTAACTTTTTTCTTCTTACTGTAATAAATTGTCTTTATACACAAAAGATTTCCTGCTCTTGAAAAATTAAAATTGGAAAAATGCAAAAAGAAAACTGAAAACTTTTCCTTTTGTGAGTAATTTTATGATTAAGAAGAGTGGAGGATGATTTTTTAAGATTATGCAATGATCCATTGCTGCCATTATTATTTTGTTCATCTTTGAAAATTTCAGCTTGATTTATTAAAGAACATTAACTCACATAGAAAAAGCCAATACTTAGAAGAATGCTTAATTGAGTTTCACATATTCTGAAAGGTCTCTTTTACTTCCCCAATTTGTCTTTTCTTTGGAAAAAATAGTGTTATCTTTTTAAATCAAGAATATTGGAAAAATATTCATCTGAAAACTGATCCATCATTTATATTATGTCTTCTATGGAATTAAAAAAAATGTGAGCAAGAAGAGAACTATATCAATAATTTTTTTTCATTTCAAGGTTCTTGCTATAGTTAGAAATATGATTAAACCATAATTTTATTTCAAGTTAACTTGTTTCTAGAACTCAAATTGTAAGAACTGTCAAATCCATATTGTAGAAATGATTAAAGAATTAATTTAAAAAGAATGAGACAATAATCAAAGAGGACAGATAAATATACATTTTTAATAACACTATTTTTATCATATGTCTTGGATTCCTACTGTTGTATTATATATTTTTTCCTCATGAAAAATGAAATGAACATTTTCATATATTTCAAATCATTCAAAAGCAATGGATTGTACATTCCCTATATTCCAGGAAAATTTAGGCCACATATAAAATGATAAATTGGAAGTGATTTCTGTCTTCCCAAAAGATAAGAGTTTGTCTTTCAAATGTATATTATTTCTAACACATAATTCTTTTGGTATTTGTATGCTAGGTTGTCATGATCAACCCTAATGTTGAAAACAATTTATAGAGGTGAAAATTAGTTATAAAAATGTGTTATATAGGTTAGAAACCTGTGAATAAAGTGTGGGATTGTGGCTCAAGTCCAGGGCAGCAGAGACAGTGCAGATATTTGCTAGGCTTCCTTCCCCGAGGAAAAAAATCCAAGCAGGTTTAGCAATTTTAGCAGCTGTGGTTGAACAGAGTTTTTGACAGGTTTGAGGAACACTAATTAGAATTTAGAGCCTACTAAGAAGTAAGGTCTCTAGAAAACACTCAAGTTTTTAGTTGGACCCCTAGCAATATAGATGAACTGGAAATAAATAAACTGTTCAGTCAAAAACTTAAATTATCTCAACTTCTTATTGATATAACCAGGCAAAACTAGTTTCTCTAAATTAGGTACCTAATAGAACAAAACAAAAATGACATTGGGATGCAAAAGAGTATCGTACTAAGTTTCAGTCATCAATAAAACTTTCACACAAAATATCCTGTACCAGACTTTGACCATGCTGGACTTCTCATCTCAGATTTCCAGACTCCAGAACCGTGAGAAAATAATTCCTATGGTTTGAGACACTCAGTCTGTGGTATTTTGTTATAGAAGCCCAAAGTTGAAGTACAGTGAGATGTACGTTACGTTTTCTGATGTGATTGAAATATGACTCCCTAAATATGCTTTGTCATTCATTCCAGTTGTACTTCTGTGCACAAGGCCTATCTTTGCCTTTCATTTTGTATCTATGAAATTGATTGGTTATTTATTTTCAAGTTTGCATTTAATAATGACAGGTAAAATTACAATCAAATAGCCAAGGGGTGGAATAAATGATATAGGGAATGAAATAAAGCTTAGAATTTATATTTATGTATGTGTGCACACTGATTTTAAATCATGTGTTTAATTAGCAATAATTGAGAGAAATATTTATTTACAAATGGGGCATTTCACTTCAGTTCAGTCGCTCAGTTTTGTCTGATTCTCTGTGCCCCATGGACTGCAGCATGCCAGGCTTCCCTGTCTATCACCAACTACCAGAGCTTACTCAAACTCGTGTCCATCAAGTCACTGATACCATCCAACTGTCTCATCCTCTGTCATCCCTTTTCCAGAATCAGGGTCTTTTCCAATGAGTCAGTTCTTCACATCAGGTGGCCAAAATATTGGAGCTTAAGCTTCAGTATCAGTCCTTCCAATGAATATCCAGGACTGATTTTCATTGATTGACTGGTTTAATCTCCTTGCAGTCCAAGGTATTCTCAAGAGTCTTCTCCAACACCACAGTTGGAAAACATCAATTCCTTTACAATACTGTATTGGTTTTGCCATACATCAACATGAATCTGCCACAGGTATACACGTGTTCCCCATCCTGAAACCTCCTTCCCCCTCCCTCCCCGTACCTTATATTAAAACAACAACAACAAAAAAAGGATCAATTCTTTGGCTCTCAGCTTTCTTTATGGTCCAACTCTCATATCCATACATTACTACTGGAAAAACAATAGCTTTGATTATACACACCTTTCTTGGCAGAGTAATATCTCTGCTTTTTAATACACTGTCTAGGTTTGTCATAGCTTTTCTTCCAAGGAGCAAGTGTCTTTCAATTTCATGGCTGCAGTCACCATCTGTAGTGATTATGGGACATTTACATGCCATAAAAATAGCAACATAAAGTGAATAATGTTTATTGGTATTTGTATTTTACTGATTTGTCTCTCGAAAAAGGCAATGGCACCCCACTCCAGTACTCTTGCCTGGAAAATCCCATGGATGGAAGAGCCTGGTGGGCTGCAGTCCATGGGGTTGCTGAGAGTTGGACACGACTCACTGACTTCACTTTCACTTTTCACTTTCATGCATTGGAGAGGGAAATGGCAACCCACTCCAGTGTTCTTGCCTGGAGAATCCCAGGGATGGCAGAGCCTGGTGGGCTCCTGTCTATGGAGTCGCACAGAGTCAGACACAACTAAAGCGACTTAGCAGCAGCAGACTTGTCTCTAGAGGTTTAGAAGGTTTTTGCACAAAAGTAGGTTTTCTGTCTTACAAATCATTTATTTTGAAGCATGTTTTCCTAGAGGAACCATACCATATTAAGATACCATATTAACTATAATTTGTAAATTTCTGTGTATTTTTTAAAGCAATTGGCTTAAATGTGATGACTTTTCTGAAATTACGACAGACTTCATAATTTTTGTGGTGGTTAATAAAATTTTATTGATTTATCAACTTAGAGGATATTGAGTATCCTCAAAACTTATCATAAGAGACTAATAAAAAGATCTAAATAATTTCTCTAAAATATCAATATACATTATGTAATTTAACATCTTGCTATGTAACACATATTAATAATATTGTGTATATATCAACTGTAAATAACCTCTAAGATTTTAATGTCCGTATGCATATATATGGCTTTTAAAGGTATATTTGATATTCAGGAAAAAATAGAGGATAGATGCAACATATGGTAGAGCCTGAACCTGCATTTTGGTTTCCAGTGCTTGCCAAGTAGATACTAAGAGTCTTCTGCTTATAACAAATTATTTACTATCTTAGTAAATAATAATTCTCCCTTATAAAGGTAGGAAACTGAAGTGGGATACATTGCTAAAGCTGAGTATGCAGTCTTAATTCTCTGAAAGGGAAGAAGAAAAAGCACAGGAATAATTAATATTAATAATAAAATCACACCAAATATCTTAGTAAATAAAGGCAGAAAATTAAGTGAACACTTTCTTCTACCAATAACACCAACTGGGAAATTTGCCCTCTGTTCCCAGAAAATCCATGCAATGTAACTGTTTTAGAAATAAAAATGAGTATATTTACTATACAGACTAGAGTAGCCAGTCCATTTCCATGTCTCTGGGGGTGGTTCCTCCAATCCATTTCACAAGTCATTATGTTATGGTAAAACACAACAAAATATGACTATTTTTGTATCTAGATGGAACTTTTTTCCAAAATAAGCCACTTAACCTACGTAAAAGTCATTATTTAAAATTAACAATTCATAGGCAAAAACCAGGGTTTGCAGAACTTGAAAATTTTTTTTTCCTAAGCAATGGCCATAATAAAAGATCTTACTTAATAGTGCATAGACTCACCCTTAAGAAATTCCATTTAGTGTTTGGATTAAGTTCAAATAACTCCTTTTACTTACATGCAGCTTAAAATTTCATGTCAGTTTTGCAGTCTACAAAGAACAGTACAAGTTATAAAAGTGAAATAATTTTTAATTAAAGTAGATATACCACTTGAAGTAAATATTAAATAAGTCAGGAGGAAAATAGTGGTATAAACAAAGCAGAGACTGGGCTATATGAGTCATGTAAGTTTTGTTAATTTTACCCATTTGTGGTTGTGTAGGTATTATGGACTGAATGGTGTTCTTACCAAATTCATATGTTGAAGCTGTAACCCCCAATGTGACTGCATTCAGAGACAGGGCTTTCAGGAGACAATAAAGGTTAAGTGAAGTCTTAAGAGAGAGTCCCTAACCTGATAGCACTGGTGTCCTTATGTAAAGAGAAGGATGCCAGAGTCCTTTCTCTCTGCATATGGGCACAAAGATGGTCATGAGAGAACATAGAGAGAGGGCAGCTGTCTGCATGCTGGAAAGACAGGGCTCACCAAAACCAGTCCTGCAAGTACCTTGACTTGTACTTCCAGCCTATGAGAAAATCAATTTCCATTGGTTGAGCCACCCAGCCTGTGGTGTTTTGTTCCAGCAGCTCTAGTGGACTAATGGTATGTTAGTTATAAATTAAGGTCTTAGAGTACCTAGTTGCATTTGAAGGGGAGGACCATCAGGTTAGTTGTTTCCCATATTGTTATCTGTGAGGGAAGGATTTGGTGTTGCAGTTCAGTCACTAAGTAGTGTCCAGCTCTTTGCATCCCCATGAACTGTAACCCCTACCACCACCTCCCACCCCAAACTCATCTGTCCGTGGGGTTCTCCAGGCAAGAATACCAGAGTGGATTGCCATTTCCTATTCCAGGGAATCTTCCCAACCCTCGGATTGAAATTGCGTCTCATGTGGCTCCTGCACTGGCAGGCGGATCCTTTTCCATTGCTCCACCTGAAGAGGGAAGGATACCTAGAGACCCAATTTGATTTTAAGACTGAAAGCTGATTAAAGACTGGTATTCATAACTGGGTTTATAAACAGAAAGATAAAACTATGTGTTTATCAGAATCAGTCCCTCTAGGGGTCTTGTTCCAGGAATAGAAAAAAAAAAAAAATCACAAATCAGTTGGTGTTTGTTAGTTACAGTTCTCTGTAATTGGAACTCAAAAATAAGCAGCACATAATCATGCTACAGGAAAAAATGTGGAGTAAGTGGTCACTCTCTTGAGAAACCTGTATGCAGGTCAGGAAGCAACAGTCACAACTGGACATGGAAGAACAGACTGGTTCCAAATAGGAAAAGGAGTACAAGTCTATATATTGTCACCCTGCTTATTTAACCTATATGCAGAGTATATCATGAGAAATGCTGGGCTGGAAGAAGCACAAGCTAGAATCAAGATTGCTGGGAGAAATATCAATAACCTCAGATATGCAGATGACACCACGCTTATGGCAAAAAGTGAACAGGAACTAAAAAGCCTCTTGATGAAAGTGAAAAAGGAGAGTGAAAAAGTTGGCTTAGAGCTCAACATTCAGAAAATGAATATCATGGCATCTGGTCCCATCACTTCATGGGAAATAGATGGGGAAATAGTGGAAACCATGTCAGACTTTATTTTCCTGGGCTCCAAAGTCACTGCAGATGGTGACTGCAGCCATGAAATTAAAAGACGCTTACTCCTTGGAAGAAAAGTTATGACCAACCTAGATAGCATATTCCAAAGCAGAGACATTACTTTGCCAACAAAGGTCTGTCTATTGAAGGCAGTGGTTTTCCCAGTGGTCATGTATGGATATGAGATTTAGACTGTGAAGAAGGCTGAGCGCTGAAGAATTGATGCTTTTGGACTGTGGTGTTGGAGAAGACTCTTGAGAGTCCCTTGGGCTGCAAGGAGATCCAGCCAGTCCATTCTAAAGGAGGTCAGTCCTGGGATTTCTTTGGAAGGACTGATGCTGAAGCTGAAACTCCAAAACTTTGGCCACTTCATGTGAAGAGTTGACTCATTGGAAAAGACTCTGATGCTGGGAGGATTTGGGGACAGGAGGAGAAGGAGACGACAGAGGATGAGATGGCTGAATGGCATCACCGACTCGATGGATGTGAGTTTGGGTAAACTTTGGGAGCTGATGATGGACAGGGAGGCCTGGAATACTGTGCTTCATGGGGTCGCAAAGAGTCGGACATGACTGAGCAACTGAACTGAACTGAAGTGGTCACAGTATTTAAAAACAGTAACGTTTTTCTGTCCACAAGTACAGAAGCTGTTATTCAATGAAAAATTAACCTTGCTGTTCTTGTGTTCAGTAAAAAATACCTATGATCAAAGCAAGCTGTATAGTAAGCATACAGCTCAGCGTGCACTTAAGTATGCTGGTTTTTTTTTTTCTCTTTATGAACCAGAACCCAATTAAACATCCAGATTTTAACAGAACATTGCCTTCATATAGAACCTGCTCTCTATTCTGGCTCAGGCACTCATGGAAACAGTCTTTTTGGTTTCATATTGACCCTGAGCTCCCAGATGTTCAAATAATACTAACACTGTCAAAAGAAAATAGAAACTTAGTGTTTATTGTTTGTTAAAAATCACACTCAATTTTGTGCATGAAGAAATGCCAGTAAGGTAATGGTAAGCATGCATATAAATAAATGCTGAAAGGAATATAACAGTGAGGTATTACTCAAGAGTTTAAAACATGTATAAATATTAAATCTTACAGATATATGCAAAGTTAATGAGTGTTATGGGAAATATTAAAAAGCAATTTAAAGATACTAATATTCTCTATGTAGTGAGGATAGAATGGAGTTAAGGAGGGGTCCATCAATGTCATTGGTGGTGTAAGAATAGTTTCTTCAAAAAAGTCATGAAAATATGAACATTTGAGACAGAGTTGATACAAATATGAACTGGTAGAATGAAGTAGATTTAAGCAAACAGAAGTCTGTAATGTTATTCAAAATCAAAAAATGTATAACTCATGATTAAACACACAGATACGTATAGCATTATTTCTCTTCTAAACTGTTATTCTTTTTAAATAATATTATTCTTTCAAAATGATTAATGTGGATATTGCTGCTATCTTTGTTACTGAATCTATTGGTTGCTAAAAGAAATCTTTTTAAATTGCTATATTTAAACTCTGGGGCTTCCCTTGTAGGTCAGTTGGTAAAGAATCTGCCTACAATGCAGGACACCCAGGTTCGATTCCCAGGTTGGGAAGACCCCCTAGAGAAGGAAATCACAGCCCACTCCAGTACTCTTGCCTGGAGAATCTCATGGACAGAGGAGCCTGGCAGGCTACATCTTGCAACATGGAGTTGCAAGAATTGGACACGACCTAGCAACCAAACCATCACTATATTTCAAGTCCAGTTCAATTCAACCAGACTCTCTAAATTTTCTAATATTTTGTTATTTAAAGTCTAGTTTATCATTTATAGATCACTTTATTTCCATTTTTCTAGTATAGTTCAAGTAAAATTTAAATATAGTAAGGTATCCAAATTATAAGCAAAGTTTCCGGTTTGGTAGAATTTGGCAACCCCTGTGTACACCACCACATATCAACAAATAGAGAGTATTTTCATTCTCTCAGGGAGTTTCCTTAAAGTCCTTTCTAGCAAATCCCATCTTGAGACTCTGTGTGTGAGAGAGACTCAGGATCCTTTATTTTGTTTTACTGTTCAATGAATTATCCTAACAACTTGCAATGAAACATTGTAAGATAGTGGTGCCCAACCTTTTTGGCACCAGGGACCACTTCGTGGAAGACAATTTTTCCGGGGACTGGGGAGGATGGTTTCAGGATGATTCAAGTGTATTACATTTACTGTGCACTTTACTTCTATTATTATTATATCAGCTCTACTTCAGATCATCAGGCATTCCATCTTGGAGGTTGGGGACACCTGCTGTAGAATATAAAATAGTTCTCAAGATTATTTTTGCTTCTCAATCTTTGTTTTACTGTGTGAATTGTTCAGTTAGCTTCTCAGTATCTATGAACACCCCTTGTGATTTTTAATTGGAATTGCATTCAACTATGGAGCCATTCCATTCTACAAATGTCATTTTATAGTTCTCAGTATACAGTTCTTGCATATATCTCTTGTGTATCTGAAGCAACCTGTCAATGAAAGTGTTCTGACAGTGTTTGTAAATTGAAATTTACTATTTTAATTCACTACAAGCATGAATAAAGAGACAAAATTATCTGGATAATATGGGATTTAGCAAACCCGACTTTATAGAAACATTTTGCTGAAGTCTTAAAGCACAAATTGGCCCAACTTATCTGATTATAAAATGATAACTGGTGATCATAAATTCCTTGTCATAGAACACACATAGCAATTGTAATCAAGAGAAAAACACTTTGCAGTTCTAAGAAGTACTTATTATTTTCCACATTAATCAGCTCTTGCTAACTGACTGAAAGTGCAAATGACAAAAGTTGATGAAACACCCAGTGAAAGAGAGTTCAGTGCTTGGGACAACATAGTGGAAATATGTATGGCTGTAAGTCAGTCAGATTATTTCCAGCTCGATAATGTACACTGAAGAAAAAAAAAAATTTAAGAGATAGAGGTAGGACCCAATTCCTTTTATATCACAAAAGCTATGATAAAAAGCCAGTTCCACATGAAAGCAAAGAATAGTTCTAAGCAAAGTGGTATTAGACCCCTAGAAGGAAGTTAGTTGAACACATGGCAACATCGTTTATCAGAAAAGTTTGTTAGCTATCAGATTTCTAGGTGTTTTTTGTCTTTTTCTCAGTCTGGTCTATTAATAGTCATAACATTAAATAGAAAAAAAAATAGGAAATGATTTTACATTTCTGTTTTTTGATGTGGTTAGTATTCCTAAGGGAGGAGAGAAAGGTACAGTTTGAGCCTTGAATAAATGGAAGTTAATGACTTACCAGATGAGAACAAATACTATCTGGAAAATATATTTACTAGGAAAATTGCCCCACTATATTGAAATTTGAATGGAAAGTAATGAGACTAATTTTCATGATTTGCATGTGTTTTTATTTCAACTCCTTCTTGACATGAGTCATTTTTCCCTACATAAGATTAACACCTAAAGCATGTGTCTTCTGTTTTTGGCTTGGGGTGGCTTTAGCTATTGTATCCATCTAGTGAACAAGTCATCAGCTCACTGAAACATGCCTCTTGTTTGGTTTCCTCCAGAAACATTACTCATTCCACTCAGTTTATATGGATTTCCAACCAGCAAAATTAACCTTATACATGAAGATTTAAAATTTCTCTCTGAAATCACTGCTTCAAATCATACATTTTTTCCCCACTTTTAACATATAACACAGGCAAGAGGTCATTCTTTTTTAACAATGTTTTTCATATAGAATACTTCTAAAATTAACGATTTTGTCTATCTTTATTTTGTTTTACTATTATGCATCATAGAATTTCAGAAACTGAAAAATGAAATGACACTTTAGAGATTTTCTAGTCTAAGTTCTTTTCTTTCAGTTTAGGAAAGCCCTATAAACTGAAGCAGTTTATCTAAACTACTCAATAAATTAATGGCAGAACCATGGTGAGAGGTTAAGAATTAGCTCTAATTAATTTTTAAAAAATATTGAGAACAATTTTAATGCAATAAAATCTAACCATTTGTCAATAATACTGAAGTCAAGCCACAGAACAAGTAAAAGTTTCCTAGAAACTTTCCTCCGTTCTTATAATCTACCACCTCAGCAACTCCTGATTGTATGTCATCATGCACTATTGTCTGAATATTTCTTGACTTTAGCTTAATAGAATTAAAATTATGAACCATTTACTGTGTGTGTGGCTTGCTGTGCTCAATATATTTTTCTGTACTAATCCATAAATTATATGCATTATCCTTTGCATTGCTTAATAAAATTACACCCTGTATATATAGCACAGTTTGCTTATGCAGTTTTCAGCTGCTGGGCATTTTGGCTGTATACAACTTTTTGTTAGTATGAATAATACTGTTATGAGTATTTATCTTTTTTGCAGATGTGTCTTTTCTCTTGGTTAAATGCTTTGTGAAGGAATAGTTGGATCATGTTGTAAGTTTATATTTAAAAGTAAATTTGTTATTATTTAATTTTGTAACAAAACCATAAACTGTTTTCTAAAATAGTTGTGTCACCATATAATCCACCAAAGTATGTATAAAAGTTCACATCACACTACATCCTTGTGTGTGTGTGCACTAAGTCACTCTAGTTGTGTCTGACTTTCTGCTATGGACTGTAGCCCGCTGCAGGGCTCCTCTGTCCATGGGATTCTCCTGGCAAGAATACTGGAATGGGTTGCCATGCCCTCCTCCAGGGGATCTTCCTGACCCAGGGATGGGATCTGCATCTCTTATGTGTCCTGCATTGGCAAGTGGGTTCTTTACCACTAGAGCCACATGGGAAGCCCATATTACATCATTAAAAATGTTGAATTATCAACCTTTTAAAAAATGTTTGCTGTTCTATCAGTATGAGGTATGTAATAATATCTAATCATGATTGTAATTTGTGACTGCTTAGTGGCTGCAGTCCATGGGGTCGCTAAGAGTTCACACAAATGAGCAACTTCACTTTCAGTTTTCACTTTCATGCATTGGGGAAGGAAATGGCAACCCACTCCAGTGTTCTTTCCTGGAGAATCCCAGGGACAGGGAAGCTTGGTGGGCTGCCGTCTATGGAGTCGCACAGAGTCGGACACGACTGAAGCGACTTAGCAGCAGCAGCAGCAGCAGCAATGGCTAATGATTTGAATATCTGCTGTACTGCTTAATGCCTATTTCTGTCTCTTCTTATGAGAAATGTCTATTTAAATCATTTTTAAACCACATTTTATTTATTTTTAAGTGAATAACTAACTAGAATTCTTTATGTAGTTTGGATATATTTCCTTGGCCAGATACTTGTATTGTCACTGTATTCTGCCAATATGTCTTTTCATTTTCTTAGTGGTGTCTGTTCAGTCACATTTTCCATCATGATTCATCTTATTGCGCTCTTTCAAAAATATGTTTGCCTACTCTAGGACTGCAAAGGCATTATTTTTTTTATCCAGAAGTTTCTTTTAAAACTTTTATGTTAAGCCAATTATCTGTTTTGCATTCATTGTTTTTTGTGTATGGTGTCAATTAAGTGTCATGGTTTTTGTTTTTTATATGGCTATAGAGGCATCCACCTGCCATTGTTCAAAAACAAAACAAAAATGTTTCTTTACTCATGGATATCATTGCCACTTTTGTGGAAAATTAATTGACCATATTTGTTGTCTTCTATTTCTGGAGTATGTATTCTGTTACAGTTATATTTATGCCTACTACTATAGCATAATATGTATATTCATAATAAGTCTTGATATCAGGTACTTTATAATATGTAACTTTCTTTTCTCTTTCAAGGTTGTTCTGTTCTAAATCCTTAACATATTCATAAAAATTTTAGAATCAGGTTATATTTCTGCAAGCAGAACATTATTGCGACTTTGATGGTGATTGCATTGAATCTATAGATCAATTTCAAGAGAAGTGAAAAACTGACAATATTGAATTTTCTGATTCTAGATACATCATATCCATTTGCTTAGTTTTATTTAGTTTCTCACAGCAATATTTATAGATTTCAGTGTACAGTTCTTACATATATTTTGTTAGGTTTATTACTAAGCATTTATTATTTTCTGATACTATAGTAAATGTTATATCTTCGATTTTTATATTTAGTTTGCTATTATGTGGATAAGTGGGGAAAATGGGAGACTTTAATTGGAAAAGAAGATTAATGCAAGGGGAGGCCAGCTGGATAAGGGTTTAGCTTTGAATTGAAGTGACTGACTGCTGCTGCTGCTGCTAAGTTGCTTCAGTCTTGTCCAACCGTGTGTGACCCCATAGACGACAGCCCACCAGGCTCCCCCGTCCCTGGGATTCTCCAGGCAAGAACACTGGAATGGGTTGCCATTTCCTTCTCCAATGCATGAAAGTGAAAAAGTGAAAGTGAAGTCGTTCAGTTTTATCTGACTCTTCATGACCCCATGGACTGCAGCCTACCAGGCTCCTCCGTCTATGGCATTTCCCAGGCAAGAGCACTGGAGTAGGTAGCCATTGCCTTCTCCGAATGACTGACTCAGTCAGTCAGTTCAGTCACTCAGTCGTGTCCAACTCTTTGAAATCCCATGAGTTGTAGCATGGCAGGCCTCCCTGTCCATCACCAACTCCCAGAGTTCACTCAAACTCATGTCCATCGAGTTGGTGATGCCATCCAGCCATCCCATTCTCTGTCATCCCCTTCTGATCCTGCCCCCATCCCTCCAAGCACCAGAGTCTTTGCCAATGAGTTAACTGTTCACATGAGGTAGCCAAAGTATTGGAGTTTCAGCTTCAGCATCAGTCCTTCCAAAGAACACCCAGGACTGACCTCCTTTAGAATGGACTGGTTGGATCTCCTTGCAGTCCAAGGGACTCTCAAGAGTCTTCTCCAACACCACAGTTCAAAATCATCAATTTTTCAGTGCTCAGCTTTCTTCATAGTCCAAGTCTCACATCCATACATGACCACTGGGAAAACCATAGCCTTTACTAGACAGACCTTTGTTGGCAAAGTAATGTCTCTGCTTTTGAATATGCTATCTAGGTTGGTCATAACTTTTCTTCCAAGGGGTAAGGGTCTTTTAATGTCATGTTTTTTGTATTTTTCCTTAGTTTAAATACTTATTTCTTAACAAGTTTGTTAACACTCTTCATGAAAAGTGACTCCAGATGGGTGCACAGAACCACCCTCGCTGAGAGGAATAGGTGTTTTCTCCTAAATTTGAGGGGAGTAGGAAGAAAAGTTATGACCAACTGAGATAGCATATTCAAAAGCAAAGACATTACTTTGCCAACAAAGGTCCATCTAGTCAAGACTGTGGTTTTTCCAGTGGTCATGTATGGATGTGAGAGTTGGACTGTGAAGAAAGCTGCTGCTGCTGCTGCTGCTAAGTCGCTTCAGTCGTGTCCAACTCTGTGCGACCCCATAGATGGCAGCCCATCAGGCTCTACCGTCCCTGGAATTCTCCAGGCAAGAACATTGGAGTGGGTTGCCATTTCCTTCTCCGATGCATGAAAGTGAAAAGTGAAAGTGAAGTTGCTCAGTCGTGTCCGACTCTTAGCAACCCCATGGACTGCAGCTTACCAGGCTCCTCCATCCATGGGATTTTCCAGGCAAGAGTACTGGAGTGGAGTGCCATTGCCAAGTGCCAAAGAACTGATGCTTTTGAACTGTGGTGTTGGAGAAGACTCTTGAGAGTCCCTTGGACTGCAAGGAGATCAGCCCTGAGTGTTCTTTGGAGGGGCTGATGCTCAAGCTGAAACTCCAGTACTTTTGCCACCTCATGTGAAAAGTTGACTCATTGGAAAAGACTCTGATGCTGGGAGGGATTAGGGGCAAGAGAAGAAGGGAATGACAGAGGATGATATGGGTGGATGGCATCACTGACTTGTTGGACGTGAGTTTGAGTGAACTCTCGGAGTTGGTGATGGACAAGGAGGCCTGGAGTGCTGCGATTCATGGGGTTGCAAAGAGTCGGACATGACTGAGTGACTGAGTGATTGAACAAAATACAGAATTTTCACAAACACAGGTGCTTTATTAACTGGTCAGATTTTAGCAAAAGTTTCAAGCAGTGCTTCTCAAATGGGAGTCACAAAAAGATGTGAGAATTGAATCATAAAGAGGGCTGAGCATTGGGGTACATGTGTCTCTTTCAATTCTGGTTTCCTCGGTGTGTATGCCCAGTAGTGGGATTACTGTGTCATAAAGCAGTTGTATTTCCAGTTTTTTAAGGAATCTCCACACTGTTCTCCATAGTGTCTGTACTCGTTTGCATGCAACCTAGATGTCCATCAGCAGATGAATGGATAAGAAAGCTGTGGTACATATACACAATGGAATATAACTCAGCCAGTAAAAAGAATGCATTTGAATCAGTTATAATGAGGTGGATGAAACTGGAGCTGATTATACAGAGTGAAGTAGGCCAGAAAGAAAAACACCAATACAGTATACTAACAGATATATATGGAATTTAGAAAGATGGTAACAATAACCCTGTATGCGAGACAGCAAAAGAGACACAGATATATAGAACAGTCTTTTAGACTCTGTGGGAGAGGGAGATGGTGGGATGATTTGGAAGAATGGCATTGAAACATGTATAATATCATATAAGAAATGAATCGCCAGTCTAGGTTTGATGCAGGATACAGATGCTTGGGGCTGGTGCACTGGGATGACCCAGAGAGATGGTATGGGAAGGGAGGTGGGAGGGGGGTTCAGGATTAGGAACATGTGTACACCCGTGGTGGATTCATATTGATGTATGGCAAAACCAATACAGTACTGCATAGTAAAATACTGTAAAAAATGAATAAATAAAAGAGGGCTGAGCACTGAAGAATTGATGCTTTCACACTGTGGTGCTTAAGAAGTCTCTGGAGAGTTCCCTGGACAGGATGGAGATCAAACCAGCCAATCAGAAAGAAAATCAACCCTGAATATTCATTGTAAGGACTAATGCTGAACCTGAAGCTCCAATACCTAGACCACATGATGCAAAGAGCTGACTTATTGGAAAAGATTCTCATGCTGGGAAAGATTGAGGGTAGGAGAAGGGGGCAACAGAGGATGAGTGGTTAGATAGCATCACTGCCTCAATGGACATGACTTTCAGCAAACTCCAGGAGATAGTAAAGGACAGGAAAGCTGGGCTTGCTACAGTTCACAGGGTCACAAAAGTTCGGAAACAACTTAGCAACTGGACAACAAGGTAAGGTTCAATTTCATTCATTTTCTTGTATATATCCAATTGTCCTAGCACCATGTGTTGAAAAGGCCTCAGCTTATCTTTGAAAAACATTTTTACTTGATGTAAAACTTTAGAATGTCATATTTTCTGCCAACACTTTAGATATATTGATTTTCCATCTTCTAGGTTTTATGTTCCAAGGAGAAATTTATCTTTGGGAGAAGGAAATGGCAATCTACTCCAGTATTCTCGTGTCGAAAATCCCATGGACAGAGGAGCCTGGCGGGCTACAGTCCATGGGGTTGCAAGAGTCAGACACAACTTAGCAACAAAATCACTAAATCAGGATAAGCATATATTCTTGAATATTGATATATACTCCTATATCTTGATTAATTTATTTTCCTAGTAGTTTTTTATGGGGTCCATAGGGTTTGTACATAAACAATTATGTTGTATTTTAATAAACAACCAAATGGCTATCAACTGATGAATACATATATAAAATGTGCTATAGCTATATGATAGGATATTATTTAGGAATAAAAAGATATGAAGTATAATATACTCTACAATATAACTGAATTGAAAAACATGCAAAGTGAAAGAAGTCAGGCACAAGGTAATACATGTTATTTGATCTTATTTATATGAAAATTTGGTAAATGCAAATTTTTAGAGGCAATAGGNGAAACTCAGCACTGGCCAAAGGACTGGAAAAGGTCAATTTTCATTCCAGTCCCAAAGAAAGGCAATGCCAAAGAATGCTCAAATTGTCGCACAATTGCACTCATCACACACGCTACTAAAGTAATGCTCAAAATTCTCCAAGTCAAGCTTCAGCAATACATGAACTGTGAACTCCCAGATATTCAACCTGGATTTAGAAAAGGCAGTAGAACCAGAGATCAAATGGCCAGCATCCTCTGGATCATCAAAACATCAAGTGAGTTTCAGAAAAACATCTATTTCTGCTTTATTAACTACCCTAAACCCTTTGNTTCAGCAATACATGAACTGTGAA
Source organism: Neotragus moschatus (assembly GCA_006410615.1). Taxonomy (NCBI): domain Eukaryota; kingdom Metazoa; phylum Chordata; class Mammalia; order Artiodactyla; family Bovidae; genus Neotragus; species Neotragus moschatus. The sequence continues at coordinate 93,591 of SJYA01000856.1, forward strand.
CTCCCAGATATTCAACCTGGATTTAGAAAAGGCAGTAGAACCAGAGATCAAATGGCCAGCATCCTCTGGATCATCAAAACATCAAGTGAGTTTCAGAAAAACATCTATTTCTGCTTTATTAACTACCCTAAACCCTTTGAATGTGTGGTCACAACAAATTGTGGAAAATTCTGAAAGAAATGGGAATACCAGACCACTTGACCTGCCTCTTGAGAAATCTGTATGCAGGTCAGGAAGCAACAGTGAGAGCTGGACATGAACAACGGACTGGTTCCTAATAGAGTACGTCAAGGCTGTATATTGTCACCCTGCTTATTTAACTGATATGCAGCGTACATCATGAGAAACGCTGGGCTGGATGAAGCCCAAGCTGAAGTCAAGATTGCCAAGAGAAATATCAATAACCTCAGATATGTAGATGACACCACCCTTATGGCAGAAAGTGAAGAAGAACTAAATAGCCTCTTGATGAAAGTGAAAGAAGAGAGTGAAAAAGTTGGCTTAAAGCTCATCATTCAGAAAACTAAGTTAATAGCATCTGGTCCCATCACTTCATGGCAAATAGATGGGGAAACAGTGGATGACTTTGTTTTCTGGGGATCCAAAATCATTGTAGATGGTGATTGCAGCAATGAAATTAAAAGATGCTCACTCCTTGGAAGGAAAATTATGATCAACCTAGACAGCATATTAAAAAGCAGGAACATTACTTTGCGAACAAAGGTCCATCTAGTCAAGGCTACAGTTTTTCCAATAGTCATGTATGGATGTGAGAGTTGGACTATAAAGAAAGCTCAGTGGCAAAAAATTGATGCTTTTGAACTGTGGTGTTGGAGAAGACTCTTGAGAGTCCCTTGGACTGCGAGGAGATCCAACCAGTCCATCCTTAAGGAGATCAGTCCTGGGTGTTCATCAGAAGGACTGATGCTGAAGCTGAAACTCCAATAATTTGGCCACCTGATGCAAAGAGCTAACTCACTGGAAAAGACCCCGATGCTGGAAAAGATTGGTGGCAGGAGGAGAAGGGGACGACAGAGGATGAGATGGCTGGATGGCATCACTGACTCAATGGAGATGAGTTTGTGTAAACTCTGAGAGTTGCTGATGGACAGGGAGGCCTGGCGTGCTGCGTTTCATAGGGTCACAGAGAGTCAGATATGACTGAGTGACTGAACTGAACTCCCAAGTGATAGTGAACATTTTTTCATGTATTTAGTAGTCTTCTGTATGTCTTTTAAAATATCTTTTGCAAGTTAACTTTTTCTTATTGTTGATGTTAATAGTGCTTTTTATATTCTGGTTACAAACCCTTTATCAGAATTTACAAAAATGTTCTCCTTGTCCATGGCTTGTCTTTTTTATTCTCTACAGATTGTCTTTTACTGAGCAAAAGTTTTTAAGTTCAATAAAGTCCAAATTATCATATATTCCTTTACAGAATCTTGTGTTTTGGTTTTTGAATAAAAACTGATCAACAAATCCAAGGTCATATAGATTTTCTCCTGTGTTTTCTAGATATTTTATATTTTGTCATTTTATATTTGGGCCTTGAATTCATTTTGAGTCAATGTTTGTAAAAGTGTAAGGATCTCTGTCTATATTATTTTGTTTTCTTGTTTTTTGCATACAGATGTCCAAATATTCCAGTACCATTTGTTAGACCGTTATTTTTCATTGATCTGCATCTGTACTGTCAAAAATCAGTTGATGATTAATGTGTGGGTCATTCTTTGGGCTCTCTATTCTGTCCATTTATCAGAGTCAGTTCTTTCACTAATGCCATATTTTCTGATGACACTATCTGTATAGTAATTCTTGAAATTATATACTAATGAAAATATTATTATTGCTTATGGACTAGTTTTCAAATTTCACACCTTAACCAGAAACTAAATCTTTGATTTCATTTTATGCACTAAATCCATATTTTATACAGCCTCTCTGGTGTCAGACACTGGCTTGTATATTGTCTTTCTCTCTCACACAACTGAAATCCTTATTATCCCATGTTGAGTATCTAGAGTATTATATTTGCTGACAGCTTATGTCTATTATTGTTAAAGTATTAACTGACCCAGAATTTTGTTAGCATCAGGTTGCATATGCCTATCATAATGTATCTCTTAGAAATATTTATTTAATATTCAAATACATTCCTTATTAGAAGAATAATTATTCTACCTAAAAAAAAAAAAAGTGCCTTAGGGAAGTTGAAGAGAATTGCTTAATTTGATATTAATTTGTGAAGTAAAATATTCAGTGGGCCCATTACTGTTAACCCAAAGCATGTTGAGATTTAGGTAGCTAGGGAATAAGAATCCATAGGGTAAAAGTTGAATTAGTACTGAAAAAAATGGCTTGCAGTTGTGTAGCCAGAAATAATTTCACATTCAAAAAAGCATGAATTATTTCAGAGTAAAAGTCAGAAAAGATTAAAGCAAAATCCGCACACGATTAGAGCAACGTCACCTGTATTTGCAAAATTACAGATCTGTTTTGTAGCAGAGGAAATAATAAAGATTTATCTTGGCCTTAGGATCTTTATTGTAAAATATTTTTACTTTACATTTAGGTGAGGTTCTTTTATCTTTATTTACTAGGTTGTATGAAAAGAATGCAACTCTTCCTTTGTCCATTTTGTAATTTTTGGTGACAAGTTATCAGGAAGACAATAACATCAGATGAGAGTAACCCAAGGAAATGAATAAAGGAAATGGATTTCTGCTCTCTTGCAGTTCTAAGCTGTAACTGAATCTGTTTCAGGGCCTATAAAGTAAGAGAGCTGCAAGAGGAATACAGATCATGACTTTCACAAAAGTGACAACCACTGATTGATGCATTCTATAGGGGGGAATTTGTGAGAAAGATGGTATGTGAGTGACATTAAAATCATTTTTCTTGTCAGAAATAAATGGTGCAGTCTTATTTGCCCTTGACAATGTGTCATAGGCAGGTTTTCATTTGTCATTTATGCTGCTATATATGCGAAAAGTTTCAAAAACTTTGTAATTACCATCCACAACCAAAAAATCTACAAAGGAAAAACAAACAAACAAAAAACCTGAGGTGGAGACCAGTAATTAATTGTTCCTAGAACCACTACATAAATGACAGCCTTCATCTCTAGGTTAACCTTCAAACTTAATTTGAATTAAACCTACCAAAACTGGTTTTTTGTGCTGTCTAAATAGAGCTTAGAGCACCTCCGTGTCACTTAGTGACATGGATATTGCTGAGATCAAACAGAATTTAGCAAGAGCAAAAATGTGCATCATGCTCATGACCATTTTAGCAGTTTCTTAACAAATATTTGTTCAGTAAATATCAACACAAACCTAATTTGCCATCATATTTTGTATGCATAAAATGATCCATACATGGCAAATTTAGTAACAGATTTGTTTTTCTGAGCTTCCCTGGTGGACCAGGTGGTTAAAAAATCTGCCTGCAGTGTAGGAGACCTAGGTTCTACCCTGGCTTGGGAAGGTCTCCTGGAGAAGGGAATGGCAACTCACTCCAGTATTCTTGCCAGAGAATTCTATGGACAGAGGAGGATGTTAGGCTACCGTCCATGAGGTCGCAAAGAGTCAGACACATCCGAGCATCTAACCCTTCACTTCAAATCATTTATTTCCCTTCATGATTATTGAAAATTAGGTTAAGATGTCATAATTTCTATAAACAATAGATCCCTACTATAAGTTATTAGGTGTTTTATTTATGTCTCAAGTATGAGAAGAATGAGATTTATAACTGATTTAGAGTGAAGTATGTGAACAAATACATTGACATTGTATCAGTTGACAAAATGGGAATAGCAGAATATGTTATCATCAGTATCATTACAGTAAAATTTGGAAATGCTGTATTGATGCTTTTTTTGTTTGTTTGTTTAAGTTAGATTTTCTTTTTCTTTCTTTACAGAGTTTTGTTGTTTTCTGTCAAACCTCAACAAGAATCAGCTATAGGTATACATATATCCCCTCCCTTTTGAATCTCCCTCCCATCTTCCTCCCTATCCCACCCCTCCTAGGTTGATACAGAATCCCTGTTTGAGTTTTCTGAAGTGAAGTGAAGTCACTCAGTCGTGTTCGACTCTTTGCGACCCCATGGACTATAGCCTATTAGGCTCCTCCATCCATGGGATTTTCCAGGCAAGAGTGCTGGAGTGGGATGCCATTTAGAACAAATTCTCGTTGGCTATCTATTTTACATATAGTAATGTAAGTTTCCATGTTACTGTTTCCATACATCTCACCCTCTCCTCCTCTCTCCCCATATCTATAAGTCTATTCTCTATGTCTCTTTCTTCATTGCTGCCCTGTAAATATATTCTTCAGTATCATTTTTCTAGATTCCATATATGCACATTGGAATACAATGTTTATTCTTCTCTCTCTCACTTTACTCATCAGAACTGACTCAAATGTGTTCCTTTTTATGGTTGAGTAATATTCCACTGTGTATATGTACCACAACTTCTTCATCCATTCATCTGTTGATGGACATTTAGGATGCTTCCACTGTTCCTAGCTTATAACAGGGCTTCCCTTGTGGCTCAGACTGTAAAGCATCTGCCTATAATGCGTCAGATCCAGGTTCAATCCCTGGGTCGGGAAGTTTCCCTGGAGAAGGAAATGGCAACTCACTCCAGTATTCTTGCCTGGAAAACCCCATGGATGGAGAAGCCTGGTAGGCTACAGTCCATGGGGTCACAAAGAGTGGGACACAACTGAGCGACTTCACTTCACTTCCATGTTCTAGCTTTTGTAAATAGTGCTGCAATGAACAATCAGATACATGTGTGATTTTGGTTTCCTTNTGTAGCAGAGGAAATAATAAAGATTTATCTTGGCCTTAGGATCTTTATTGTAAAATATTTTTACTTTACATTTAGGTGAGGTTCTTTTATCTTTATTTACTAGGTTGTATGAAAAGAATGCAACTCTTCCTTTGTCCATTTTGTAATTTTTGGTGACAAGTTATCAGGAAGACAATAACATCAGATGAGAGTAACCCAAGGAAATGAATAAAGGAAATGGATTTCTGCTCTCTTGCAGTTCTAAGCTGTAACTGAATCTGTTTCAGGGCCTATAAAGTAAGAGAGCTGCAAGAGGAATACAGATCATGACTTTCACAAAAGTGACAACCACTGATTGATGCATTCTATAGGGGGGAATTTGTGAGAAAGATGGTATGTGAGTGACATTAAAATCATTTTTCTTGTCAGAAATAAATGGTGCAGTCTTATTTGCCCTTGACAATGTGTCATAGGCAGGTTTTCATTTGTCATTTATGCTGCTATATATGCGAAAAGTTTCAAAAACTTTGTAATTACCATCCACAACCAAAAAATCTACAAAGGAAAAACAAACAAACAAAAAACCTGAGGTGGAGACCAGTAATTAATTGTTCCTAGAACCACTACATAAATGACAGCCTTCATCTCTAGGTTAACCTTCAAACTTAATTTGAATTAAACCTACCAAAACTGGTTTTTTGTGCTGTCTAAATAGAGCTTAGAGCACCTCCGTGTCACTTAGTGACATGGATATTGCTGAGATCAAACAGAATTTAGCAAGAGCAAAAATGTGCATCATGCTCATGACCATTTTAGCAGTTTCTTAACAAATATTTGTTCAGTAAATATCAACACAAACCTAATTTGCCATCATATTTTGTATGCATAAAATGATCCATACATGGCAAATTTAGTAACAGATTTGTTTTTCTGAGCTTCCCTGGTGGACCAGGTGGTTAAAAAATCTGCCTGCAGTGTAGGAGACCTAGGTTCTACCCAGGCTTGGGAAGGTCTCCTGGAGAAGGGAATGGCAACTCACTCCAGTATTCTTGCCAGAGAATTCTATGGACAGAGGAGGATGTTAGGCTACCGTCCATGAGGTCGCAAAGAGTCAGACACATCCGAGCATCTAACCCTTCACTTCAAATCATTTATTTCCCTTCATGATTATTGAAAATTAGGTTAAGATGTCATAATTTCTATAAACAATAGATCCCTACTATAAGTTATTAGGTGTTTTATTTATGTCTCAAGTATGAGAAGAATGAGATTTATAACTGATTTAGAGTGAAGTATGTGAACAAATACATTGACATTGTATCAGTTGACAAAATGGGAATAGCAGAATATGTTATCATCAGTATCATTACAGTAAAATTTGGAAATGCTGTATTGATGCTTTTTTTGTTTGTTTGTTTAAGTTAGATTTTCTTTTTCTTTCTTTACAGAGTTTTGTTGTTTTCTGTCAAACCTCAACAAGAATCAGCTATAGGTATACATATATCCCCTCCCTTTTGAATCTCCCTCCCATCTTCCTCCCTATCCCACCCCTCCTAGGTTGATACAGAATCCCTGTTTGAGTTTTCTGAAGTGAAGTGAAGTCACTCAGTCGTGTTCGACTCTTTGCGACCCCATGGACTATAGCCTATTAGGCTCCTCCATCCATGGGATTTTCCAGGCAAGAGTGCTGGAGTGGGATGCCATTTAGAACAAATTCTCGTTGGCTATCTATTTTACATATAGTAATGTAAGTTTCCATGTTACTGTTTCCATACATCTCACCCTCTCCTCCTCTCTCCCCATATCTATAAGTCTATTCTCTATGTCTCTTTCTTCATTGCTGCCCTGTAAATATATTCTTCAGTATCATTTTTCTAGATTCCATATATGCACATTGGAATACAATGTTTATTCTTCTCTCTCTCACTTTACTCATCAGAACTGACTCAAATGTGTTCCTTTTTATGGTTGAGTAATATTCCACTGTGTATATGTACCACAACTTCTTCATCCATTCATCTGTTGATGGACATTTAGGATGCTTCCACTGTTCCTAGCTTATAACAGGGCTTCCCTTGTGGCTCAGACTGTAAAGCATCTGCCTATAATGCGTCAGATCCAGGTTCAATCCCTGGGTCGGGAAGTTTCCCTGGAGAAGGAAATGGCAACTCACTCCAGTATTCTTGCCTGGAAAACCCCATGGATGGAGAAGCCTGGTAGGCTACAGTCCATGGGGTCACAAAGAGTGGGACACAACTGAGCGACTTCACTTCACTTCCATGTTCTAGCTTTTGTAAATAGTGCTGCAATGAACAATCAGATACATGTGTGATTTTGGTTTCCTTAGGGTATATGCCTAGGAGTGGGATTGCTGGGTCATATGGTGCTTTTATTCCTAGTTTTTTTAAGGGAATCTCCATACTGTCTTCCATAGTGGCTGTATCAATTTACATTCCCACCAACAGTGTGAGAGTGTTTCCTTTTCTACACATACTCTCCAGCATTTGTTTGTATACTTTTGATGATGGTCATTCTGGCCAGTGTCAGATGATATCTCATTGTAGTTTTGATTTGCATTTTTCTAATAATAAGCGATGTTGAGCATCTTTTCATGTGCTTGTTAGCCATCTGTATGTCTTCTTTGGAGAAATATCTGTTAGGATTTTTCCCCCAGTTTTTGATTGGGTAGTTTGCTTTTGTGGTATTGAGCTGTATGAGTTGCTTGTATAATTTGGAAATTAATCCTTTGTCAGTTGTTTCTCCCATTCTGCGGGTTGTCTTTTCACCTTGCTTATAGTTTCCTTTGCTGTTGCAAAAGCCTTTAAGTTTAATCAGGGCCCATTTGTTTACTTTTGCTTTTATTTCTGTTACTCTAGGAGGTGGGTCATAGAGGACCTTGCTTTGATTTATGTCATTGAGTGTTCTGCCTATGTTTTCCTCTAAGTTTTATAGTTTCTGGTCATACATTTAGGACTTTAAGCCATTTTGGTTGTATCTTAGTGTATGGTGTTAGCAAGTGTTCTAATTTCATTCTTTTACATGTAGACATCAAGTTTTCCTAGCACCATTTATTGAAGAGGATGTCTTTGCCCCACTGTATATTCTTGCCTCCTTTGTTAAAAATAAGGTGCCCATAGGTGCATGGGTTTATTTCTGGGCTTTCTATCTGGTTCCATTGGTCTATATTTCTGTTTTTGTGACAACACCATACTGTCTTGATGACCACAGCTTTGTAGTAAAATCTGAAGTCAAGAAGGTTGATTCCTGCAGCTCCATTCTTCTTTCTCAAGACTGCTTTGGCTATTTTGGGTCTTTTGTTCTTCCATATGAATTGTGAAATTTTTTGTCCAAGTTCTGTGAAAAATGCCATTGTTCATTTGATAGAAATCACACTGAATCTGTAGATTGCATTTGATAATATTGTCATTTTCACAAAATTGATTCTTTCTACCTTGGAATATGGAATATCTCTTCATGTGTTTACGTCATCTTTGATTTCTTTCATTAGTGTCTTATAATTTTCTTTGTACAGTTCTTTTGTCCCCTTAAGTAACTTTATTCCTAGATATTTAATTCTTTTTTTTTTTTTTTTGCAATGGTGAATGGGACTGATTCCTTAATTTATCTTTTTAATTATTAATATATAGAAGTGCAAGTGATTTCTATGCATTGATTGTGTATCCTACAACTTTGCTAAATTCACTGATTAGCTCTAGTAATTTTCCGATACTGTCTTTAGCATTTTCTGTGTACAGCATCATGTTGTCTGCAAACCGTGAGAGATTTTCTTCTTTTCTGACATGGATTCCTTTTATTTCTTTTTCTTCTCTGATTCCTGTGGCTAAGACTTCCAGAGCTATGCTGAATAACAGTGGTGAAAGTGGATACCCTTGCCTTGTTCCTGATCTTAGGGAGAATGTTTTCAGTTTTTCACCATTGAGAATAATGTTTGCTATAGGCTTATCATATATGGCCTTTACTATATTGAGGGAGGTTCCTTCTATGTCCATTTTTTGAAGAGTTTTAATCATAAATAGGTGCTGAATTTTGTCAAAGTCTTTTCCTGCATCTATTGAGATCATCATATGGTTTTTGTCTTCCAGTTTGTTAATATGGTGTATCACATTGATTGATTTACATATATTGAAGAATCTTTGCATCTCTGGAATAAGCCCAACTTGATAATGTTTGTATGAGCTTTTTGATGTGTTGTTGAATTCTGTTTGCTAAAATTTTGTTGAGGATTTTTGCATCTATGTTCATCAGTGATATTGGCCTGTAGTTTTCTTTTCGTGTGTGTTATCTTTGTCTGGTTTTGGAATCAGGGTGATGGTGGCCTCCTAGAATGAGTTTGGAAGTGTTCTTTCCTCTGCAATTTTTAAAAGAGTGTATATATATATATATATAAATTTGAGGCTAATTACTTTACAACATTTTAGTGGTTTGATCATATCTTGACAGAAGGATAGACATTAGCTCTTTTCTAAATGTTTGATAGAATTCTTCTGTGAAGCCATCTCGTTCTGGACTTTTGTTTTTTGGGAGATTTTTGATCACAGCTTCAATTTCAGTGCTTATAATTGGGTTGTTCATAATTTCTATTTCTTCCTGGTTCCAAATTGAACTTTTCTAAGAATCTGTCCATTTCTTCAAGTTTATCCACTTTATTGCCATATAGTTGTTCGTAATAATTTCTTATAATCCTTTGCATTTCTTCATTGTCTGTTGTAACTTCTCCATTTTCATTTCTAACTTTGTTGATTTGATTCTTCTCTCTTTTGTTCTTGATGAGTCTGGCTAAATGTTTGTCAATTTTATTCATCTTCTCAAAGAATCAGCTTTTAGTTTTATTAATCTATACTATTGTTTCTTTCATTTCTTTTTCATTTATTTCTGCTCAGTTCTTTTATGATTTCTTTCCTTCTACTAATTTTGGGTGTTTTTTTTTTTTTCTTTTTCCAGTTGTTTTAGGTGTAAAGTTTTTCTTCTTTCTTGAGGTAGGATTGTATTGCTATAAACTTCCCTCTTAGAACTGCTTTTGCTGCTTCCCATAGGTTTTGAGTCGTTGTGTTTTCACTGTCATTTGTTTCTAGAAATTTTTTGATTTCTCTTTTGATTTCTTCAGTAAACTGTTGGTAGAAATGTGTTATTTAATTCCCATGTGTTTGTGTTCCTTACAGTGGTTTTTTTTTTTTTCCCTTGTAATTGATAGGTAGTCTCATAGCGTTGTGGTCAGAGAAGACACTTGAAATGTTTTCAATTTTCTTAGATTTACTGAGATTTGATTTATGAACTAAGATGTGGTCTTTCCTGGCGAATGTTCTATGTACACTTGAGAAGAAGGTGTATTCTTCTGCATTTGGATGTAATGTCCTGACAATATCAGTGAGATCTATCTCATTTAATGTATCATTTAAGACTGTATTTCCTTTTTTAATTTTCTGTTTTGATGATCTTTCCATTGGTGTGAGTGTGGTGTTAAAGTCTCCTACTACTATTGCATTACTGTCAGTTTCTTCTTTTATGTCTGTTGGTGCTTGTCTTATGTATTGAGGTGCTCCTGTGTCGGGTGCATAGATATTTACAGTTGTTATGTCTTGCTCTTGGATTGATCCTTTGATCACTGTGTAGTGTCCTTTCTTATCTCATGTAATATTCTTTATTATAAGGTCTATTTTGTCTGATATGAGGATTGATATCCAGTATTCATTTGCTTCCCATTTGCATGGAATGTATTTTTCCATCTGCTCACTTTCAGTCAATATGTGTCTTTAGGTCTGAAGTGGGTATCTTGTAGACAGGACATATACGGGTCTTGTTTTTGTGTCTATTCAGCCAGTCTCTGTCTTTGGTCAGAGTATTTAATCCATTTACATTTAAAGTAATTATTTATATATATGTTCCTATTGCCATTTTCTTAATTGTTTGAGGTTGATTTTGTAGATCTTTTTTCTTCTCATATTTCTTGATTATAAGTTCCTTTAACATTTGTTGTAAAGCTGGTTTGGTGGTACTAAATTCTCTTAACTTTTGCTTGTCTGAAAAGCTTTTTATTTCTCCATCAATTTTGAATGATATCCATGCCATGTACAGTAATTTTGGTTGTAGATTTTTCCTCTTAAGTACTTTACATATATCCTACCATTCCCTTCTGCCCTGCAGTTTCTGCTGAAAGATCATCTGTTAAGAGTATGGGGTTTCCCTTGTATGTTACTTGTTGCTTCTCCCTTGCTGCTTTTAATATTCTGTATTTGTGTTTAGTCTTTGTTAGTTTGATTAATATGTGTCTTGGCATGTTTCTCCTTGGGTTTACTCTGTATGGGACTCTTTGTGCCTCTTGGACTTGATTGACTATTTCCTTTTCTGTGGTAGGGAAATTTTCAACTATAATCTCTTCAAAAATTTTCTCATATCCATTCTTTTTCTCTTCTTTTTCTGGGACCCCTATAATTTGAATGTTGGTGTATTTGATGTTGTCCCAGACATCTCTGAGACTACCCTCAGTTCTTTTCATTCTTTTTACTTTATTCTGCTCTTCAGAACTTATTTATACCATTTTATCTTCCAGCTCACTGATTTGTTCTTCTGCTTCAGATATTCTGCTATTGGTTCCATCCAGAGTATTTTCAGTTTCAGTAATTGTGTTGTTCATATGTTTAGTCTTTAATTCTTCTAGGTCTTGTTAATTGATTCTTGCTTTTTCTCCATTCTGTTTTCAAGAGTTTTGATCATCTTTATTATCATTATTCTGACTTATTTTTCAGGTAGTTTGCTTATTTCCTCTTCATTTATTTGGACTTCTGTGTTTCTAGTTTGTTCCTTCATTTGTGTAGTAGTTCTCTGCCTTTTCATTATTATTTTTAACTTACTGTGTTTGAGGTCCCCTTTTCCAAGGTTCAGGGTTGAATATTTTCTTTATTTTGGTTTCTGCCCTCCTAAAGTTTGTCCAGTGGTTTGTATAAACTTCATATAGGGTGAGATTTGTGCTGAGTTTTTGTTTGTTTTTCTTCTGATGAGCAATGCTGAATGAGGTAGTAGTCCTGTCTGCTGATAATTGGGTTTGTATTTTTCTTTTGTTTGTTGTTTATATGAGGTGTCCTGCACAGGGTGCTACTGGTGCTTGGGTGATGGCAGGTCTTGTATTCAAGTGATTTCCTTTGTGTGAGTTCTCACTATTTGATACTCTCTAGGGCTAGTTTGGAGAAGGAAATGGCAACCCACTCCAGTGTTCTTGCCTGGAGAATCCCAGGGATGGGGAAGCCTGGTGGGCTGCCATCTATGGGGTCGCACAGAGTCAGACACGACTGAAGTGACTTAGCAGCAGCAGCATATATTCTTTTCCACTGGTCATATTCTCCTGTCTGCTCTCAGCTGGTGTTTTCCATGCACTTCTGTGTCTGAAGGTCTATTCTTGAGGTATTTGTGGAAAGAGATGTACTCCATGTTCACCCACTCCTCCATCTTGTTCTTCCCATGGAGGCTTTTCTTTATTCCATTAAATCTTTAATCATATTGCTTGCTGTATTTTTAAAGCCTATGTTTAATATGTCTTATCAGTTATAAAAATGACTTAAATGTAAAAAAATCTCTTTCATTGAATTATTTAAAACTGTTTGAATTGGTTAAACCTCAAGAGACTTTGTAATTTCATGCACAAGCTAAATCATATTATGTTTTGCTTAATGGAGCTAAGTATTTGGTGATTTCAGTCAATTATCACTGCTAATTATAAACATTGATTTAAAGTGACTTGCTTTTGATCTTTTGAAGTAGTTTTCTTTCAACACATCTTGCTTCCTCAAATGCTATTGAATTTCAGCATGTAAATGTTGAATTTAATTACTTGAATTATCCAAATTTAAATTATTAAAAATCTGGTATGTTAGAGGTATACAGATATAATAAATTTTTCCATGTGAGATAAGAAATAATACTGAAAAGATGAGACAATGTTCATATATAGAGTTCTTAATGTACTTGTTTAACAAAGTCAGAATCAGTGTTCACTTATCTCTTGGGTGAAGTTATATTTTAAAAAGGCATGTAATTCATTTAAAAGAGTATTTTGGCTGAAAAGGTCATATAAATAATAATGTTAAGTTATAAAATACACAAAATGTTATATTGTGTAGATAATGGAAAATACTAATTATTTGTATTAATATATAGTACCTCAAATTTCTTATAACAAAATCAGTGTAACATTTGAAAAGATACCTTACCCACTATGTGGCAGTCCTCTTTAAAGGACTGTTGTTGTTTAGTAGCTAAGTCGTGTGCAACTCTTTGTAACCCTATGGACTATAGCCTGCCAGGCTCCACTGTCCACGATGATTCTCCAGGCAAGAATACTGGAATGGATTGCCATGCCCTCCTCCAGGGCATCTTCCCACCCCAGGGATTGAACCCAGGTCTACCTCATTGCAGGTGGATTCTTTGTCAGCTGCACTGATACTCATATGCTAATCCTTCCTTTCCTTTCTTGCCTCCATGAAAAATTCATTGATGAAATGAAGTTCCTTGAAGTTGCATAGTATAATTAATACATTATAATTAATAGCAAAGTTCACTATTGTATTACAAAGACAAAGATTAACCTTAACACATTAACCTTACTTGGCTTCGGGAAAGCCCTATGAATGTTTATATAGAAACATATATAGCTTGCACTATTTCCAGACACTAGAAGCCTTGTTAATACTCCTGTACCTAATGGTGGTTAGAAAACGGCAGTTATTGCTTAACTCTCTTTGTCTTTTAAAATACACAAACCAATAAATATAAGCAAATAACTTGTAATATTTAATTCATGTTTTAAAGAACAACAACAAAAAAGAAAAATCTTCCATTTCCCAGGGAGAGAGATCGGGTTTAAATAAAAGATCTAGGGACTTTCCCAGATAGATGTCCTAATTTCCTGGATCACTGACTGCTATGTGAATCCCCATTTGACCACTTTCCATGTGTGTCTATTGCATTCTTCCTGTGCCTTAGGTATATGAGACCCAGAAACCTTGTTTCTTTCCAAGTGTTCAAATGAAGACAGTGTAACAAAGGAAAAGACTTAAGGAGCCCTGCTGTGCCAGCATCTAATTTAGTTTTTGAATTCCTGTATAACAAACTTGATCCTCTTGCTCTATTGGCATGAGACTTTGTTTGCATTTAAAGAAATAGTACTTACTTCATATGAGAGGAAATAGTTGCTATAGAAAGGAAAAAAATATGTACCTATTAAAAAACTTAGCCACACAAATTCCAGTACAGTTCTTATTAAGAGATGATGTCTGTATCCCCTGCCTTCCCCACAAACTGCTCCACCTTGAAACTAAAAGGCTTGTAACTGCTTTGACAATGAAAGTTATGTGATGTAATTTTCAATGCTGGATCATAAAAGGCCACAAAGCATCTGTAGCCTAGAAAACTGTCTTAGAGCCTATAGCCACTGCTCAGTGACAATGCCAATAACCACATGGAGAGACGACCTATAGGCATTCTGATAGACACCAGCTGAAACAAGCATTTATTTCATAAATTTTATTGGATGCTGGAAAATACATTCCCTATTGTGGTGCTGTAGACTTTCCTGACAGGTCCTTGCTAACCGCCTTTCTTTGAAAGCTTCTTGAAAACTGTGTAGGCAAGTATGAATGAGCTTTTTCCCAAGGGTAAGTTTAGCCTTCAGTCAATTCAGTTCAGTCACTCAGTCGTGTCCAACTCCTTGTGACCCCATGAACCACAGCATGCCAGGTCTCCCTGTCCATCACCAACTCCCGGTGTTTGCCCAAACTCATGCCCATTAAGTCAATGATGCCATCCAACCATCTCATCCTCTGTCATCCCCTTCTCCTCCTGCCATCAATCTTTCCCAACATCAAGGTCTTTTCAAATGAGTCAGCTCTTCCCATCAGGTGGCGAAAGTATTTGAGTTTCAGCTTCAACATCAGTCCTTCCAAGGAACACCCAGGACTGATTTCCTTTAGGATGAATTGGTTGGATCTCCTTGCAGTCCAAGGGACTCTCATGAGTCTTCTCCAACACCACAGTTCAAAAGCATCAATTCTTCTGCACTCAACTTTCTTTATAGTCCAACTCTCACATCCATACTGGAGAAGGCAATGGCACCCCACCGCCTGGAAAATCCCATGGATGGAGGAGCCTGGTAGGCTTCAGTCCATGGGATTGCTAAGAGTTGGACACGACTGAGTGAATTCACTTTTTCACTTTCGTGCATTGGAGAAAGAAATGGCAATCCACTCCAGTGTTCTTACCTAGAGAATCTCAGGGATGGGGGAGCCTTGTGGGCTGCTGTCTATGGGGTCACACAGAGTCAGACATGACTGAAGTGACTTAGCAGGAGCAGCACATCCATACATGACCATTGGAAATAACATAGCCTTGACTAGACAGACATTTGTTGCCAAAGTAATGTCTGCTTTTTAATATGCTGTCTAGGTTGGTGATAACTTTCCTTCTAAGGAGTAAGCCTCTTAATTTCATGGCTGCAATCACCATCTGCAGTGATTTTGGAGCCCCCAAAAACAAAATCTGACACTGTTTCCACTGCTTCTCCATCTATCTTCCATGTGTTTCTCATGATGTACTCTGCATATAAGTTAAATAAGCAGGGTAACAATATACAGCCTTGAGATACTCCTTTTTCTATTTGGAACCAGTCTGTTGTTCCATGTCCAGTTCTAAGTGTTGGTTCCTAACCTGCATACAGATTTCTTAGGAGGCAGGTCAGGTGGTCCGGTATTCCCATCTCTTTTAGAATTTTCCACAGTTTATTGTGATCCACAGATGTTCAAGCTGTTTTAGAAAAGTTAGAGGAACAAGAGATCAAATTGCCAACATCTGCTGGATCATTGAGAAAGCAAGAGAGTTCCAGAAGAACATCTGTTTCTTCTTTATTGACTATGTCAAAGCCTTTGATTGTGTGGATGTCTAGGCTGTATATTGTCACCCTGCTTATTTAACTATTTTGCAGGGTACACCATGAGAAACGCTGGGCTGGAGGAAGCACAAGCTGGAATCAAGATTGCCAGGAGAAATATCAATAACCTCAGATGTGCAGGTGACACCACCCTTATGGCATAAAGCAAAGAACTAAAGAGCCCCTTGATGAAAGTGAAAGAGGAGAGTGAAAAAGTTGGCTTAAAGCTCAACATTCAGAAAACTAAGATCATGGCATCCAGTCCCAACCCTTCATGGTAAATAAATGGAGAAACAGTGGAAACAGTGGCTGATTTTATTTTGGGGGGCTCCAAAATCAGTGTAGATGGTGATTGCAGCCATGAAATTAAAAGACTCTTTCTCCTTGGAAGTAAAGTTATGACCAACCTAGACATCATATTAAAAATCAGAGATATTACTTCATCAACAAAAGTCCATCTACTCAAGGCTATGGTTCTTCCAGTAGTCATGTATGGATGTAAGAGTTGAACTAAAAAGAAAGCTGAGTGCTGAAGAATTAATGCTTTTAAACTGTGGTGTTGGAGAAGACTCTTGAGAGTCCCTCAGACTGTAAGGAGAGATTCAACCAGTCCATCTTAAAGGAGATCAGTCTTGAGTGTTCATTGGTTGGACTGAAACTCCAATACTTTGGCCACCTGATGCAAAGAGCTAACTCATTTGAACAGACCCTGATGCTGGGAAAGATTGAGGGCAGCAGGAGAAGGAGATGAGAGAGGATGAGATGGTTGGATGGCATCACCAGACATGGGTTTGGGTAAATTCTGGGAGTTGGTGATGGACAGGGAAGCCTGAAGTGGTGCAATTCTTGGGTTCACAAAGAGTCAGACACAACTGAGCAACTGAAGTGAACTGAACTGATACACAGTGAACTGAACTGATACACAGTGAACTGATAAATACAACCAAGCTAATGACTTGATGGACATGAGTTTGAGTAAGCTCTGGGAGTTGGTGATGGACAGGGAAGCCCAGCATGCCATGATCCATGGGGTCGCAAAGAGTCGGACATGACTGAGCAACTGAACGGAAGTGAACACAGTCAAAGGCTTTGGCACAGTCAATAAAGCAGAAACATATGTTTTTCTGGAACTCTCTTGCTTTTTTGATGATCCAGTGAATGTTGGTTATTTGATCTCTGGTTCCTCTACCTTTTCTAAAACCAGCTTGACCATCTCGAAGTTCACAGTTCAGGTATTGCTGAAGGCTGGCTTGGAGAATTTTGAGCATTACTTTTGACTATTACTTTCCTTGGCCCTCTACCAAGTAGAGCCTCACAAGTGTTCCAAGGGCATTCTGACTTTTCCAAACTTCAAAGTCTCCTGGTCCTGTTTGAATTCCTGGACATTTTGAATTTACATTTCTTCTATTGTTTCTTGCTTGGCCTCTTGCATGTATTCTAACCTTATACATATAAGACTATATACATATATTGTATGTATAATATGTAATAATGTAATCATATGTATAATGTAATGTCATAATATGTATAATATAATAATAATGTAATAATATGTATCGTATATAATATGCATAATATATATACATATAATATTAGAAGAACAGTCTAGGGAATGTGTATGCAAGTTTCAAAAGTGCTCTAATAACATAACTTTGTGTTCAGATTGCTCTACCCAGAAAACTTCAATGGCCTAACTCCTATCTCTTCTCAGTTCTGAGGGCCCTAATCTCCCCCTCCACCCTTTATCTCCTAGTCTCTGCACAGGGAACTGGAAAATGTGTCCAGGCAGAAAACCAGGCAAATTGTGAGGCTTTCTTCACTTCTCTCCCTCCTTTCTGTTCTCCAATAACTACAAATGATGATTTAAATTTTATTGTATATAATTTGCCTAGTTTTTCAGTTATTTACAACAGTACTGGAAGTTCAATCATCGTTACTCATTCATGTACAGAGAAGAAATCTCCATTTGAATTTAATCCTTATCTATACTGCAGGCACAGGGCTGTGCATAAAAGTGGAGTACCCTCCATACATTAAATGATGTAGTAATCATAGTGGTATCCACATTTAAAAAATATTGTTATATACCTTTTATTCTTTGTCAAATAGTGCCAATAAAACTCCTGAAATCAAACTGCATGTTATAGAATATTATTATAATACTCTTACAGATTCTAATAATTTAGAAATTTGACATTTTTATGATAATGTTAATAGGAAATATGAAACTAAAATTTAAATACTTACACTATTAATGTAAATTTTAAAATAATAATTTAGAATAGAGATTATAATTTGATGACTGAAGAAGTTTCTCTACTTCAAAAATAAGGTGGGGGATGGTGAAGATGTTGTTGGTTTTTCTTTAAGAGATAATTTTAAGCTAATTGAAAATGGCCTTTTTCTCTTTTTCTTTGGTTAATAAAATACCATTCACAACTATGCATAAATATTTATTCTGTTCACTTTGATATATTCCTTCTTTTTGAGCCATAATCTATCATATTTGCATAGGAAGAGTTGGAAATATATCAAAAATATATGTCAAAAATATCAAACAAATATAATCAGAAATCTTAGTGCAGGAATTGGACAACTATTTTTATATTTAGTATTTCACAGAACAATTAGGGGCTTCCCTGGTGGCTCAGAGGGTAAAGTGTATGCCTGCAACGCATTAGTCATATTGTCTATGCCTATGAGAAAACTGATAAATTCCATACTTTAAATTATGCTTCTTTTCAAAAAATTTTAAAAATTTTGTAAAGTAAATTTGCACTTTCTTGAATAAACTCAACAATTCTCACTAGACACTGCTCTGTTCTTTGACTATCTTCTCCCTGGTAACTGCCTTCAACCTTGATTTTTCTTTTTTTCTTCTCTTCTTGACGCCCTCATTTTGACTTCAAATCTTAACTCTGTCAGTAATGATTATGATCTCATGCAACACAGAAGAAACAGAAAACTACTCTGCCGGCAAAGACAAATTTGAAGACATGAACTTTGAAATGATGGAGATATTAACATTTACAAACGAAGCTTTTTCTGATCTGTGAATTTCAGCAAAATAATATGCAAAAACTAATAATGAAAAGTGAATTTCTTGTCTGCTAGAAAGAGGAAATTCATTTGTGGGCTTGGCAGCCAAAAGACCTTTCCATGAACTGATAGCTTTCCAACTCGCCATCTTTTCCCCATTGCCACAAATATTATTATTGCTAATCACGAAACTATTTTTGAGTGTGCTCTATTGCCCTAGCAAAATATTTCCAGGTGCGACTGAATTAGAA